>MU551552.1:2325850-2504352 GCA_024362625.1 Silurus asotus | reverse complement strand
TCTATATTACTACATAATCCATACATTTGCTTTCTTTTAAAATCATGGTTTCCACCCTCAGTATTCAGCACCATGTTCCAGAATAGAATAGAATAGACTGTATTTGTTACATATACATTACGGCGCAGTGAAAGTCTTTTGACTTGTTCGGAAGCTGGGGTCAGAGCGCAGTTTTGGCCACGATACAGCGCCTCTAGAGCACAGAGGGGTTAAGGGCCCAAGACAGGCAACTTGCCGATACCAGGGCTTGAACCCCTGACCTTCTAATCAGTAATTCATTTGTATTTATTTTTATATTCAGACTTAATTCTGGGCAATAAAACAGAATTGTGAAACAGGAAACCAGCTACTGTATATCATACTGATCAGTCAAACTACTTCTACTTCCACCCTCATCAGTTATACAAGAAGACTTTCATTCAGGTCACTGCACAAAATAAAAAATATAAGGTTCAATTGACATTTTTCTCTTTATGTTCTCGATAAGGTCTCTTTCTTCACGGTTTGGCCTGTTTGCTGATCGACTGACCCGTGCATCCTTTACTTTTATGATATTTCTAACGATCAGGATTTGTCTAGATCTTAGATGCCAGCAAGAACATGATAACAGGTGCCTGACTTAGGAAGTATTCTCCATAGTGCATCAGGGAAGGAGTAGCTTAGCGGCTAAGTTGTTGAACTTGTAATCAAAAGGTCATGAGTTTAAATCCCACCCAGCTGCCACTCCTGGGCCCTTAAACAAGGCCCTCAACAGTCGTACGTTGCTCTGGATATCGGCGTCTGCTGAATGTGAATGCATGTCATGAACTTAATGTTTTGGCATTGTAGTATAATTTGCTAGCTCACTATTTTATACTTTTAACTAGTTCATACTTTTATTCTTCACAGACATATCAACCCCCCCCAACCCCCCACCCGGCCCCCCTTTGCCACTTTCCCAACTACTGGATGTTCTTTCTTTCTTTCTTTCTTTCTTTCTTTCTTTCTTTCTTTCTTAGCTCTAGACATGCTCCGGCTGGCTTATATGATGCTCTACCTGCCTGCTTGAAGCCATGTCCTGTTTGCTTTCCATGAACAAAATCCTGTAGATGCTATAAGAGATGTTCAACAAGATCTCAACCATTACATCTCTGCTGCATGCATATCGCAATGATGTCTGAAAAGGCTCATGCCTTGCGAATTCCTAAATTCCTCCAAAATGAGGGCATGGTTCTAATTTTTTTTAGCGTGGAATAGAGTTCAGATAAATACCACGTTTTTTTGAAATAATTTCTGTGCAAGTTTCACCCACTGTGGAAATTTTGGGGGGATAAAATCCAACAAATAATTACCAAACATTTATTTAATAAAAATAAATAAATAAAAAATTTGAGTAAATAAAAAAATCAAGGAATAAAAAATTCCTGTCAACAAATAGCCTACATTAATTTTTATTTCTGTAATTAATTAATTATATACAATTTCAAATTTGATTTAATGTAATTCATTTGTATGAGAAAATAGTTATACAGTGTATGTATGGGGGGTCTTTAAAAATAAAATAAAAATTCGCAACTACGCAAAATAATAATCGAAATAATAATACCAATAATAGTACCAAGAGTCTACTGCACTTCTTGCCCATTTTTATTCAAAATTCTCCCAAATCAATATAGGTTGGTACGTTTCACAGCTCTCTTTACGTCATTTCAAAGCTTTTTTGACAGGTTTTAGGCTCTGTCTGGGCCATGCCAAAACACTGATCTTCTGCTCAAGCCATTCATTTGTATTCTTGGATTCATGCTGTGGGTCATTATCATCTTAAAAACGTGAAATCTTCCTGTCAAACAGAGGCCTGCAGGTTTTGTGCTAAATCCATGAGCCTCTATTTTGACTAGAGCCTCTGTCCCAGCTGAAAAGTAGCAGTTTTGTGGCATGATGCTACCACCACCATGGTTCAACATGGCTATGCCCTGTTGTGAGCATTTTTGGTACCAAACTTTTTATGATATCTTGTGCATGTTTCCAAAACGCTGCACAGGCTGTGATTTCAGCATTCAGATACAATTACAAAAATGACCTTATATGATGGCTATTATAGTGTAGTTCATTACAGTATAACAAATGCCTTCCATTTATGGCAAGAACTATGGGAATTTCCATTTCATACAATTCATCATCAAATTTCCCCCCTGATGAACTTGAAATTTCGATATCCTCTATTCAGGCGATTAGCTACAGTAGACCATGAAGGCACCTCCAACTTCCTTGTGTGGCAAATTTTCCACAGTGTTTGAGGGTCTTATGAAAACATTGCAGGATGACCCGAAAGCAGCAGCAGTTTCACCCAAAGCGATAAGCAATGAATTGCAAAGCATCTGTTTATACGCCTTATACAACTTCTGTTCCTAATAATGTGTATATAGCTATTTCTTAGCTAATCGCTTTCAGTGAAACTGCTGCTGCTTTCAGGTAATCCTGCAACTCTTTTCAAGTGACTCGTGTAGCCTTTCACTATGAGGCAAAGGTTTTGTCTGATACATTCAAGGTTGCTTGTAAGAGCTATTTCCTTCAACATTAGCGCTGCTTAATGTTTGCATAGCGGATGCTAGCTTGCAGCGCTAGCGCGCATCTGCATTTCATTGTGTTTGTTTATGTCCCCGCCCTTGTCTTGTCAATGTGTCGCATGTGTTTTCTCTCATTTTTTTAATACCTCCACTGTGTGTACAAGCTATCAGCAATGCTAATAGCTAATGTAGCTGCTACTACAGAGAGAACAGCAGTGTACATTTATGTTACAGTCACTTATAATGGCATGTTTATCAAAACATAGGTTCTGAAGATTTTCATTTCGTTTGATTACAGGAATTGTTGAAGTACATGATCGACTTTACTACGACATCATTGGCTACGGTTTTACTCAGGGTTCAGTCGGAGATTCGACACACGGTACGCACACTACACATAGTATACTTGTCACGCGTGTGAGACACGTGACGCACAATCTGGCAATAAATCTCATAATTTTTCATTGAAATGTTCAGGTTTTATATTCTGAATCACATGAGCGTCAATCTGCCCTAAAAATCTGGTCAGTTTCGTCATTCCTTTTTGCCTCGTTGCTTCACCTCTATCTCCTATTCTAATCGTTTTCATCTGTCTCTTTCCCATACCGCACACCTGTATACAAAAAACCAACAAGATACAAGAGTAGACATAACTACAGACCGGCAGATATGACACGTGCATGTATGTTTGCACACGCACAACCACACATGCAAACATTTCACACACACACTTATATAGCAGACCTATACGCCACCATGTGATGCAAGAACGCCACAATCTAATAAACCGATAACCCCAATCGCACAAGTCAGCATTGGGTTTTAATCCCTCATCAATGAAGAACAGTGAACCTGAGGTCCTACACACCGAATTCATCACGCTACCTTCATGTGCGATGTTGCAAAGATGTGTTTAGTCTCGTCTCTTTCTCCATAAATTTTCCTTTCACTTCTCATAGGAGTTATCTTTCCCTCATCCTATGTTCCTTCAGACATCTTTAGACATCTTTGTACACCAGTGCAGATTCCAGCATGTTCTTGTCCTGGCTGTTGTTCTTGTTGTGGTTTCTTACTTGCACCTCAAATGTTTTTTTTTTTTTGTACGAACAGAACAAAGTGCTCATACAGTGCTAAAGTGCTAGAGTTCAAATCCCAGCACGACCATACTCCAGGTCTTGGGCCCTTAAATAAGGCCCTTACCCCTAAACTAATAAGGTGTATGAATAGGTTCATTGTACTGTAAGTCACTGTGGATGCTGAAGGCTGTAACTGTAAATGTGTCGATCTTTTTTTAATTCATTTGCAATAAAGAATGTGTCATTTTCAGCCCTGAAAACCCTGCCCCGCCCACTTTTAAGCCCCCCCCATACAAATTGTTCTATATAGTACCAATAATGTGCAAAATAATATTTATTTCTGATTATTAGCGTTATTCTTCAACATTATCGCATTACTATCGCAGCTCACCAGCTTTATATCTCAATTTATTTCCACAAGATTTTAAAAAGAAAAGACCATTTTTGGTCACTATCAATAAATAAATAAATAAATAAAAACCTTCTCTGTCCTCTCAGCAGAAAAATGTAGTGACTGATACTGAACACTGAGGCTGGAGACACCATTTTTCCTTCCATAAACAAAAAGAAAAATCCCCCATTAATAATTCTATATTCTTCTTTTATAAATAACTGCATGAATTTGTTTATTATTATATTTGTGGTGAGTCTTAGATTATGTGTAAGTCCTTCTTTTATCTTTGCTATAAAAAACTAGAAAACTGAAATTATTGTCAGTATGCATCAAAGGTGGATTAAAAAAGGTTTCGAGACTAATGGCGCAAACTGGTGACCATATGGGTTTCATCGCAGACAAATGTTCAGGAAATGTTTGACATATGCCGATGCTGCAATGAGTCTTTTGGAAGTGGAAGACGACGAGAGATCTTTCTTCGAGCTCGACCCCTAAAAAAAACCATTCGGCAACTCGTGCATGATGATCGGCGGAGAACAATCCACGTGACTCGCCAGACTTGGCTCCTACGGATTTTCGCCCTCTTCCCGAAAATTACGTTCCGGCTCAGAGTTCGACGTTTTGACACCATTTAGGAGATCCGGCGTTAATCGCAGAAGGTGGTTGACAACAAGAAGACTTCCAGGACGTATTCCAGAAGTGGCAGGAACCCTGGGAGCACTGTATTGCTGTGCAGGGGGACTATTTTGAAGGTGAAATAGTGTAAATGTAGATAAATAAAGGTAGTCTCGAAACCTTTCGATACCACCTTGTACAGTGCCCCTGGAGCACAGACGGTTAAGGGCCCAAGAGTAGCAGCTTGGCAATACTGGGGCTTAAACCCCTGATTTTCTGAGGCTTAACCACTGAGCAACCACTTCTCACTTATAGCAAATTACTAACTATACCGTGTGTGTGTGTGTGAGAGAGAGGTTCATACAGTATCTGAGAAGTACCGCCACCTCCACCACCACCCCCAACCCTATTCACACACCCATACATATTGTTTATCATGACAGAATGCATGTCTGCATACCATATCTTATCGTCCCTCTTAAGCAATGTGCTTAGCTGTTCAGACACACAGGTTCAAGTTGCGTACACACAAACACATACACGCACACACTCGCTCACACAAACAATACCAACAACCTGCACCCTGCAGATTCCAGGCCTATATACTTATATCTCAAGGTCCTTCCCAGCTACCCCCCCCCCCCCCCCCCAAAAAAAAAACCCCCCCCCATCACAAAAATAAAAAAAATGCAACCATCTTTTGATCGTACACGTCTTCGTGACCCGTGTAAATCACGTGCCACTGAATTTCAAAAGAAGTTCCATGCTACTGAATCCCTAAAAGAGGCCTGCCATTCAGTATTCGATTGAATCTGGTTTTTAGAAGGCAATAGAAAAAACGCTTTTATCTCGAAACTTACTAGAAAGCATCATTCGGTGGTAAATTCAACCAGCATAACATTGCTAATGCTTCGCTACAGCTATTATACATTGAGCTGTGATTCCACTTCAAAGAAGCATTACTCAGTTTTAAAGGTAGGGAATAAACATAAATAACCATTCAGTCTTTTGTCAAATTGAAGCTAGCAATAAAGTCTTATCCATTTTACGACATTACCTACGATACCTTTGGTCTCCCAGAGCGAATTAGCCCTTATTTCATGCCTACCTAAAGGGGACAAAGCGATGCATGTTGGTTGAACAAACTGCTCAAACAGATCGTCTTCCAAAAGCTAAACAGGTCATGCTAATTCCACGAGCATCATCATCGCTGTGATATACAGTGTGTGTGTTTCAGGCTGGAGTTTTCCCATTACTTACCGCATGAACTTCTGATCTGTACACATGTGTCAGTAATAGCCACCTAAAACAAACCAAAAAAAAAATGTAGGTATGACCAAAAAAAATCTGAAAATGAAATTCACAACAAATGATAATTCAAAAAATAAAGACCTGTTAAATAGTTTCTATTAAAGACCAAGCCATTTAAACTTTACATCACATATATATCTGGTATGTAAGACCTCCATCTTAATAGCTACATTGGTAGCACATAATAACCTAAAGATTGTTACTCTGGTCCTACAGTAAAGAGGAAAAAATCTGCTATTCGAACAGTTAGAGATTAGGGGTGTAACAGGTGCACGTATTCATACTGAACACAATGCTAGTGGACACAATGCTTTTTATGTAAGAAACAAGCAGAATTTAAAATCTGAGTTTCCTCGAGAAGTGGCGGACCGCAAGTTTGTTAAGTCTCCGCCTTGCACTTTAAACAAGTGTCATTATTTTTTATTATTATTAATCTTTAAAACATACACAACAATGCCAGGCGTATAAAAAACAACAACCTAGAGTTAGCACAGTGTCACTATATTTACTCCGCACCAGAAATACCTTTTTTGCAGGTTTTGCAACAATCTGGCAACATGGCTTATTTAGGAAATGCTTTTAAAGTTTCTATTAAAAGGAAAAAATCCTGACAATTCCGGGGGAGTGAATGAATGAAGGATGGAAGGAATGAAGACATTTTGTAAAGTATGCTAAAATAAGTAGAACATTTTAGTAGAGGAATCTTGAAAATATGTAATAGAAAAACACACACACACACACACACACACACACACACACACACACACACACACACACACACCAGACCAAACCTACAAATTGGAGTAAGACAACTTTCTGGACAAAATAACTGGACACGTACCAGAGTGTGAGGCTAAACGAGGCAATCCGGTACGGGTGTGTCATCTCAGCCGCCTCTCGAGGCGAGCTCGGGTTCGAGATGTGCCCTTGGTCTCCGCAAGCCAATGACCAGTCTAGACAAAATCTCACCCCCTGACCCTTGCCAGCGATGCTCCTGGTGGCAAAGGTAATGGGGGAATGGGTGAATCCGCAGAATATGGAGAGAAAGAGGAATACGAATGAGTTTGCATTGAAGCTTGAATGAAGTCAACATTTTGTCTAACAGATATGGCTAATAATGATCCTAGATATCTCAGAGGCATTATGGAGATCTTTTCTGGGGAAATTACCTGATTACTTTAGATTGTAAATCTAGAAAGTGAACGATGCTGGGATTCGAACACATGACCTTCTAATCAGAAGTCTAACATCTTATCCACTGATCTACTCTACCACTTCCCCACGGTAAATATTAGCAATTTTGGAACGCTGCTTGACCAATCGGATTCATGAAACGAACTTTTGTAAAAATGTGTTGTATCAGAAGGGTGGGACTCAAGCCCCAGCAGGTTGGCCCTTGAGCAAGGACCTTATCCCTTTGTGATCCAGGGGCACAATATCATGGCTGACCCTGCGCTCTGACCCCTGACTTTTTGACTCCCTAACAAGCTGTGAGATGTGAAGAAAGAAAGAATTTCACTGTCCTAAAAAAACTCTTTCTTTCAGATTCCCTGGAAAAATAAAAAACTTTCATCTACAGTACCAGCTGGTCAATCTGGTCAATAATTTTTCACGATGCCTGATGGGAATTCACTCATATAATAAATTTGTTTGATACTTTTTTAATACACAATCTAAAAAATATATATATTGGAAGCACTTATTGATCTATTTAGTTCTGGGAAAAATACCGTCTACAATTTTGACCAATTTTGTGTCACCAAAGTTTCCAGTAAAAACATGTTGTATGCAGATATGCCCAAAATGCGCAAAATGCGCAAAATCCCCCCAAAAGCGCAAAAACGCATTCAGAATCCAGCACTTCATTTGTAACCAGTTGCTCACCGCGAATTCTAATTAACGCACCGGTTATCACAATCATATTGAGCAAATATTCACGCGTTCAAAGCCACTTTGCAGATCATAATAAATAAAACCATAACCAATTTTAAGCAAGCCTTACCTGATTTGCGTGGTCGTGCACTTCTGCGATTTCAATCCACCACTTTAACCACATTCGTACGGTCGCCCACAAACTATGACGCAACCTGTCTAGACTAGTTACTGCCCCTGTAACCCAAGCCCTTTCTACCCCCTTGTTTGAAGTATCTCGACGAGCATTTTCTACAGAACAACCTGTCGAGAAGTAAAATCTGTGCGCAACCTCCCCCCCTCTAAATTGTAGCATCGGCTAGTATCTGATTCGTTGATGTATTTAGGCAGGTTGGCGTTTGGGAACGCGCGCAACCGGTGCGTAACGCACCGAACGCACCAGATATTCCTGGCATCTTTGTAAGTGCTTCAGGTGTCCATGAGTCATTTAAGGTGATATTGTTTGCCTGCGGTATTAAAAAGGAAGAAAATTAAAAAAAAGAACAAGCAGGAAATCACCAGAGCGGCTCCACGCGCAGTGAACCTGGAGAGACATCTCGAAACCGCTCCGATGTGCGCGACACTTTTGGGAATATTCCTCCTCGGATTGGTGACGCTCGCGCACGCCGAGGTGAGTACATAACGCCTATTGCAATGTATTCTATGAGTTATACTGGTGCACATCAGTATTTTGGAGTGATCTGAAGCATAGGGGTTAAAAAATATACACTATGTAAACACAAAGTCTACATTTAATGCATGAAATCTGTAAAAAATAAAATAAAATAAAAAAAGAAACAAATCTGTCTACATTTTTTGTAAGTATTTGGTGGTAAAATGAAACACAAGCTTCTCACAATTTTGGCTAGAATTTGTGCCCTTTTTTTTTGCTGACAGCACTGGTGTACGGTCACTTCAGTCAGATTTGGCTTCCATGCATCAAGTCAGCTTGGTGATGGATTAGGGTTGTTTCCAAACCATTGTTCTAAACCGAGTTTAAGTCGTGCAAATAGTAGAAATTCACAAAAAACCTTCTTTGATTTGTTTATCGGAATGTATTGCATTGGACGTTTAAATATCTCCAACACAAAGATCATTTACTTTGATCAAAAAAAAAAAAAAGATTTAAAACGGATTCCAATTGTGCGATTTAAAGTCCAAGAAGCATTTAATTTTTAAAAACTTTAAGCACCTGGACCTCGCAATGCCTCCAAACATCCTTGATTTAAGTTCAGTGTGGTTGCTCTTAACAGGATCTGGTGGTGCGCATTGTGATTTTTGCATATTGACAGTTTTAGGAGGTCTTTCTTTTCATTTGATGGAGACCTTCTACATGTAAGGATCATCAAGGACCTTTAATCTATTTGGTAGATGAGCCGTACTTTTACTAAACCTGAATCTTACATCCAGAAGAACAAGCCTTGATTTAAAGCAGTTTATCATCAAGATACCAGATCCTCAGCTTTTAAAACCACCACTGCTTCAGATGCCATGGTATCTCATGGTACCACCATGGTAGAGTACCATTTCAAAAATCAAGAAGATCCACTACTCCTATGTTCTTCTTGTTCAAAGATATAAAGCCAAAACAAAGGTGCTCCTAACTTTGACAGGATGGTTGTTAAACCAAACGACAATCTTTAAGTTCTCCTGATGTGCTCCTCAAGATGGTTTTGTAAAAGTGTTCTTGCTGTATGCTAAGGATCCACGCTGCAGGACCAGTTGTCATCGAAGATCTTGTAATAACGTTTGTGCTATTGCTCAAGTGCTATTGCGGTTGTACGCGGTTTCTCTCGATGCGCTAGCATGAAATTTTTCTTCAAGTAAACTAGCAGATACAAATCTGTTTTAGCATGGCGGCAATGCTCCTGTGCACAAAGTCAGCCCCATGAAGATTAACATGAATTGGAGTGGAAGATCTTCTCCTCTGACCTCAACCCTTTTGGGATGAATTGGAATGCTAGCTGAACCCCATGGCCTGCTCACGTGACCTACATCAGTACTTAATGCCATAATGCCATTATGCACAAGCACACTCAAGAATATAGTGGAACATCTTCCCAGATGAGTGAATGTAATCATAAGGGCAAATAGGGAATAGGAAGTTTAAAAAAAGCCTCCATATTTGTTCATACCCATGTTGATTAGTGTATTAAGGGTAAAAAGCAGGGTTAGGGTTTTATATATATATGTATATATATATTTATATATATATATATATACAGTACAGACCAAAGGTTTGGACACACCTTCTCATTCAAAGAGTTTTCTTTATTTTCATGAATTTGAAAATTGTAGAGTCACACTGAAGGCATTAAAACTATGTGTGGAATTATAACATATTCTAGGTTCTTCAAAGTCGCCACCTTTTGCTTTGATTACTGCTTTGCACACTCTTGGCATTCTCTTGATGAGCTTCAAGAGGTAGTCACCTAAAATAGTCTTCCAACAGTCTTGAAGGAGTTCCCCGAGAGATGCTTGGCACCTGTTGGCCCTTTTGCCTTCACTCTGCAGTCCAGCTCACCCCTAAACCATCTCGATTGGGTTCAGGTTCGGTGAGTGTGGAGGCCAGGTCATCTGGCGCAGCACCCCATCATCACTCTCCTTCTGGGTCAAATAGCCCTTGATGCCTTCAGTGTGACTCTACAATTTTCATAGTCATGAAAATAAAGAAAACTCTTTGAATGAGAAGGTGTGTCCAAACTTTTTGTCTGTATATGGTTAACATGCAAGATCATTTGGTTTATTCCAGCTATTTTTTTTCTTCAAAGCGAATCCACCTTTTGGTCTCGGGAACAATTTGCGATCGTACAAATTCCAAGACAAACAAAAATGTCCCTACTCTCCCAAATCCGTAAAGACAAAAAAGCAGAATGACGGAATTTTACTCATCATTCAACACATCAATCATTTTCATGCCTGCCTGGTGCAGGTGATTTGTTGGAAGGCATGACTTCTCAACACTTCCTGAGCGCAATAGACACGCGAGCCATAAAACATTTACAGGCACCACTTCAAACGGCCGAACGCGCTACAAAACATGACTCGCGGACGTCTGCTTTCTGGTTGGAGCGAAATCATTGGATGCGTTTGATCCCGGGCGATGCCTTCTGGGGGCTCGTGTAATCCATTTAACCCCAATATAATCGCCCCAGAAAAGGACTGTGAAGCTCCTGGAAATTTATTGCCGATGTCTGGCAATGCTAGGCTGTGAAAGCGGTGACCCCCATTAACACTTAAACGCATACCTTAGCAAGGTGTTCTATTCTACCGCACACCTGACTGAACCACTTTCTCAAAATTATATGTTTATGCATATAGCAGGAGTGTATGTGTGTGTGGAATGCTAGGAAGGCCTGATGAAAGATAGCAGCAGATATAGCTTCAACCACCTTACTCTCTCCTCTTCGTCATTGTTTTGCTTCATCTACCGAGGTGATGAGATGTAGAGAATACTCAGGGTTGCCAGATTGGTGCTTAGTTCTGAATATTTTTTCATTTAGCCACACCCCTAGATGCATGCCTAGGCCCTGAACATCTTTGGAAATGTTCGTTTCGATATTGGTTGCGCAATTCAGCTTGTTCAAGACCGAGAACTGGGATGCAAATTGTGTTTCCGAATCCCATAAAGTCATTCAATTCGATTGCACTTTTAACATTTGACATCTCAAAGCAGCTTAATGCATCCTTAATACACTAATACATCCGAGATAAAGCAGTTATAAAAGCATGTATACGTTTGTTCCTTATAATTATAATTCCCTAATTAGCAGTATTTTCTTGGTCAAGGAAAATACTTCCTTTGATAGTATAATGAAGAAACCTTGAGGAGAACCAGACTCAAAAAGAAAAGCCCATCCTCATCTGAGTGGCACTAAATGTCCATTCATTACAGTTCCATTATTGTTAAGGTGTAAAATGTAGGTGATTCAATGCAACCAGTGGTCCTGAGCCATTGGAGTAGATTGTTGATATTAACATAGTCCAAATCCACCATCTAACTTCTTGTATTGCTCAAAAAGTACAGGGGGAATGAAATACATGCCAGATTTAGAAGACTTGTTTTATCCGTGTGTTGTTTGTGAGGCCTTCTTGTCATCTTCTGGCTTGGGCGTTACTTGGTAGGCTTGTTAGCTGACCACGGGCTTGAGAGTGTCTAGCAAGGCTGTCCAGTCTGTGGTATTTGTATGTTTTAATAATAAAACCAAGAAGTAGACACCAGGGTACCTCTCTTCACTTTACCTACTCTCCTGTTCTTCAACTACCAACTAGTACCTACACAATACATCTACATACACAAAGCAGTCCCCCTCTGAAGTAATTGAGGCTTGCAATACAGTGTGGCTTGCGAGGCTAAACTGTCCACCTGTGGCATGAACCCACCAATCGTCCAATACACAGTTTGAGCTGCATTCTTGAGGAGGCTTTTCCTTGTGATGATCCAGAAGGTCAATAATCAGGTCTAGCTGCTTCAGGTTCTGGCAGATTTGGAACCAATATGCGCTGCCTCTATAGTAGAGTCTAGAATTGGGTCAATGATTTGATTCAGTCCTAATAAGTTCAAAATGATCAAAAGGAAGAAAATGTCAGAAATACATGGAAGCCCCCCATGACTAAAATGCTAGAAGTGGTCAAATTAATCTGTACATCAAGCTCATTAAACATTGCAATTTTGGTCATCGAAATGTTGCCAGTGGCTTCAGTATTCTATTACTTTCTACGAATTCAATTAAATCTTACATTACACTATTTTCGGTCCCTGAATTCAAATAATTGTCGTATGCCAACTAATTGTTGGCCCATTCGACTGCAGTACATGCAGACGGAGTGAATCTATTATAAGCGCCGTGGCTTCAGGCTGGTGTTAAGCCAATAAAACCTGTCATGTCTTATTGATGATGACTAACAGCCGACTCTGAAGTGATCTGCTTTGTGTCACTTGCTTGTCAAGGGAAGTGTGTGTACTTGTCTGAATGAATGAGAGCCATTTTTTTTGCCAGTACATGTCAGGAATTTACCAAGTGCAACCAGTGCTGCCTTTTAACAAAACAGAAGTTGGCAGAAGATTCATTCATGGACAATTGAAACCCATCTTTAAATTATACATTCTATGTCCATCATGCTTGTTTCTCTTGTTTGTTTCGGATTTGTCATTGGGGAAACTACAAGTAATAATCAGGGTGAAGGAGCTTCTGAAGGTTTTCCAGGACAGCTTGCAGTCACAAACAAAATGAGTTGCAGGATGACCTGAAAGCAGCAGGAACAGCAGTTATACATAGAACTAAAAAAAAAACAATGAATTGCAAACTTTACAATCATCTCCATTCAAAAACTCACTTAAATTAATTATACATTTTTCAGTTTAGCTTTAATGAGTGTGCCAGAGTGAGATTGGCAAAGAAAAAACTCTGAGATGGTACAAGGAAAGAAAATCCTTGAGAGGAGCCAGATTCAAAACTTCCAAATGCCCATTCATTCTATATGGTTCCATCATTGTTGAGATAATCATGGAGACTTGATTGCAGCCCTGAGCCACTGAAGCAAATTGTTTAATATCAATTAGAGACCAATTTTATCGTTATCTTCACCGCTAATCTCAGCCCCGATTTCGCTCTCAAGCAATTCAACAAAGCAAATCACGTTTGCAACAAATTAAGAATCATTTAGCTCATCATTTTATTAACAATTTTGAAGCACGATGGTGGGAGCATCATGATATAAAGCTATTTTTCTGAAAATGGTGCGGAGGATTACAAGCCATTGGAAGCTCACATGAGCGGTGTGCCATCCTGAGATACAACAGAGGAGAATTGAAGCCAAATAGCTGCAGAGAAGATGCACATTCTAACAACAACACACAAACACTCTGACTTGGTTTACTAGGGAAATGTGCATATTTCCACTAAGTACCTGTATATTATGAATATGTGTAATGCAGGAGCATGCTTGAGTTTGTGGAATGCAATGTGTGTGTATTTATCTCTTCAAACGTGACCGGACCTGAAATGACCTGCATACTTTTTTGGGGGAATTTTGTTTGCATTTTTTTATTTTTTTCTTCTATAAACTCTAATCCCTAATCCAGATTTGTGTTCAGCTTTATATACTGGGTTCAATGTGTTCCACGTTAATAAAACTGCCCTTCATATCTCGGATATTTTGTTTTGTATTGTGGGTGGGGATCAGCCTTTTACAATGACAACGTTATGCCTCTTATTAATTCGAGTGCGCCGCTCTAATTGAACACGCCCGTTGCGCTAAAGTGTTCGGGAATGGCGTTTGAGAGTGTGCTCAAAGGGGGGTTTGTTGTGAGGGTTAATTATACCATGTAATGTTTAGTCTATTTTATGCCAAGGTACGAAATTTGTAGCTTTAGAAAAAGAATTCTTCAGGTAAAAATCACACAATAAGAAAATAATGCAAATACTTTGGGGGGTTCAAAGGCCTTGTTTAGGGGGCACAGGTGTGGCAGATTGGTGTGGCTCGAAAGCTTTAAAGACAAAATCCACTAAACCACTAAACTACCATGAATTGGTAGACATGTATTTGTAGACAAGCCAAATAAACACAGCCAATAAACTCAAGTACTATAACAACATTATGAAGGCTACAGCACTGGTAATACTAATCACAGAGATTTAGCCCAAACTAGAGCCTACAGGCCAGAAGTTCTTACGGCTTGGGTGGAAGAAGCTGCTAAAGAGATTTTTAATCCAGGTTTTGATGCTTCTGAATCTTCTTCCTGATGGCAGGGTCTTGAATAGACTATAAAAGGGGTAAGAGGGATCCTTCGCAATGGTAGAGGCCTGGCGTACGGAGGGTGTGTTGTAGATGTCCTGGACGGATGTCAGGGAGACCCCGATGATCCTTTCAGCTGTCCTCACTATGCGCTGTAGGGTCTCGCGTTCTGCGGTTTTGCAGTTTCTGATCCACAAAGGGATGCAGCTGCCCAGGACGCTCTCCCAAGCATTTTGAACAAATCTTTAAAACGACTCAGAAGAACGATTCATTCATTCTCTACTGGATGCGAATAAGCAAAGCATTGCAGCTATTATATGAATCCTTTGCTCCAAGTCGTTGGTTCTTTTGTCAAGTGACTCCCATGTATGCTACATGATGCAATGGATCTTTTTTTTTTGTCCGACTCTTGACATTATTGTTACAATAATTATGAGAATCATGTGACTAACAAACTAAGGACACAAACCAGAAGATATGAGAGGATGAAGCTTCTCATACCTTTTAACAAAATTTGTCCTTAGCTGCATTGTCATATTTTCATTTTTGGAACTATATTCAAAAGTTGGAGGATTTGTTTTATGAAGTTTTATTTGATTTATGATCAAATGACTCAACAAAAAAAGAACCAAGTCACTAAAATAATCCCATCTTCCATCACTAATGACGAAACCATTTAGCCATGATTCTTTTTCTCCAGATCACAAGGTGGCACCATTTTCTCAATTTAAAACCACTTTCTCAGTTGCACACACAAAAATTCTGAATGCTACCTGGATGGTCTACCTGAGTGGCCACCTGAGGATGCTTTCCATGGTTGGAATGAAAGATCTCCTGCTTTAGAGCTTGATGAACACCTTTGAGACCTTTTGACACCCTAGGCCTCTCTTACTTCACCTACATCAGTACCTGATTTTACTAACACCCTTGTGTCTGAATGAGCACAAATCTCCTAAGGCACACTCCAAAATCTAGTGGAACATCTACCAAGAAGAGTGGAGAGAATTATAAGAGCAAACTGGGACTAAATGTAGTGTATATGTGTAATAAAAAATGGGCTCAATGTCTAATAACTAACATTTAAACATTTACGTTCTATGACCCTTCGCGAGTAACAACAAATGGCAAGGTTTTGACTCTGTTTTCTTTACTACATTAAATACTTTCTTCCGGCTTCTCCCATTAGGGGGCGCCACAGCGGACTATCCGCATGTTTGATTTGGCACATGTTTTTACGCTGGATGCCCTTCCTAACGCAACCCTCCCTTATTCATCCGGGCTTGGGACCGGCACTAAGGCTTGTTCAACCCTAATGGCTGGGGTTGGTTCCTTTGCTACATTAAATAAAAAATACAATAATATCGTTTTTTTCAAACAGTCATTTCTCAGTACAAACTCTGTTTCGAAACGTTACTCCGAACTTCTCGCGAACGATCGGATTTTTCCGCAAGTTACTCTCAGTCCAGGTCCGAACAAAAATCGGAAACTACCGAGATCGCGAGTGTCAAGGTCGCAAGTATCGAGGCTCCACTGTATATGTAGTTCAACTTTTTTAAGTATTTGGTAGTTTTACTAGAAGTATTGTAGCAACGTTGAAGGTCCCCTGGTGGTCTAGTGTTCAGGATGCGGCGCTCTCACCCCAGTCAGGGAACCAACCCCAGCCATTACAAGCCAAAGATCTGCTGTGGCGACCCCTAATGGAAGAAGCCGAAAGAACATTTATTGTAGCTACGTTGAACATTTTTTGTCGTATACTGAGCGAAAAAAAGAAGCAAATGTCGCCATTTCTCTCATCATATAAAAAATTATAGGAGATTTGTTTATTTTTTTTGCTTGCGAAGTCCTGGATTGTGGTGTTTTTTTGCGGTCGCACTTTCATTTGTAAAAGTGTTCCTTCGAATGAAAACAACTAGTTATTTTCAGAAAGAATACCCCCACCCCCACCCCGTTAGAAATTGTGCTAGTTTTTTATTTCGATTTCTAGACCACTTGTACTTAAGGAACAGTAATTTTCCTTGGGTAGATTATATTATTACTCTTTTAATCTTTGCTATGAGATTTGCACGTCGCCTGCAGACTCAAACCCAAACTGAGTTAGTCACGATACATTATCAAATAAAAAAAAAGACACAAAAATGTAAACAATACTGCAGACAAAGTCACCTTTACAGCACTGTTAGCTACAACGTCGTTGCTATGACTGGCTAGTGTCTATATGAGATAACACACATCCGGGACCTGTCCTATTCAGCTCGGGTAGTACACTACTGTAAAGTTGGAAAATGGGCAGGTTGGAACAAATTGTGATCGTAATCTCTTTGTTTAAATTGCAGATGTACATGCATGTGTGTGTGTGTGTGTGTGTGTGTGTGTGTGTGTGTGCTTTTCTGATTTAGGATCCAGTAGATCTTATTTAGGCGGTTCTCCATTAAAAACTTATTTTGATTTCTATTAATTGCACAACCCCTAAGACCTTCTTTTCTTTTTTTTCCGTACAGGAATGTGAAAATAAGGCAAAGCACAGCTGCGACTGCAGTGGAGTCAAAGGCGAAAGGGTACGTCCCATCTCCGTATCTTCATCCTCTCCACTGTAATGAGCACCCACATTAAATTTTTTTTTTTTTTTTTGATTTTTGCAAGATCAGCAATAACATCGTTTGAATCTTAACATCTTTGTTTTATTTATTTATTTATTTATTACTAGAAGAGTTTACCAAAAATTCAATCAATGTTTCTGAGGGTTGGGTTATAGAAAAAAAAAATTTTACAACCCAAACCAAAATCTTCCGGGTTGCCAGATTCTTGTTTTGTTAAAGCGTTTGAGATTGGATTTTGTTTCGCGAACTTCGATTTTAAATCCCAGCTTGAGCTTAAATATAAAAATACAGGGATTGAAAATGCGGAATAAAGCAAGCAGATTGTAAACCCCCTTCCCCTCTCTTTTTTCTTTTCTTTTTAAAATGGAGTGTAAAAAAATATTGCTGCAAACATCCATTAAAATAAAATGTATTGTTCAGCTTATTCTAGTATATGAGATTTAAAAATCAATTGCTCAATTGATTTGACAAAACAAGACAAAATGTAGCTTGGATGCAAACCTAGGATTTGGTTGAAGTATAAAAGAAGTCAGATTGTGTTTTTTTCTTTCCCTGAATTTCTTGTTAAATATAATGCAACAGAAGCAAAACAAATAATAAAAAAAATATAATTATAGAGAAATATTGCGGATTGGGTTCGAATAAATATGGCATCCTTTTTGTGAAACATTTTTTAAAGCGATGTAAAAATAAAAAGTAAAATTTTGAAGATACAGGAAACATAGTCCGTTGCCCAGTCATGAAAAGCAAAGGTTGCCCTCTAGTGGCTGTATGAATTAGTTTCAATGACAACACCACATCGCATGACATGATTTATTTAGCTACACTAAAACTCACACTGTCCCAGTCAGGGTGCATTTCATAAATCTGGCAATAAACGTAATGCAAGGTATGTATGTGTGTGTATTTACATATAAACACACGAAAGAACGCACAAGACATTCCTTAGTAATAATAAAAAAAAACATCTGGCCTGCCAATGGGCCATAAGATGACACTTTTATAGCTCACTTTTTTTGTGTTGCATGTGTGTGTGGTCTTTTATGTTGTTCCAAGATACTCAGGTTTGCTTTACAGACCACCCAGGTGCCTGAGGCTATCTGATGGACTCGATCACACCAAAGATGTCTAATAATACAGCGTGCCTTTTTTGCTTCCACCCAACACCCCCCAAGTCACACACCTGTAACTCTGTATACGATCTCTGGTGCAACTGTGAACCCATACATCTGTGCGCCTGCTCTATGCAACTGGCAAACACGGTTCACAGCAAGACAGCAAATAGACCTTCGTTGAGTTTTTTTAAATCTACAAAATATTTCTGTACGTATTATAGACATTGACGTACAGAGAATTTTATATATCGTGTACAAATATTAATTCTTTTTTATATTGTACTCATTCTAACCAACAGGGGGAGACAAAATCATATTTGCGTATCTGTATATGTTTGGATGCAAGAAAGCGAATAGATGCACTTACTTGCCATATGTGCAATACAGTGCAATTTTTATTGGAGCACAGAAGACTAAGGGCCTTGCTCAAGGGCCAAAAGTGGCAGCTTGGCAATACTGATGCTTGAACCCCTGTTTTTAGTATCAGTAACCCATAGCTTTAACCATTGAGCTAACTAAGCAAGATTGTATAAAGAGAAGTAAAATTGCTGTATTAAATCAGTTTTTCTTAAAAATATATACTTATTTATCATTTTGTCGACTGATCCAGGTGATTCTCACCACCTCAGTGGTTTTGTGTGGTTCATAAATCCAAAAATACATCTTCCAAGCTAATAGAATCCACAGAAAGACCATCAATAAAAAAAAGATTGCTCTCCATCCAGCATTCTACCCATTTTGGCCACCACAGTTAAACTCCATCTCTCACACATCCAAGTCTCTGGTTTTCAGTCTGCTGACTGTATGGTTGTCTCCAAAAGTCACAAATTTTGAAAACCTTCTCAAGATTTGTCTTCAAATGGTTGTTTCCATAGTCAACAGATGTACCTGAAGTTTTTCCCTCAAAAACAAACCTCAGAATTTTCACTTAAAAAAAAAAAAAAAAACCCAAAATGTTTCATATCTTACACTTATTGATGTACTTTCATATAAAGAACTCACTCTGGCTAAGATGTTTCAGTATCTCAAATGCTTCCATATTTGTCCTGCCCCATGTGCCCCCATCTCTTCCTTCCTCTCTTGCTTACTTTCAGGGAGATCAAGGTTTTCCGGGGTTATTTGGCTCACCAGGAGATGTTGGAGTTCTGGGAGACGAAGGCCACCCCGGACCGATGGGCCCCACGGTCTGCAATACAAAGCTTTATATTTCATTTAAAATTGTAATTATAACTGCAAAGATATATATATTTTGATGCGAATATAAGTGCGTTTTATGCTACAGGGTCTTCCAGGAGTGCCAGGGATACCAGGATTGAAAGGCTCACGGGTATTTTTTCTCTTGTTAGTGTGTGTGTGTGCATTTATGTTTTGTTATGAATTTGGTTCCTGATTTAACACTGATTCTCTTTATCAGGGATTTCCTGGAAAGCCTGGATTGTGGGGGTCTTTAGGAATACCTGTAAGTTTTCCAATCATGCGAATCAGGGCTACTTATAATAGAGATATTTATAATGTTGGATGTGATGTGTGGTTAGTATACACTGCAGGGCCACATTAGTGGAGACCTGTCCATCAATGTGTTTCAATTAACTTGTATTAATTTAATACAATAGAGCACTTTTAACTGCTTATACGTGTGTTTCTTATAATTTCTTTCTTCTTATTTCGGCTTCTCCCATTAGGGGGCGCCACAGCGGATCATCCGTCTCCATACTGTCCTCTACATCTGCCTCTTTTAAACCAACTACCTGCATGTCTTCCCTCACCACATTCATAAACCTGCTCCTTGGTCTTTCTCTTTTCCTCCTTCCTGGTGGCTCCACCCTCAGTATTCTCCTACTGATATACCCCATGTCCCTCCTCTGCACATGTCCAAACCATCTCAATCTCGCCTCCTTCACCTTGTCTCCAAAACATCCTACATGCGCTGTCCCTCTAATAAACTCATTTCTAATCCTGTCCATTGTCGTCACTCCCAATGAACATCTCAAAATCTTCAGCTCTGCTACCTCCAGCTCCACCTCCTGCCTTTTAATCAATGCTACTATCTCTAAACCATACAACACCACAGGTCTCACCACAGTCCTATAAATTTTCCTTTCACTCTCGCAGACACCTTATAATTCTAAGGTTAGAAATCCCAGTGGTGGACAAAGTACAAGTAGAGATTAAAAGTAGAGATTAATTCGGTAAAATATTATTCCAAAAAAAAAAAGTGTCTCTTAAAACGTTCATTTGATTAAAATTACAAAATTGTTTTGCCTTTAAATTTACTTAAGTATGCAAAGTACTGATTTATTATAACTCCAATGTTCAGTTAATCATTTTTGTCACATGACTCTTTACTTAATCAACTCAGTTTATTCAAAAAGACTCCAATGTGATATTAATGACTCAAACACTGATATGTTAAAAAAATTGTGCAACACGGGTGTTGTTTTGAGTTCGAGTCTGGAGTTTGGACAAATAAATAAAAAAGGAACGCCTGGAAATGTAGTTTGGTAAAACGTTAGATATTTAACTTTAAAATAAAGTGAAGTTAAAGTCTCTCCAAAAATAGAAATACCTCAGTAAAGTACAGATACAAGAAAACCTACTTAAATATAGTAACAAATTACATTTACTTCCACCACTGGGGAAACCAGACTCCAAAAGTAAACCTGCATCATCACCAAATGTCCATTCATGACTGTTCCATCATAGTTGTTCTCCTTGCCTTGATCTGAGGACTCGGTTTTCCAAGAATTGAAATGTGGAAGTGTTTCGTTTGGAATGAGTTTCTGCACTAAAAATCAATGTCATGTCTTTAGGGACTCCCAGGAGACGAGGGCCCTCAGGGACCACCTGGTAGCCATGGATGCAACGGCACAAAGGTAACAAATCAGACATGTCGTATTACAGAAGCTGATTTCAATATGTATGCGCTTTAATAAAGAAAGAACCCTGTCCTTGCTTTGGTTTATAGGGTGAACGCGGTGATCCTGGAGCTTCAGGAAGTTGCGGCGCTGCCGGCTTACGGGTAAGACTTGTGAGGATTCTCTTACACCAAACAAAATAGAAAAGAAATGATTATGAATTATGAATTTGTTTTATGGGGCACAGGAAGTTTAAACGAAGGTTCCCTGGTGGTCTAGTGGTTAGGATGTGGCGCTCTCACCGCCTCGGCCTGAGTTCGATCGCCGGTCAGGGAACCAACCCCAGCCATTAGGGTTGCCCAAGCATTAGTGCCGGTCCTAAGCCCGGATAAATGGGAAGGGTTGCGCTAGGAAGGGCATCCAGCGTAAAAACATGTGCCAAATCAAACATGGGGATGGTCTGCTGTGGCGACCCCTAATGGGAGAAGCTGAAAGAAATTTAGGTCCCTGGTGGTCCTATATATCCAGCTTGAGGACATTTTATTTGGGCTTATTTTTTTTAACGTTCTTTACATTTTTTAATTTAAATTTATCTAGTAATTTTTTTAAAGTCTGTCATTTATTGTACATACAACATAATACATACTGCAGTTCCCAAAAAGCATAAATGAACATTAAAACATGAAAGGAATTCCGAACCAACATGGCTAAAGAAAATAAAGTAGACATTGTATACGTATATTTGTTTGATCAAAGGTAATCTGCATAATGTTACGTGACCTAGTTTGTTCTCACAAACCATTCAACCAAAATATACGATATTGGTTATGTAGGATTTATAGTTCCTTTTCCAAATCTCAACGTTCTCATTTAAATGTTTAATGATCTAAACAGATTTTATTTTTTTTCCAGGGTGAAAATGGCCCCCCCGGCCCTAAGGTTTGTATATCGCCAAAGTATTTCAGAATGATTTCAAATTATTGTTTTACGGAAAATAATTTTTATTTTATTTATATATCAATGTATAGAAAACAACCTGCATGCTAATAACTGCTCAGTTATATGTTATAAAATCTATTTCTTTTTTATTATAGCCATCATCACCATTTTGGAAAATTTTAATGATGCCCACATTTTGGTTTTCCTAAATGATAAACTTTGGTAAACAATAGAATTGTGTCTTTCTTACACATTTAATGACAAAGTTCCACAACTAAAGCATTGGTTTCTTTTTTCTGTTTTAGGGGAACACATACTACTTCCCGTTTCCTAAAGATGTGATGGGAGGCAAAGGTATGCCAGGAAAAGACGGGCCAAAGGTAAGAGTTTTCGCTGTAGAAGTAACAGTAAGGAATAGAATAATTGATAATGCTTGATTCTGAATTTCAGATGGAACAGAAGCTTTGATCGTATTTCAACAGAAGCTTTGATCGTATTAGTGGCTTGGTTTTGTTGCTATTTAAACCAAGATTTTGTGTAAACTGCACCTGAAAATCCTACTTTGGGTTAAAGTATAGATACCTTACTGCAAAACCTCAACTCCATTCTAACTTAAAATCCCCCAATTCCAATTTGATTTGAGTAAAAAAGTCTTGGAGGATCTGATTTCAACAGTACGATATTAGAATTTGACTCATTTCTTTACCCACGATCAACACAACAGCCTTTTCTATAGGCTGGAATGAAAAGATCAAAGATGAGAAATTAATAAAGTAGACTTTCAATAAGGTATATTCAGTTAACAAATACAGTTACAGTATCCATTAGTATTCAAATACTGATGTGTAGAATGTAATTAAAAATAGTCATTGTCATATCGAGGAGTACAAAGTACATATATTGAATTGTAAATATACTGAGTGAAGAGTAAAATTTGCATATCTTTAATATTAAATAAAATTAAAAAAATAGACAAAAAATTTTTCACGTAACTTACTAATAACATTAATTAATAAAAAAATTACCAAAGTAAATTTACTCCAATACTTTAAATTCAGTAATGTAAAGTATTTACTTAAATGAAATGATGATATTTTTTCGTTCATGGGCGGAGCCTCCTTTATCAATGTATTGAAACTGTCAGTAGGTTTTTTTTAATACAGGAAAGGCTTCATTAAGTTTTTTTTGTTTGTTGTTGCTGCTCTTGTTAAAAAAACAAGCTACTAACTTAATGAGTGATGTTTGAACTACAGGGTATGCCTGGAGATCCAGGTGCCTGCGGAGCAACTGGACCAATGGGACGTGAAGGACCTAGAGTAAGAAAACTGCTTAGTTTATTTATCATTTATTTATTAGAATTTATAAAATTTGACAAAACAATTTCAATATCGACGTTTTTCAACATTCAATGTTCACAGGGAGAATGCGGATGTGCTGGTGTTCAAGGAGAAAAGGTTATATAGACTTTGTTGTACCAAGGTTCAAGGTTCATCATTATAATCATTAATTCAATGTCTGTTGATTTGTTCCTCAATTGATAAAAATTCTGTATTATAATTTGTTTTACATTTTGTTATTATTGTTCTTGTACTCTATGTAGAGTTGTGTACTTTTTTTTTTTTGAGATGACATTTTTATTTTTTTCTTGCAGGGTGTACAGGGACTTTCAATGCCGGGCCTTCAAGGTATAAAAGTAAGTGCACCCCTGGCTTTGTTTTGTTGTTTTTTTTTTTGTTTGTTTGTTTTTTTTACCAAAGACAATTTCTCTTAGTGTAAGAAAAAAGAGATAAACTCTAACCACTCGAACCACACTAACTATGTTAATTTTTTTTCTTACATCATATTCAACCAATAAGAAATACATCTTGGAAAACGTGACTGTTTACAATGTGGATACGATGTTCATTCCCAATTCCTAAAAAAATAAACAAATTGGGACGCTGTGCAAAATGTCAATAAATCCAGAATGCAATGATTTGCCAATCTCCAAATCCATATTCTATTCACACGTACAAAAAATAGGTATCAAACTGAGAATATGTACCTTTTTAAAAACAAGATAGGACAGAGCCATTTTTATCACTTTTTAGCATCATGTCTTCTGTCTGTATACATATGCTGGCTGAGAAGACTAAAGTTTTGGGAGAGGAATGTTGTCCCATACAGTATGAGTCCGATGAGTTCTAGCTGCTCAACAGTTCTGGGTGTCCTTTGTTGTATTTTTCATTTCATGATTCACCAAATGTATTTGAAAGCACATTCCAAAATCTGTTGAAACATCCTCCCAGAAGAGTGGAGATTATTGTAACAGTAAATGGGGACCTAATATGGAATGGGACGTTCAAGTACATATGAATACCATACAATATATGGGAGTTTGAAAGGTTCTGCATTCGATATGATCCGAGTGTTCAGTAGAAATCGTAGGGTTGCGAATTGATTGGATTTTTTACCCTCTTCGTGAGAAGGTTTATTACTAATCAATACAGAAAACCTGCCTGAGTGTTACAATAGAGCGAATTTGTTCATTAAAATATATAAACTGATAATTATTCAGATTCATTCACGCAGCTGTTGGTTTTGCAGGGCACTCGAGGTTCTCCTGGTGTCCCTGGACGAAGAGGTATAAAGCAGTTTGCAACAGCACACAGAGAACTCAAAGTAAGCGATCTGGACAACAGATATTTCCTTATCCGCTATGTTGTATCAGATACAGTCTGTAAAAGAGGCCTAATCTAATCTAATCTGATTTAATCTACATGTGCTTCCTGGTTAAATATTCTTTCTTTGTCTACAGGGGGAACCAGGAGATATAGGAGACCAAGGCAGCCCTGGAATGCCAGTGAGTCCAAATGCAAATCTAAACAAATACAGATACAAGGGCTTTCATTTTTTAAGAACTTCTGTAGCATCATTCTAATATTCCTTTTCAGTTTTTTTCAGTGATGTAAAGTTATATAGAGTAGATATATAGTATAAATGTAGTGGTAAACGGGGTGTAAACCAATAAAATGAATTTTACAAAATTCTTTTTTCTACTTCTGTTACATCAAAATCTGACTTAAAAAAGGTCATGATTGAGGGGTTTTGCTGGACTTTCGAAATATACGAATAAATATCTCGCGTTTAAAAAATAATCGCACTTATGTATTACTTTAAAGGGCATGCCGGGACCTCTTGGCCCTAAAGGAGAGAAAGGAGGCACAGGAGACCCTGGAGCTCTGGTAAATAATTAATAATATTTCGCATAATGGTTGCCAGTTCTTTTTAATGTTCTACCTAATTCCATCCATTTTCCATCAAAGATTGTTAAAAGAAATGGAAATTTCAATCAAAGAAAAACACTATACAGGCTTGGTTTATTGTTTCCTCTTCATCGTCTGTATATTCTTTGTTTTCTTCTCCTTTCTCCTTCTCCTTGTTCATCTTCCATCTTTATTTCAATAATCCACAAAATGAATATTGAACGATCCACTGAAATCATTTTGTGTGTATTTTGATGGGTATTAATGTAAATGAGAACGCTTTCTGTTCACAGGGGGAAGCTGGACTGAATGGACTTTCGGGAGAGTATGGTTCTAATGTAAGTACTACACTAACCTTTACCCTAGATAGAGAAAGAGACACTATATAGACACATTTTTGTGGACACTGGACCAGATAGAGAAAGAGACACTATATAGACACATTTTTGTGGACACTGGACCATTGGTACCTGCTTATAACCTCCATTCTTCTGGGTAGATGTTCCACTAGATTTTTATGGAGAGGTACTGATTTTTTTCAGGTACTGATGTAGATAAGGAAAGGAGGCCTAGGGGTCAGCATTCTAATTCATTGCAATAGGGTTGAGGTCAGAGCTCTATAGGAGGCCACTTAGGATCTTCTACATCTTTCAACCTATGTAGAGCTTGGTTTATGCACAAGACATTACCACAAATCTCGAGGCACCCAATTGTACGGGACGTCTTTAGATGCGCTCTAACCTTTAGAAAACTCAAACCTGTTCCAGCATGGCGATGCCCCTGTGCACAAAGTGAGCTCCTTGAAGATCTGGTGTACATGCTTTGGAGAGGAAGATCTTGAATGGCCTGCTATAGAGTTCTGATCTCATCCCTACTGAACACCTTTGGGATAAATTGGAATGCTGACTGCACCCCAGGTCTCCTCACCTACATCAGTTCCTGCCTTTTGTAACACAATTGTGGCTGATGAACACAAATATCCATAAGCACACTCCAAAATCTAGTGAAACATCTTCCCAGAAGAGTGGAGGGAATTTTAAGAGCAAATTGGGACTAAATGTGAAATGCGATGCTCAAAAAATCACATATCATTCTTATGACTAGGTGACCCAATACTTTTGGCAGTATAGTGGCCAATTTTGATGAAATTTGTTAGTTTCAAATGTTATTCCTAACATTCCTAAACATTCAGTCCCGCTGCGGATTCCCGCGAATTTGAAAAGAATCCGCAACTTCCTGTTAGTTAGGTTCCAATTGAGAACCATGAATTATCAGGGCATGCCTGTATAGTGCATATGATACAACACTGTATACATTAGAATTTGTAGATTTATATAAGATGTATGTATTATTAGATCACTGAACTCATAAATATCAAAGCGGAACATCTAACAAACTCACAGGACGAGCCTTTAACAAGGATTCAGACACAAACAGTCCAGATAATCTGCCACTAGAAGCTAAATAGTATTAGTAGGTATTAACCAGTCATATGTATTGCTTAGATTATATTCATTTTTTTTTATATCATTCTGGTCTGTTAAATATATGTTATATTTCTTATTCATTTGTTATAATAATTTTATTGTTTTCTTCCCAGGGTTCTCCAGGGGTCAGGGGAAATAATGGGGCTCCTGGGCTTCCTGGTTTAAAGGTCAGCAAACTTTTTAAGCATACACACCAGACATAACATTATGGCCACCAATCAGGCATAACATTATGAATATTGTGTTGGTCCACTTTTCCTGCCTCGTCGCTCATCAACAGCATTAACATCTTCAGAAATTTGAGCAACAGGAGCTTATCTGTTGAATGGGAACACTATGCGATCACACCGTTTCTGTGTGTTTTTGTGTGTACAGGGGATAAAAGGTGGCCGTGGTTGCGCTGGTCCTCCAGGAGAAGTGAGTCACTTTCCAAACACCAGCATCTGAAGACTAGACAAAAGCTTACCAGCTAAATGGATATACAATTTGATTAATGCGTTTTTTAAACACGTACCAATGCCTTTCTTTGGTCAACATGTCTTTTTGTTTTCAGTATATATTTTTAGCCATTTTATACACTACCCCTCCCCAGCATCTGTCAGAAACGTGATTAGTTTTACAATAAAAGAGTCGAGTATGGTTGAGGGGGAATGTGTTGCTGGATATAAAGTGCCATGGAAAAGTGTTTGGCATAAATGCAAATTAAAATCGAATAAAAGATTTAACATATAAATACTCACCCACATTTCTGTAAAAACACATAATTTAGTTATGTGGTCCTGGTTACTTACATTAGAATTTACAGAATTATGTATATATAGTCTACATGTAGGCAATTAGTGTTGCATTATGACAATATTAATACTTTTGTTCCTTGATTGGCTGTGCTGTTGTTTTTTAAAGAGCAACATCCACATGAGATGCATGGTGGTGGTAGCATATTGTTATGAGGATGCTTAGAAATAAAGGTCTGGATTTTTCTTTTTGTTTAATTAAACATTTGTGACACAATTAAAACAAATTATAATTTTGTGCCTTCAAATCCGAGATATATTCTGTCAATCCAATGGTAAAAAACAATCTAGTCCATTGCCAAACTTGGGTTTTTGTAGAGGGGTGTTGGGGTAAATACTTATGCATGGGCTTTTTTGAGGTCCAAGATGACATTTTGAGTATAACAGACTCAGCAAAACAAAATTCTAAAATTTTTCAGAGCTTTCTCTCTCTCTGTATAGTGTCTTCCATGCAATACACCTGAAAAAGGAGAACGAGGACCTAAGGGCTTAACTGGACCTCCTGGATTGAAAGGAATTCAAGGTAAGGTTTGGACAATGTACACATAAGTTATAAGTAATTGTTTTTTATTTGAATATATATTTAGCTGCTTTTGCATCTTTGTAATAGGTGTAAGTGGCTTTCCTGGACCTTCAGGCGAAGAAGGTAAGGATTCTCTCATTTTACATGGTCACTTAACCCTTAACTTACTTAAACACAAAATATGGAATGCTTTTTTTTCCCCTCCAGGACCAGGAATGCCTGGAACCCCTGGGGAGCGTGGCCCTCCTGGCTTTAGTGGAATTAAGGGTGAAAAGGGAGATCGAGCACCTCCACTGATCGGAACAATAGGACCTGATGGACCTTGTGGAATACCTGGAAATCGTGGTGACCCTGGTCCTAAAGGGCTCCCAGGTAAATATCCATGTCCGTCTTGAATTGTTGACCATGTACAATATATGGCATAAGTATTTTGGGACACCTGATTTTCCAGCCATATGTGGTTCTTTCCCAGAATGCAACCACAGGGTTAGAGGCACTTAATTGTACAGGATGTCTTTGAATGCGTTAGCATTCATTTTATTCTTCGTTTGAACTAGGACACCCGAATGGTTTCCTGCTATAGAGCTCTGAATTCAATCCTACTAAACACCTTTACAATGAATTGAAATGCTGACCGCACCTCAGTCCTTTAACCAGTACCCGGTTTTATTTTGTGCCTGTATGAGTTCAAATCTCCACAACAAAATCTATCAGAACATCTTCCTAGAAAAGTGGAGGTTAATAGTAAACAAATGTGAACTAAAGGTGGAATGGGATGTCATCTCAATATTATGTTTAGGTGTCCATACTGTGTATGTTCAAAAGCTAGGATCATTAGGTACATTCAAGGAAAGTGCTCATTGTTACACCAAAGTTGCCAGATTGTGCTTGGGCTAATCCCTTTTGTTTTTATACCATAAATAAATATACATTCATCATATACTTGATTCCATGTCTGAAAATGTATCTAAACTTCTGTGCATGATCTACAGATATTCATAAGCGTGAGGGTCAGTCAGGGTGGAGAGGAGAGAAAGGCATACAAGGGCCTGAGGGGGCAACTGGAGAACCAGGGGATCAAGGTAAGAGTCCCAATATTGTATGCTTTATGGTTGGTGAATTATCAGACAATGTTGGAAATGATGATTATTTCAAGTTTCTTAGCGCTTCTTTTTTTATTATTAAGCTACTGAAAATTATTGTTAGCAACTTGTTGTTATGTTGTTTTCAATACATGGAATTTATTGTTTTTCTGTATGTAATTGTTTCTACTTGGATTTTACAAAAAGGTCACCCTCTAAAGCATTACTTTTCCTAAAAATCCCCCAAAGATCTTCCATAGGGTGGCGATATACAGTAGATACATATGTATAACTTTTGAAACAAATATCCAATATCTTGGTTAACACTTTGTTTTATTTACAGGTGATAAAGGAGACACCTGCAATGTGTGTCCTTTGATAGGCCTTACTTATGGACCCACAGGGCCAGCTGGTAACCCTGGTCCACATGGATCTCCAGGTAGAGCAAAAATGTATAAGTGAGCTATTGAGAGAAGGAGAATAATATGCTTATCTGATTTTTACAGTAGTATTAAACCTTAAAAGTGTCTGTTTTACAACCATTGCCTATGTGCAGGTTTAAATGGGGCACCGGGTCACAGGGGATCAATGGGTATTAAGGGACCAGAAGGTGCACCTGGCAACCCGGTAATTTTCTAAGCAATAAAATAAGTGAAAGAATTACCAATACTTTCTACTCGGGTGTAGTGTATATTATAATGTACGTTTTTTTTTTTATACAGGGTTCGATTGGTGCTCCGGGCATTCAAGGAATCCAAGGACACAAGGGGGACCCTGGTTTTATAGGACCTGGGGATAATGGGGACCAAGGTGACCCAGGATTTTTGGGGACCTCAGGGAGAGATGGACTGGATGGGATACCAGGAATACCAGGAATAAAAGGCCCAAAGGGAGAGAAAGGCAATTCGGTCAGTATGGATAAGTCCAGGTGTTTTTTGTACTTTTGGTGTCTGCATATATTTAGTTCCCTTGTGGTCTAGTGGCTAGGATGCGGCGCTCTTACCGCTGCAGCCCGGGTTCGATCCCCGATCAGGAAACCAACCCCAGCCATTAGGGTTGCACAAGCCCTAGTGCCGGTCCCAAGCCCGGAAGGGTTTAAATGGCGAGGGTTGCATTAGGAAGGGCATCCAGCGTAAAAACATGTGCCAAATCAAAAATGCGGATGGTCCGCTGTGGCGAACCCTAACGGGAGAAGTCGAAATAAAGTTGGTGTCTGCATAAATTTAGCTGTTGCTTCAAATTCTTAACTTTGCTGTTTTGTAATATAAAATAGTGAAGTTTAGTGTTAGACTAGATAAAATAATTTAGACAATTTTTAAAATAGAAGATATGTCAAATTGCTGGCTAATTTGTTAATCGTATTTAATCTGTGTTTTATTTTCCTTCAGGGTCCTTTAGGGCCTAAAGGGAATCGTGGTGACCCTGGATTTGGAGGGTTACCAGGGTTTCCTGGTATTAAAGGATTTCAGGGCTCTCCTGGGATTGGAGCACCTGGGGAACCCGGTGGGAAGGGCGCCTTTGGTGTACAAGGTCTACAAGGGGATCCTGGAGACCCAGGTATGTTGTAAATCAATATATGGGTGATGAGGTATGAAGTAAAAAAAAAAAAAGACAACCAATGTTAATTATCATGCTTGCATATATGGTGCTTGGGTAGAACTGTGTGATCATTTAGTAAATGCTAGTAATTTTGCCAAGTGTAACGAATACATCTGTCAGCAATGTATGTGGGCAACAATCATAAACTGCAGAATTTGATGAAAGAATCTGTAGAAATTGGCCGAACTTAAACAGTGTAACTTTATGGTTTAATGTTTGGCCAGTAAGTGAATTTTGGATGTGTCCTCCAGGTGAAAAAGGTGACCCTGGTGCGATAAATGTAATACGTGGAGACCAGGGGGAGTGTGGAGCAAAGGGTCCTAAAGGTTCACCTGGGCAACCAGGTAAGTTGTGACTTTTTTGTTTGTAAAGAGGTAGGATAGATCTTGTGAAAATAATCACCCATAGCATGCTGTATTTTGAAAGGAATTTTAAGAAATTTTAAAGAGCGTTTCGCTCGTATTCCAGATCATCTCAAATTCTGTTTTTCTTTCTCAATTTCTCAATGATTTCTCACTTCTAATCTTTGTGCTTGATTTAGGGTGTCTGGGAGCCAAAGGGTTATGTGGCCCTCAAGGGCTTAATGGCCTAAAAGGAGATAAAGGATTATCAGAAGCTGGATTACAGGGAGAGCCTGGTTGTAAAGGTTAGGGTGTGTGTGTTTGTGTATGTGTGATTTAATGATGTGTATCTCCATAACTGAGGCAGATGTGATTCGCAACTCGATGCATAGCCAACAATACGACTTTAACGAAACATATGAATTCTACAAATAGTTAGATATAAATAGATAGTTTTTTTACCAATGCAAATATGTCCAAAACATTATGTAGATTTTTTCATGCCGATGCATCGATGTAAATCTTACCATTCCAATTGTGTGTAAATACCTGTAATATACCTGTGATTGCAAACCTGTTTTTCCTACTACTCAACATATCTGTCTGGTCATCATAACTGTTCCAGGTGAAAAAGGCTTTCAGGGTTGTCAGGGTCCACCTAGCATTGGGCTATCTGGTTCCCCAGGACCAATAGGACAATGTGGAATGCCAGGGATAAAGGTCAGATAACAATGCATTATATTTACATAAACATTTGCAGGGATTAAGACATTTACAGGTTAAAGCAGGATATTGGCACAGTGTGTAGCATTTTGTCGGAGCTACAGAGTGCCTTGATTGACGCTTAGCTTGGATTAGTGTCTGTTTGGAATTCCTCTAAATTCTTGAGTTTCTTCCCACATCGAGCATTTAGGTGGATAGATTGGTAAGGTTAAATTAGCACTAGGAGTGTGTAAATGTTTGTGTGTACCACGAATTGCGATGTTGCACACAATATTCCTCGGACTGGTTCCATTACCGACCAGGATAAAGTGGTTCAAATGAATAAAAGGATCCAATTTGATATTGTAATCCCCAAAGTCAATACATTTTTATGTACAATACTTGTACTTATCAAGTATTTCATGTTTGGGATGTAATCTGTATAGTGTATTCTGATGTAAAGTGTATTTTAATTAAAGCTCTACATACCTTTCTCGAGATTTTACGTATCTTTTCACTTGTTTTATAAGGGAGATAGTTCTTCTGGCCCTCCAGGGCCCTCTGGCAGACGAGGACCTCCGGGAGATGATGGGATCATTGGACCTACTGGTGATTCAGGTTGTCCAGGAAGCCCTGGAGTTAATGGACAGCCAGGAAGAGATGGATACCCAGGGCCTAAGGGTAAGTTTTAATTTCAACCACACACTCTAAGATATTTATAATATTTAGGTGTTAATAATAGCAATAGGTCCCACCTCTTCCATTTATAGTAATGGGGGAGGTGTCGCACCAATGCTTTTACCACTGGGGTACCACCTTCCTCATTAATAGCAATATATATACTGAGGTACCTCCTCCCGTATAACTATTAATGGAGGAAGTGGTACCACAGTAATTAAGGCATTGGGGTTACCACAATCTCCATTAATAATAATGGTGGTACCTCAGTGGTTATGGTATTAGGATTTTGATTGGAAGATCACAAGTTTTAATCGCAGCACCTCCACTGCTGGGCCCTTGGGCAAGGCTCTTAACCCTCAACTTCTCAGTTGTAAGTCGGCCTGCATAAGGGCATCTTATTGTAAATATAAACGTAATAGACGTTTCTTTTTACATTTTGCAAGAATAACTTGCTGGGTCATCTGGACTGGAGTTTGTTCGAGGATTGACCAAGTATTTTTAATTTAAGGTGATAGAAAAATGCTATGGTTCCAAATAAACAGCAAAGTCAATGATTTAATCAAAATGTGAAGACTGGGACCTCTTGGCATGAATCAAGTGGACAAAACCCCCCAAAACTTTCTAACTCTCCTGAGCCTTGTACCAAGGAACTTTGCTGGGGAGTTATGTGGAGGTTGTCGTGTCCATTTGATTCCTGTTGGGACCATAAGCACACCTGGCCTTAAGCCCTAGATAGAGCATGGCATGAGTTACACTAGCCCATTATGATCATATGTGAAAAAAAAATTTATTCTGATAATGTGGCTAGATAGAGCTGACCTCTGAATGTGTTCAGCTTAGCTTTGCATAGCATCAGCATGGATGGCAGTCGTTTAAAAAAATCCATAATTTGGATCTATCTGAACAACTACTGTACACTTAAGAGAAGGTTATTTGTAAAAGGCTATTGTAAATGACATCATTCATACATTCTAGCTACTTACTAAAGGTCAAGTAGAGTATGTTCGGGTAAGTCTAGGCATGTATGAGATTATAATTGATCCAATAAATATGGCATGAAATGTATAAACAAGCCAAGTGTGAATATTATTCAGGTAATGCAGGATGTAATGGGCCACAAGGGTTGACTGGGCCCCCAGGAGTTTGTACTCCCGGATTTCCGGGTATTAAAGGAGTCCAAGGACTGAAAGGAATGCCTGGAATGCCAGGTGAGATCTTTTACAAGAGGTACTTTCATCAAGTCAGTTTGATGGTTGGAATGAGTTAAGTATAGCATGTACACGTCTGTAGGATGCTTTAAAAAACAAAAACTGTTCTGTTTAGGTTGTCGGGGTCTAAAAGGAATGCAGGGCGAGCCTGGATGTCAGGGTTTAGGTTTACCTGGTTGTCCTGGACCATTCGGGACACCTGGTTTTAATGGAGAAGCCGGTCCACCTGGTCTAGCAGGACATAAGGGATTGAAGGGCAAGAGTGGCATGCCTGGTTCCCCAGGTACTCATGTACACTTTTAAACATTCCACTTGGTCACTCAATAATAATAATAATAATAATAATAATAATAATAATAATAATAATAATAATTATTATTATTATTATTATAATTATTATAATTATTATTACTATTAATATAATAATTATAATAATTATAATAATAAAAAACTAACATTCAAAATTGTTTTAATACTATGTACTTTCAGGCCCTCGAGGAACCGACGGGCCTCCTGGCAGCCCTGGATGTCCTGGACCTCGTGGAATACCTGGATACCCGGGACAGCCTGGGCTTAAAGGTAACACCCCATATACACACATTATTCATCATTGTTTTGATTGTAATTATATCATGATAAGTGTTGGTGGTAGCTCAAGGGTTATGGCATTTGATTTTAGTTCAGAAGGTCTCAAGTAGAATCCCAGCACCACCAAACTGCCACTGCTGGTCCCTTGAGCAAGGCCCTCAACTCTCACCTGCTTAGTCGCAAAATGGTGAGGAAAATCTTTGGAAATAATCATTACACCACTGTTTAGGTTGCACAGGCATTAATGGACTACCGGGTGGCAGAGGTCCACAGGGCCTGAAAGGGGACCAGGGGGATCCAGGTCCTAAAGGAGAACCGTTAAGTTACTCCAATCCAGGAGACCCGGGAGACACCGGAGACACAGGTGACTATAATGTCCATTAAAGCAAGATTTCCTATGCCTGGTATCTGGTGCTTGTGTGTTTTCCCATTAGGAACATATTCTAAACAGTGCAGGACATGGGTACTCTAGGACTTCAGGGCAACTGCAACCAAGATGGTTGAAAACCAAAGTTGTGATTTGAAAATCGAAATACAATAATGGCAATAAGAAAACTTTTAAATAAATGAACATTTTTAAATTAACGGCATTTTCTGGTCATTTTTAGGTCATACTGGTGTGACTGGGTGTAAAGGGGAACCAGGAATTGACGGACTACCTGGCAGCTGTGGGAAAAATGGATTGCAAGGCAGCCCTGGGCCACCAGGTACTAAACAAAGTTAAAAATCCATTCAAATCAGAAACCTCAACAGTCCTGTATCCTTGCGTCCTGTTTCTGTTTTACTCATTCTTTTTGAATTCTTGCTTTACTGCCTGGTTTTTCTTCTTTTAAATGTCTTGTGACTTGCTTTTTTGTACACCTAATTTTATCCGGATCTTTTGTAGATATTGCAATTTTGAATGGGGTGTGACAAAACCACCATGCATTAAAACATTTATACAAAAAGGGCAGGAAAGTGGGGCATTTTAGCCAACTTTGAAGCTTATTACAAAGCTTATTATGTTTCAGTCGATACATTTTCCAGAGGTTAATTACTATTGTTTTTCTTTAATGAGTCCATAAATTCTTGTTTGTTCACATTTTATTTAGAGAATCGGATCAAATCGAGATTGCGAATAGAATTGAATCATGACTAGAGTATATGATTACACTCGTATATCTCGTACACTCCTCAGGTCCTCCTGGAGATCGAGGCCGAAAGGGATTTCCAGGTGAACCTGGTGCCGTGGGTTGTGTTGGAGAAGTTGGACCTTTGGGTCTTCCAGGTAAAACACACACACTCCTATATAAACCTATTATAAGTCCTTAAGCTCTTGGGCTTGTCTACTGTAAAATCAAAGCAAGACATAGCAATATCCTCCAGTAAAACCTTTCTTGTTTCCTTCCTCTGTCTAGGTCCCAAAGGTGTAAAGGGAACACCCGGTCATTGTGGACTACCAGGAGACCCTGGAAATCCAGGACCAAATGGACTAAAAGGGCCCAAAGGTGAACCAAGTTGTCCTGGACCAGGAGCACCAGGATGCCCTGGGGAGAAGGTGCACTTTCCATTTAGTTGACTGCTGAATTACTTTTATATTTGTGCCAAAATAAAACTGGTCCATGATTTATAAAAGGTTGGAGACCCAAAATGTATGGGGACAGTTAACGGATGGAGTCTCCAGTGATAGTCTCTTTCCTAACAAGAGAGAAATAAGAAGTATCTGTAATGCATCAAGCCACAGTCACACTTGGATATTCATTATTGTCTTGTTGCAGCACGGCCTGACTGGTTCTTGCTTCATATGCTGTAGGGACCTTGTGGTATAAGATATTAAAAGGGCACTAAACAAGCATCTGCCGTACACATTTCCACAAATAAACTGTTATTGTATAAACAATTTACATTGCATGTACAATATAATGACAAGGTTACTTATTCCCACCAGTTTTTAGTGCAAAAGAGACAAGTACTCTATCAGGTCCTTATTAGATCTCAAATATCTAACACTTTTGGTTTGTCTGTCAGGGTGATCCAGGCCTGCTGGGAATTAAAGGAAAGAAAGGAGAAAGAGGAATGTGTGGCACTGCTGGTTCGCCAGGATCAGAAGGGCTTTGTGGAGAAGCTGGAGAACCCGGAATAGCAGGACAACCAGGCAAATTCTTTAGTCCTTGATCTCTTTATTATTATTATTTTTTTCAATACAGCATTAGTTTATAGTAAAAGTTTGTGTCTATTGTTGTTTATTGAATAAAATTGCGGTAATGGCATCTATTTCTTTTTCTGTCAGGACCCCCAGGATTGGCTGGAGATAAAGGTTCTGATGGACATCCAGGCCCTCCGGGTTGTCCAGGACCAATGGGTCCACCAGGTTGTCCTTTAAGTTTTTCCTTCACTTGTGTCATTGGTTGTATATTTTTTATTCATATATTGTGTGTTTTATTCATATATTGTAAAGTATTTCACATAAGAAAAACGAAAACGACATCTTGGTGCTAAAAACAACAACATGGTTTGTAGAATATATTATTAAATGAAATGAGACAACCCACACAAAATAGTCAAAAAATCTTGTCTCGAAACAACAAAATTCTTGCTTTTTGCGGTTCAAACCCTTTATTTCCAGTTAGTAGAATTATGGGGACAACATGATTCATGGAAAATGTAGCCAATGAGTGTATTCTAACGATATATGGGAGGTTTTTATTCCCAACATGGACAAATTTCCATTTTTTTTTATAACACTTTTGAAGCTCTTAGTGGTCAAAGAGTGCAATCCCAAAGAGTGCACTGTGACGCAGCTGTCTGGAAAATTGAAATGCATGTTTTGGCTCTTGGCACAAACAGTTGTTTCCAAAAATAAGTGCAAAAATAAAGAAAACAAAGAAAGAAAATGGACAGTCTAAAAACTTTTTTTATATATTGGAAATTGCATGAAGCAGCAATGAGGAATGACTGTGACCTGGGTATCTGCATGTGGATGGAAAATCTGATCTTATTTTAAATCTGTGATCTGCAGTATATATGCATATGTTACAGTTTTATTTAATTTGTCTATTTTAGAGAAATGCTTAAAAAGTGTGTATGTGTGTCTTGTTGGGCACACTCTTGTCCATTTGAATGGCCGGCCATCGAAATGAATGCAGTTTGTACAGTATGAATGGGCAAACCTTTAAAACGATTGTCGGACTGGCGAGCCATCAATATAAAAGTAGTCTGTATGAATGGCCCAGAAGATATTTATTTATATATATTTTTTGTATTAAAGGTTGTCCTGGGTCACCAGGCAATCCAGGTATTTTAGGTCTCAAAGGAAACCAAGGCAGTGATGGCATCCCTGGACCCCCTGGAGAAAAAGGAAGTGCAGGAGGTATAGTAGTACATGCAGGAGCATTAAAACAATTATTTCGTTCAGTACTTTCGGGGATTGATCTTATATAAGAAGTTGAAGACAATATACTTGTGTGTAATGTTACATAAAATAACACACTGATGATGAACACCTGGCAAATGAAACAAACATGGAAGCTTGTATCTATCTTTAGATCCTGTCTTATAGCTTAGAGCATCCAAATGGTCTACAGTATGTGTACAACAACTGGGAGGTTTTTGCGATTGTGTGCTTTTTTCTGCATTTCTTATTGCCTGTTTCACTCTGAAATCTCCCAAGCATAACATATACATATCTATCGACTATATTAATTAATATTCATTTTTTTAAAGCTCCTGGATATGGACCTCCAGGGCTAGCTGGTGAAACAGGTACCCCGGGTGAGTGTCTATTACAAATATATCATACAAACTAACAAAACTTGATGTTATGAGGAAGAAACCTTGAGAGGAACCAGATTTAAAAGTGGAAAAATCCTCCACCAATAGTGTAAATATAAATCATTAAAACATTACAAACACCGAAAAGTGAGAAATACCTGGAGCATCAGAGTGTGATTACAATTCATGTCCTTCCTACGGTCTTATAAGGTGTGGAACCAGGTGTTCCTGAGCAATTCCTAAAATTAGCTCGACATCTAAAATCATTATAGATTCAACGCCAACTCCAACATTGCCTTCAAATGTTCAATGATTGAGAAACAGCATATGTAAAATGTTATTTTGAGTATTTAATAAGAGGTTGTAGGTGGATCATGATCGTCAGCATCTTCCCTTTGAAGATCAGAAATCTTCATGAGTTGCCACACAACTTAGCCCAATCGCTAGATCACTCGGGATGGGAGGAGAAAGAGCAGCAGTGGGAAGGATGTAGTGTAATCACCTGTTGATAACATGCATTTGATCAGATGTTACTGGAGCACAAGATTATGAGGCTGAAGAGATATGCATAAACCGGGAGAGCCTCAGAAAGGCTATTCCAAAGTTTAGGAGCTATATATCAGAATGCTCTACCAACTGAAGCGAACTTTGCTATTCTACAAACTACTAGAACTTTTGAGATATCAACAAGCTGACTGATTGTAGCATGTTAGCAGACTGGATAGATACATGTGGGCTAAACCATTCGGGGTCTCGTAGGCAGGTAGAAATATTGTCTAGTCATTTTAAAACTCAATAGGTAATAATCCCAGTGTAGGGATGATCAACTAACATGTCCTTGACAGGCCGAGTTGCCCATAAGGAAGTAAAAATAATTAGCTAGATAATATTAGTAGATAGATGACATTGTACTCTAGCATGTCGCAGGATTTGAAGTCCATAGCTAGGGTCAATAAAGGTGTAGGCAATAATTCATGATTCAGAAATGATAAAAAATAAAATGTCAAATGTTGGACAATCAGGAATAAGTAGACGGAAATATTTGATAGACCTGCTTGGCATTTAAAGAGGAGAACACAAAACAGGTGAACACAGTAGGGCAAAACATAAAAAAAGCACAAATTACTAGATAGCTGGGTAAAATGATCATTTAACAGAGTAAAAAAAAAAAAAAACATTGCAATTTTTAGGTATTAAAGGCGAGCCAGGATGCGTGGGGCAAGCTGGACCTCCGGGACCAAGTGGTTTAGTCGGAGACCCAGGTCCTTGCGGACTACCCGGACTGCCAGGATCCCCTGGGAATCCAGGTCCACAGGGTTTGTGTGTGGATGGCCCCAAGGGGGAGCGAGGCTTTCCTGGACCACCAGGACAACCAGGTTACACTTTTTATGTAAAACAATTGCACTGCCGTGTTATTTCACATGGACAGTTTAAGAAAAGTTGCTATGGTTATTTGAATGAATTTGGAATTATTTTTGTGCTTCTTTGTGTAGGGCCCCATGGGATATGTGGCCCTCCGGGACCACCTGGTCTTGGCCTTAAGGGAGAAAAGGGGGACACGGGTCCACGTGGCCCACCAGGAACTTCTGGTCCAGAGGGAGACAGTGGCCCACAAGGAATTCAAGTGAGTAATGCTTCAATCAAACTTTACTTAATTGGGGTGCTGAAAAAAAAATCACTTAGAAGTGCCACTCAACTTAATTATTATGATTTTATTCTATATTTAATGAGTTATATTTAGAAATTGAAGATTGTTTGAATACTCTGATTAATAAGAAACCAATGCCAAGAAGACATGAAGCCTTTTTTTTACAGGGTAGTACTGGGCTTATTGGTTTTCCTGGAAGAAAAGGAGATCAAGGTCAAAAGGGTGAAACCGGACCTCGAGGTAAGAATTTTCTCAGTGTCCAAATTAACAAACCATAAAAAATACTATATGACATAAAAGCCCTTCTGATCTACTGTGCATTTTCTTTGGAAACTGCCTGAGCCCTCCTGTGCCTTTAGAGGGTAGCAATTGAAAAGTTGTTTCCCCTTGACTAGATGCAAAATAACTGAACTGTATTACAAAAAGAAATTAATGAAAATGTGAGGAAAATAAGACATGCATTCAAACTGATACAAAAAGTAAATAAAAACATCCCAAATGATGTTGCATCAGATGTGGCATCAGTTATTCACCTCTAGAGGCCATCCTCGTACTGTATAACGCAACCAGGAAAAACTATTGATGTGTTTTTTTTTCCCCCCAATAGCCAAAATATCAGGTCTGATTATTCTGCAAATATAATCTTATCATATGTTTTGTTAAAGCTTGGGCAATTTGCAAAATAGTTCTTTAAAATAAAACAAATATCTTTAGACGTTGGTACCTGGTAGCAACTCCTCCAAGGCTCAGATCTCTATTTTGACCCACGTTTTTAGGGACTTCTGCTTTATGTGGTACTACCTGGGCTGTCTAAATTATGTAAATAATTACACTTTATTCCTTCTAATATTAAGAAATGTATACGAGATGCTAAGAATAGCTTAGCTCTTGCTGATGTTGTTGCTGCTATTCAGCGTCAAAGAGTTGTACATTTATAAAAATTAAAAAAAATGATTGAGCACCACTGTTAATTGAGGGGGAACAAAAAGAAAGCATGGTTATTCTTGTTTTGTGTAATTTTTGTATTTGGAATGGCAATTTTGCTGAAATCTGGCAACCCTGTCTGTCAGCTTTGCTTTGCTGAAGATTTCATTCTTTTTTTTGTATTTATTTTTGTCCTCATTCTTATGCAAAACTTTCGTGTCTCACCATGACAGTCGTCTAACAAACCTCTTGCTGCCTTGTGACTGCCTTTAGGTCAACCAGGGAAGGATGGCACACGTGGTCCACCAGGACTTCAAGGACTAAAAGGCCAAAGAGGACCACCTGGTGAGAATTTGCTCCATGCAAGACCTGAAATATAAAGACTAAGAAGAAATATGACAGGTTTACTGATCCATTTGACCTGTTAAGGTACACCTGGGGAACTTGCTTACCTTCAAATGATACCTATTTCTGGAGATCGTGGTCTGCCTGGACCTCAAGGAGAAAGCGGACTTCCTGGAGAAAGTGGTTTACAAGGATTTAGAGGGTTTACAGGTAAACCCAGGCACTTAAATACAATTATAAACTTTACTGGTTAGAGAGCATCTTGTGCATCTAATATGAACAATTTTGCATTCAAGCTCAACAATATACACTATATAGAGAAAAGTTCTGGGACCCCTGACTTCCATGCATATGTGGGTCTCCAAAGTGGAGGCACATCATTTTATTTGGCCTTTGGTTACGCTAGCATGACTAGGAGACCCCAAATCAAGATAGTTAGATCAAGATACGCTTCACATGGGTTTGGAGTGGAAGATCTCCTGCCAAAGAGCTCTTACCTTAACACTGTTGATCACCTTTCCACAAATTGCAACGCCTTTTGCACCCTTGTTGCTGAGATAACCGATGATCGAGATAAACGAAAATTAAAATGGCGGCAATATATTGACGTGCTTGAAATTTCTTTATGTACATGATGTGCGTTAATAAATGGGGACATGGGGTATATCAGTAGGAAAATGCTGAGGATGGAGCCACCAGGAAGGAGGAAAAGATGAAGGCCAAGGAGGAGGTTTATGGATGTGGTGAGGGAAGACATGCAGTTAGTTGGTGTAAAAGAGGCAGATGTAGAGGACAGGGGGTATGGAGACGGATGATCCGCTGTGGCGACCCTTTTGTACTACAATCTGTATTAGATTTTCATTAATAAAAGAACTAATATATCAGTTTCACCCTCATTCAGACCAGAATATTGATCTCTTCGTTGTACATCACAGGCAGCGATACTAATAATTGAATGGTTTATACAAGACATAATCCTGATGAGATTGTTTTCTCGTTAAAATCCACAAAGGACCCCCTGGCCCTAAAGGACCCCGCGGAAATAAAGGCGTCCCCGGTGCTCAAGGTTTACGTGGAGAGAAGGGCAGTAAAGGATTACCAGGGTTGGCAGGTAGGATTTTGTTCCTTTGACTAAAAGTCAATGGCTACTATTTTTGAATTTGTATTTTTGAATCATTTATTTATTTATTTATTTTAAATAACAAAAATTCCATGTTCCTTCTAGTCATTCCATTTTACATTTACGAAAAAAAGAATAAAAAAAAAAACAGAAATGCACGCAAAGTTACTTATAAATCAATCGCATGTTAATGTTATTTAAATAAATTTAGTGCCCCCCCCCAGTAATAGCCAATAGACATCTCTCTTCACAGTACTCTACATATTTCTGATGTACAGTAAAAACTTTTGAGTTGGTAATATTTAAAAGAGGGTGTTAAAATATATGTAAAGAGTCGATGAAGTTTGTAATAAAAAAACACAGCGCTTGTTGGGAACTCACTAGCGCACTGTTTGATGTTATTGCGTCTTGATATTTACAGGAGCTTTGGGTTTTATGGGTGCCGATGGTCAGAAGGGCTCCAGGGGTCCACCGGGACGATGCGTGCCGGACAAAAGCAGAGACAGCTTCCTGTTTACTAGACACAGTCAGACACAAGAGATCCCTTACTGCCCTGATGGATCTAGCGAAGTCTACTCCGGATACTCGCTCCTTTTTGTCAACGGCAATAACCACGGACATGGACAAGATCTTGGTATATGCATCCACAACTTCCAATTTTACATTCGGTTTATAGTTGCTGTTATCTTCTGGGGAGATGTTTCAATAGATCTGTGAAGATTTGTGCTTATTCAGCCGCAAGGGTGGGAGTAAAATCAGGTACTGCTGTAGGTTACGGTCTAAAATTGCTCGCGATAAGCGTGATATAATCCGTGATAAACGGACACCAGAAATGCTATTTTATGTATACAGTACTGTACTGTATTCAAATTTTGGTAAATAATTAATAAATTTTTTCATAATTTAACATAAAACAATTCCCTATAAGTGTTTTGGTCTAGCGTGCTAGCCAGGAGAGACCGTCAAAATCCGCCAAACTAATTAGTTATGTGGCAAACGCAATTCCGCGATAAACCAGGGGGGGAGCCAGATTCTAACCGCGGTAAAGCGGGCGGATTACTGTTTATATTATATACCTACAAAACAAATTATATGAAACAAACTCCCACTTAGATAACAAAGTTCAATATGACTGCATGGGGTGGTTTTTATTTTTTATTTTTTTTCCGGTATTCATTTTTCTTTTGTTGAGCGCCAAAACATTTGCACGACAAATTAAATGGAGAACAAAAACCACTAACACAGCCGGTGTGGATTGACTCCATCATTAAATGGAAGCATAATTAGCGGGTGTAATGCATTAAAATGAATGAAAAAAATATATAAATAAATAAAAAAAAACAAGACAAAAACAAAAAAAAACCCAAAAACGCTTTAGGAAAAAAATGAGCATCTGCTTTGAATTGGCTTTTAGAGACCGCCGAACGTTTTCGGTGGGGGTCATTAATTCACGTCGAGGCTGAAGGGCACCAGGTGCGAGATTATTCATTTTGGCCTGGTTGATTTGTTTCTTTTGGCTTTTCAGCGTTTCTAAATGTATTTTTTAGACCCGTGTGTGTGTGTGTGTGTGTGTGTGTTTATATGACCTTCCTGAGGTAAAAACTCTAGCGTTCTATAGAAACTACAGTGTTTTTAAGCCTCACTATGAGTTTTCTGTGCGGGACGCGTCTCGGACACGCACACACCGACTTTGTTTGGATATAAAATGAAGACGGTTCATGAATATGTATTATAGGTGTGTATACAATAATTTATTTACATTGATTTGTATTTGTTTGTGTGAAACCAAGGCACTTTGGGGAGTTGTCTACAGATGTTCTCGACCATGCCCTTCCTTTTCTGCAATTCAAACAACACCTGTCACTATGCCTCCCGAAACGACTACTCGTACTGGCTGTCCACTGACACTCTCATGCCCAGTAACCTGCCCGTAGTCTCAGGGGATTCGCTTGAGCAGTATGTTAGCAGGTATGCTCAGAACACACCTAGTATCTGATAGTCAGTCAGTTATTATACTTTGATTCACTCAGTCACTCACTCATTCACGTGCTAATCCAAGCATCTTCACTCACTCACTCACTTTCTAATTCACTTACAACCACTTACGCAAGCATACACTCACTCTTTACTTTACTCATTCACTAACCCAAACGTGCTCACTTACTTACTTCACTCATACACTCACTCATTCACGTACTAACCCAAGCAAACACTCATACACACCCAAACCCCTTATTCAACCACTGACCCAAGCATTCATTCATTTTAGAATTCACTCACTCGTTCTTTTCCTTACTCACTTTCTCACTTATTCAGTTACTGATACACTCACTCGCTTAATGATTCACTCCTTCACTAACCCAAACATGTACTGACTCATTCTCTAATTTACTCATTCACTCACTCATTCTTTCTCTTACTCACTCACTCACTCACTCACTTACTTACTCATTCTTTCTCTTACCGACTAATTCACTCACTCATTCTTTTTTCTTACTCACTCACTCATTCTTTCTCTTACTTATTTACTCAGTCATTCTTTCTCTTACTCACTTATTCACTCACTCATTCTTTCTCTTACTCACTCACTTACTCATTCTTTCTCTTACTGACTTATTCACTCACTCATTCTTTCTTCTTACTCACTCACTCATTCACTCATTCACCCACTCATTCTTTCTCTTACTTATTTACTCACTCATTCTTTCTCTTACTCACTCACTCACTCACTCACTCACTTACTCATTCTTTCTCTTACTGACTTATTCACTCACTCATTATTTTTTCTTACTCACTCACTCATTCACTCATTCACCCACTCATTCTTTCTCTTACTTATTTACTTACTCATTCTTTCTCTTACTCACTCACTCACTCACCCACTCACTCATTCTTTCTCTTACTGACTTATTCACTCACTCATTATTTTTTCTTACTCACTCACTCATTCACTCACTCATTCTTCCTTTTACTCACTCACTCACTCATTCACTCACTTATTATTTCTCTTACTCACTTATTCACTCACTGATTCTTTTTTTCTTACTTACTCACTCACTCATTCACTTATTCACTCACTCATTCTTTCTCTTTCTCAATTACTCAGCTACTAATACACTTACTCGCTTAATGATTCACTCATTTGCTCACTAACTCAAAAATACACTTGTTTATTTTCTAATTCACTCATTAACTCGAGCACTCATTTGCTCAATAGCGCAAATAAATATAAATATGCATTCACCTATTTTGTAATTTCCTCACACTTACTCACTTAATCAGCTACTGATACTCACTCACTTAAATGAACAATACACTCATTTACTTCCTCCCCAAGCATACCCTTACTCACATTTCATTCACTGATTGTTTCTTGTCCTCCCTCATACACAGCCAATGATTACACAGATATGAAAGATTGGCCGTGAGAAAAATACTATTGTACTCTCTCTCTTTGTCTCTCTTTGTCTCTCTCTCTCTTTCTTTCTTTCTCTCTCTCTCTCTCTCTCTCTCTCTCTCCAGGTGCTCAGTATGCGATGCTCCAGGTAATGTGATCGCGTTACACAGCCAGAGCCGTATAGTCCCTCCGTGCCCAGTCGGATGGAAGTCCTTGTGGGAAGGCTACTCTTTTGTCATGGTAACAGACCATTCACCTTTATTTTATACAGCTAATATACACTTACCGGCCCCTTTATTAGGTACACCTAACTAGTCCCTGGTTGGACCCCATTTTGACTTCAGAACTGCCTTAAACCTTCGTGGCATAGATTCAACAAGGTACAGGAAATATTCCTCAGAGATTTTGGTCCATATTGACATGACAGCATCACGCAGTTGCTGCAGATTTGTCGGCTGCAATTTGAGTACAGTAAACTCATTTTCATGTTCAAGAAACCAGTCTGAGATGATTTATGACATGGCGCGTTATCCTGTTGGAAGTAGCCATCAGAAGATGGGTACACTGTGGTCATAAAGGGATGGACATGGTCAGCAGCAATACTCGGATAGGCTTTGGCGTTAACACTCTGCTCAATTGGTACAAATGGACCCAAAGTGTGCCAAGAAAGTTTTTTGAACTGCAGCAGATCGTCTTGACAATGTCTTCATGACTAAATGCATTGAGTTGCTGCCATGTGATTGGCTGATTAGAAATTTGCGTTAACAAGCAGTTGGACAGGTGTACCTAATAAAGTGGCCGGTGAGTGTATATCCCATAATAATTTATTTTTTCATGGAAATCTAATTGTATGTTCTATTGGTTACAATGTGGTGCATTTAAACGCCTCCCTTCCAGCGAATCAGAATAAAGTATTCTGGCTGACTGTGGTATTAACAAACTTGCGTCTCAACAGCAAACGAGTGTGGGTTCCGAGGGCTCGGGGCAGCCCCTGTCCTCTCCTGGTTCGTGTCTGGAGAACTTCCAGAAGATACCCTTTATCGAGTGTCACGGTCGAGGCACTTGTAACTACTACTCCGATGCCTACAGTTACTGGATGGCCGCTCTGGATCCCAGTGAGATGTTCAGGTATTTCTCTATTTGAGGTGTTTTTATTGCTAAAATGGACAAGAACTTTAGTGAGTTAAGCATAATTTTTCCAACCAGAAGCTTGAAATGCAGATCTGTGGATTTGTTTATTTTTCTTTTCAGTAAACCATCGCCACAGTCGAAAATCGACCCTCCGAGCATCATCGGTCGCTGTCAGGTGTGCATGAAGGAGCAGATTTGTAATCGGTCATCCTGTACTTCCTGAGGAGATTGTTTCCTTCAGCCTGCATTGAGATGGAACTAGAAGATCGTAGATCTTTGACTTTTGAGAGATCAGGTTTCTGAGATCATTTGAGATGTTCCTTGAAAGATGGTTCGAACAAATGACCAAAGGAAAACAAATTATTATTATTTTCTTTATATACAAATTGGACAAATGTATATATACAGTAGTATATACAGTTCTAACAGCACTGAGGTGGTGTTTTGTTTTTTTAGTTTGAACCATCTTTCAAGGAACATCTCAAATGATCTCAGAAACATTTTTGCCCATTACACCAAACTAAAAGGACATTCTTGAGTTCAGGCATTGATCATAACTCAAACGTTTGGAATTAAAGATCCAGTTCAACCCAAAGATCTTCACTGAGAGTGAGATTAAAGGTCTGGGTGGACCACTGGCGTTCCTCAATGCCAAGATTGTTGAAGTTTCCCCAAAACACACGTGCCATGATTTCATATGTATTCAATGTGTTTCAATACTGTAACATTAACGTTCATATTCAAATTTAAGAACTAAGATTTAAACAGCCCTGGACTATTTACCAAGCTTGTGACACACACTTGTAGTGTATTATGTTGTGTGAAGAGATACAGTAGACCAGAACTTTGAGTGATCTATTGTAATTTTCTGAACGATATATTTTTGCTCCCAAATGTTTTGCATAAATTTCCACAACCAGTATAGAAAAGTATTGTGTGACTCCCAATTTGCTCTTAAAATTCCTTCCACTCTCCTGGGAAGATGTTCCACCAGATTTTGGAGTGTGCTTATGGATATTTGTGTTCATCAGCCACAAGGGTGTTACGAAAGGCACGAACTGATGTAGGTGATAGGATCAAAGTTCAGGCCACACAAAATCTTCCTCTTAAAAGTATGTAAACCAGATCTTTAAGGATCTCACTTTGTGCACAGGGGTATCGCCATTTTGGAACAGATTTTGGGTTTCCAAGTTCAAGTGAATGCAAAATTTTAATATAGCGCCATCTAAAGAGTATACAATTGAGTGCATAGTCAGAGTTTGGAAAAGAAGCACATATAGAAGGTGTCCCAATACTTTTGGCAATACAGTCACTGTGTAAAAGTGTAAAAGGATTCAAACAGAATGAGGTATATTCCAAATCTCATAAAATCCATATTCCATTCACGATTTTGTTTTTTGTTAAACTGAGAGAATGTACTATTTTGAGGGGAGAAAAAAAGAATAAGGTCCTGAAATCACGTCTTCTGTCCTTTTCTACTACAAAGTATTGTAATAGCACATAATAGTATGTAGTTACATATTCAAGGCCTTTCCTGAAAAAAAAAATATTCTAGACGGAAGCAATAGTTGCTCTAAAACCTGTATATAGCGTTCAGCGTTGATGGTGTATGTGCAGGCTGAGGGTCCTGAGGACGTAGTGTCCATGATTTTGAAATGAATTCCAATTTTATATATCTAGAATATTAAGAGTGTGTTCATTTAAAAAATATATATTTTTTGGTTTTTTACCTTTTGAAATTGTTCATTTTGCACGTCTTTGCTTCACTTTATGTGCTTTCAAGTGTGTGGAAGTGGAAATGGTGGCTCAGTGGAGGTTTTTTTGAATTTGGCTGGAAGAGGTGGGATCATGTGATGATTGTATGATGCTCTGGAAAACAGTATCCACCGAATTTCCACAATCTTGCCTCAACAAACTTTTCTTTTGCTGCGGTAATGATAATTAAGTCATGCGTTTTAATTGTCTGGAAATCTTCAGTTGCTGCGTATTAAAGGTCAAGAAGAAAACTACAAGGGAAGGTTTTCTATTCAGGAATTTCTTGTGATTGTGGTGCTTTTGTAATTATAATACTTTTATACCGTTTTTTATTAAATACTTTGAGAAGTCAGAATAACATTTCAACAAACACTATATAAATAAATGTTTGTGGACACCATAACGTTGACTTTTGACAACATCCCATTGCACATTAGTCCCCCAAAGAAAATACCCAATACTTTTGTCCAAATAGTGTCTTAAATTTCATGTCTATGGATGATTTTATTGCATTTGTATTTATTTTTAAATAATTTATATATAATATATATTATATATAAATTTTTTTATTCATATTTTATTTTTATTTTATTTTTCAGGCTGGGTTTATACTATAAAATTATTTCTAATGTGAGCTCATGTTTCATTTTTTTAAATAAAAAGTAAATATATACGCTACATTTCAAGTTAAATATATAAAAAGTAAATGAAGCATATACAGTATATTTACATAAAGTGAGCAGTAAATTTTAAACATTTTACTGAATGCTTTTAAATATAAAACAAATATGTTTTTTTATAATGAGCAGCAATTTTTTGCCCTTAATTTATGTCTTATATTCTAAAATAATATTGACTGATGAACTGCTTTATTCTCATTTGCAATTTCAGGATTATCAATGTGTACGTTCATGCAATTCCTTATTACCATAATGCAATCTTTTGTTTCTGTCACGTGCTGTAAATAGTTCTGATTTTATGCATATGAGTACACTCTATGCGTGTGTAATTTACGTGAACATTTTTTAGAGTTTTTATTGTTTGTTTTTTGTATCAAATGTAAATTTACTTTATACACATGTGACCAGAAGATGTCAGTAGAGAGCTTTTTTAATGTTTATCAAAATTTAAAATACTTCCTCAAATGCATCTGTTTATTTTTTTATGGAAATATTTAATTAAGACTTAAAATAGAAAAACAAGTGTTCTTTACAAAGTTAGCCGTTTTATACATGGTATTATGAACTTACGTTTATATGAAAAGCAGTATGTATGTGTGGATGCTTAGAATAAAAAATATATATATATTTTAGTGGGGGTTTTTTCCCCTTTATCACTTTTCTTGTCTGAAGTCTAAAGAAAAAAATAAATGAATAAAAAATTTTTATATCTTTATCTCTATATATACATTTATTTTGTGTGTCCAGCATGTTGGCATGTTTGTGTTGTCCTGAACATTAGATTTGAGTTGTAGCGTTTTGATTTAATCTAATTAAACTTGGTCATCAATTTCATAAATAAACCATTAAACAAGGATTTTTATCGAAAAAGAAAAATCCTAGCAGGAATAATAATAAATACAATAATTACATTTTTAACCACAAAACCTCTAAAATCTCAAAATGCAGTGTTAAAAAATGTTAATTTGTGATCAATCTCACATTTTTATCTGTTTTAAATATACCGCATTTAATCATTTTCAAGTTTCGAATAATCAACATGGCCGTGGACACATATAGAGGCTTCATGCAAATATATGTTTATTATGATTGAAACCAGACTCAACACAAAGCATGAAGACAAAATAGAATTGTAAATGTCTTAAAATAATTGTGGTGTTTTAAATTACGTGAATCATCAGGACACCAAACGGAACTTTTGCACGCAAGATGTTTCCACACGGACGGTTTTAATTGCCGGATGTGCACATCATGGCGGATTTTGGTGCTCGATTAGAGATTTGGCACATCAGTAAAACAAATGTTTAGTGATTCAAATTTATTTTTCGGTAGAGTTCTTTTAATTATTTATATCCAAGTAATATTATTATTATTATTATTATTATTATTATTATTATTAATATAATTATTATTATTATTATTATTAATATAATTATTATTATTATTAATATAATTATTATTATTATTATTATTATTATTATGACTCCTAGAACAGTGGTTCCCTAATCTCAGGCTGTAGACCGGCACTGGTCCATTGGTCAATTGATACCGGGCTGCACAGAAAGAATATATAACTTACATAATTTCGGATTTATTTAATATCTGATTCTTATCGATTTTTTATTTTGGAAAATTACCGGATTTTCTCCGCCACATCTGTCTATGGTTCACTCTTGATGCCTCGGTCCCATGTCTTACCTCCATCCGCGACCTTCTTAAAAGGGCTGCTTCGGCAAATTCAAACCCCCAAGCGAACAAAATGAACAAAAAACAACACAGTGGATTCACGATTATTATTATATTTAGAAAATACCAGTTTGTATGCTGGTCGTATCATTTTTTTTTTTGTTGTATTTATCCGCCATACCTTAAAGGCCTGTCCGTGAAAATATAGACATTAACGCTAAAAAGTTTGGGCACCACTGCTCTAGAACACTTTAAGGTAAATCACAAAACAGACTTTTCTGCCTAACTGGAATTACAATTAAGCTGTTATGAAATATCAAAGTGGATGAAATTATCATTGTCTTTTATTGTAATGGTCTTATAATTCCTATTCCTATCAAGCTATTGGGTTTATTTTAAAAACTCAGAGAGACTTCCTTTGTCCGAAAAATGGTTCAAAATGTTAATAATTAAAACTCCAGCTGTCAGAAGACAGACAGACAGACATCTGTCTTCTCATGGCCTGAAGCCCATGTTTTCTACACATCTTTCATTTATTTCTCTATCACTGTAGCTGTAACACATTCCCTCCATTACCCTAACAGCACACAGACACTAATATGCATAACCACACACTCTTTCTTCATCTATTTTCTCTGCATCAATCTACCTGAATCACGGTGTCTAGATTCTAATAACACTTTTACTTTATCTATTTACTGGTGTCAAGTCCTGATGTAGGTGAGGTGAGGAAGCCTGGGGTTCAGTCAGCTTTCCAGGTCATCCCACAGGGTTTGGAGCTCTATAGCAGGAGATCCTCCACTCCAGCCCACGGTCTAATCATTAATATAACGCTTAAAAAACCCCAAAACATGCACAATCCTGTTTGCCTCAAATTTTTTTTGTTCAAATAGTGTATAGAGTGACGGATCATTTCTTTGGATTTTAGTCATCCATCCTACTGACATGATGCAACGTTCAACGTTTCTCAGGTTTTTTTTTTTACATGGTTTTTTTGACTAGTTTAAGAATTAGTTTATTTCAAAATGGCTGTTCAGTCAGTGTTTGTTTTGTCTGATTCAACATTGTTTTTTTTTTACGGCTGAAGCCCAGAATGTGTTTTTTTTACACTTTATGAAGTGCAACACCTTCAGCACTAAGGAAGCTAAGGAATATTGTACGTCTAGAACATCATTAGACCGAATCGTAGGTCAGATTAGCTGTAGCATAGCATAGTTTATTTCCTGTTCTGACTTCCAGGCTACACATCGAATAAACCTCATGAATCGAAAATTTCCATTGATGAAAACTTGATTGAGGCACACTGAACACGTCAGTCAGCGTTACACATCCTTTTTTTCCAATTCAACATACAGAAAATAATACCAACAAGCTTTCAGTGAGAACCCATTAAGGCAGAGTTTGGAAAGCTTTTATCATTAATTAGCCCACCGTGTGCGTGTTGCAGAGACAAAGGCAGACGCGGCAACATTTCTCGGTCGTATTTGCCTTTCGATTAGCTGAGAGGACCTGAGTCCATTCAGGCAAATTGTTTCATTGTCCTCGTCATCGTCGTAAAAAGTCAATACTCTTTCACACGCCTAATCTTGACAACAGTGTGCGCCATTGGCACGGACAAAGCAAATTGCCTGGCATTTTTATGTTTATTTTTTTATGGCATTGCGTTCCCCCGCGTTTCCGTCTTCGCCCCGGCAACCGGGCACCTGTCAGTCATTCTGGAGTTTAAAAAGAGTGGTGCAGAGTTCCAGCCTTCCAGAAATCAACCTCCACAACTCTTTACTGCACAATCAGAGCACTGCGCGAATCAACGAGCCGAGTCGAAGATGAGGACGTGCATGCTGCAGTGTTGCCTGACCCTGCTGGGTTTGTCTGTGGTGCTGTGTGGTGCCGGCGTCTCGTCTCAGTCGGACCCGGAGCTGCGAAACCGCCGACTTCTGCAAAGAGTTCATGCCCTTGGCTTGGCTGCACAGGTAAGGCTCAAATTCTCATTCTTGTGCTGATTAAATGCCGGGGCCTAGCCAGTGCTAACCTATGTTACTAGACATGTAATCCCTGTGGTGTGTAAGGTATTACAGCGACACACAGGTATCTCGTTCTAGAAGATTTTGCTTCCTGTTAAGAAAGCCCAGAGGCACCCCAAGCTATGAATATTGCTTTAAGATACCTGGATACGTGTAGTTTTCTGGTGATACTGGATAGTTTAATTTGTAAATCATTACTTAGAGCCCTGGGATGAGCACAAGACAAGTCTTCCTGACTGCAGCAGCAGGTTTAGGTACACAGGCTTAAAGTTTTTCTTGGAAGAAGGGGTCAGACTTGGGAATAGACTTTTTTTTGATGGGGGAATGCAAATATTTAGGGAGTCACAAGTGCAGTAACCCAAATTAGAAGACAAACATCACTGTGATCACAGTGAACCAGGCTGATTCAAAGGGTAAGACTAATGCATGTGGTGATAGATTGGTCGAACCAACCACTTTATTCATTCCAGAGGGGAATTTAACAGATAACATAGATACTGTCTTATCCTACAGTCGTTTTAAATGGTTTACACTATGATCTATGCAAGTAGGGACTCTGAGAGATATGGAATGTCTTGGAACCAAATCATACAATCCCCTAAATCATTTCCAATCCTAAATAGTCCCCTTAATTCTTAGCATTCTCATGAGAACTCAGACTTTCCGGGGGTAAATTGAGGTGCCAGTCATTGTGTTATCAGAGCATTCGATTAGCGGGAATACCTATGAGAATGAAGACATTGTGCCGTCAATCATTTCAGCCCGGGGAAAGGGCTTTGCGTTGACAAGCACACCTGACGCGTCAGTCAACTTCGACTTCCCAGGCTGTTTGGACAATAGTCAAAATTTAAATGTCAAAAACATTATTATCCTCAATCTGTCAGTCTTCTCTTTCTTGTCTTGCCCTTCAGGAGTGGACTAAAAATGACCTGAAGGAGATTCTATCCCAGCTCACATTGCCGGAGTCCGAATTTCAAGAAGGCGACATTTCTGCTCTGGGAACCAAGCAAGATCTCACCGTGGGATTCGAACGATCGGCTGAAGATCCCAACAACCTCCCTCCTCGAGAGCGCAAAGCAGGATGCAAGAACTTCTACTGGAAAGGATTCACTTCCTGCTGAGTCACATGACACATCACTGGCCACTTTTGCTTTTGAAGGCACCCTGGCCCTACCAGGGAGGTCCAATCAGATGCTGTATGAATATGAATATATCATTTAGATTTAATTTAACTTTGTAATTTATTGAAAACAATAAATAAATAAAGGTCTAATGCATCATTTGATATTACATTGTGTATGTGTGTAAAATGCTAGGTTTATGTTTTATGGGGACAGCTAGCTTTCCCCATTCCTGGTTTTTAGCTATCATGTAAAAGTTAATAGCTGGCTAGGACCTGGGTATTGCCAAATTACCAAACCGGGCAAATTTGTTAGACATTCAAGACATTTTTAAATAGTCTAGAGGAAGAAAGGAAAGGGAACAGCATAAGGGAAATGGAGGACAGTTACTATTAATGGTCATCCATAGCAACGTCTGGTCCCGTTAGCAGACGTGGTAAAGGACCCTGGAAACTGAGCATGGGCAAGGTGTGTAGACACACACATCAGCCTGATGTATTTTTCATTAGTGCGTTATTCGTTGTGAAAGCTGAAAGCCTTTGGAGGCTCACGAGGAGACGTGGAAAAGCCTGTTAGTCAGCAGTAATTGTTATTTAATTACACTCCTGAAAGCAGCACAAATATTTAAGCTCCTCTGGCCTGTTTGATTAACAAGCTTGAGGAGAGATTCTGTCAGGCGTTCAAAATCACTTTCCACTGGCTTGTTTACTCGTCTCTGTAAGTGTGTCTGTGAGAGAGAGTGTGAGTGTGTTAAACAATGCAGTGATGCTTTAATGGTTCTCATCCAGCAGGTCGAGGTGTTCGAGAAGGTCATGAGTTCAAATCCTAGCAACACCAAGCTGCCGCTCTTGAGCAAAAGCTCTTAACTATCACCTGCTCAGGTGTAATAAGATAATTGTACATCGCTCCAGATAAGGACACCTGCCAAATGCCTTGAATGTTGTACTTTTCCTGATCAAATCTAATCCAATCAAATTCTTTGCTTTAAAAGCAATTAACATGGAAAATAGAGACATTAGTTTTTATTTTTTTGTCTTTATGCCAAACCATTGGCGATCTGTTTGTCGAAACAAAGCGTTCACCTCATTACTTTACCACTTTTGACTCACACCATTGACTCACTGGCATTAAAAGAGATGAGTCACGGAGGATTTTGCATGTTACACAGGAAGAAACAATCGTATTCTTTTCTATTACGTTTAGTCTGGTTTTATCATTGTGGACAGGTCTTGTCTTCCGGCTTGAAGAAATAAAAGTGGCTTAGTGGTTAAAATCTCAGACTCTTGTCCAGAAGGTCATGAGCTGATATTTCAGAACTTTCAAGACGCCACTGCTCGGGTGGTCCCTTTTACAAGGTCCTTAACCATCACATTTATGGGTGAATGCAATACATTTACATGATCTTGCCTAAAGATGCATCTGAAGCATGCGATACGATCCAATTTGGACTGCGATTCAATGCAATACGATTCAATGGAAAAAATATGATGTCATTCAATTCACTATGGTACGGATACTTCACTTTTATTTCTCAGGATCAGACAGAAAGCAAATCATACATTTACTTAGGTGCCTTCTAACTTCTAACACATGGCCCCTTTACACACAAGCTTTTATAGTGCAAGGTCTCCATCTCTACCTCTGCCATGTAAATCTGGATTCTATGTGACTCTCAGGACATGCCTCAGTTTCTGTTGCTTTGTGATACGTCGTCTTCACGTAGCAGAGAACGTGCCTGAGAAACAATTTAGCGAGGAGAATTCTATCTACTTTCAAATTTTTGTCACAAATAAAAAAATTTTCACAGATGCAAATCGATAGATATTAAAGACCTATGAAAGCCTATGAAGTGTACATTTCACTTGCTGACCCAATGTCGATAGAGTGATGTGGGGAAAAAAAACTAAAATTAAGTAATTTAAAAATATGATGGTAGGAAAGAGGAAAAGAGTGATGAAATGTCAAAATAGCTGTCACATGCTAAATTTTAAGTGACTCGGATAACCCTGAATATGCTCGAGAAGACAATCCCACAGTCTCTCTCCGAGTATCTACTCCTAAACGTTCCGTATTTCCACACTAACATTTCCCTTCGTTTCGAACACAGAACTCATTAACGCTCTCTCGGCCCTAACGAGCAAACGCAGCCTATCTCCCCTGTCCACGCTGTCTCTGCAGTAAAATCTCACTGACAGTTATGTGTAGATATATGTGCGCAGAAATAAAAAAAACCTTATTTCCTCCGTGACTGCCCCTCGTTACGGTTAAGAGGGGAGAATATCTACATGGGAGCCAGGAAGGCGCATTCTTTTGACGTCTATTTCATATGATACTGCACGGCTTTGGCGACTTCATTGTGAGGAGAAGGTGTCCGTTAGGTCTCATTGTTTAAAAATGTTCGCCTGTGTCCGTCTGCTCAGATGGAGATAAGCCCTTACTGTCGGCCAGCTGTTGAGCTGTCAATCAAACAGCTCGGCGGTATGCTAATGCTAACGCCGAAGTGATGAGTCATAGTTCCGGCATAATAAATGAATGATTGAAAGCCATATTTTTCCCCCAACAATGTCGCAAAATTCTGTACTAGATGGAGTACTTATGTGAGTTTGGGCGTCAGTATTGTTAAAAATATGCATTCGGAAAGCCATTGTGAATGCATACCTATTAACCTCTTGGTGTGAGACTGATTATTGTGGAGCCGTCAGTCTACGCATGGCACCAGGCATAACTAATCGACTATCACGGAATTAGCCAAACACCATAAGCAACAAACAACCAATCAGCCAGTTCAAAGACAAACAGCAGGACATCCTCTCTACAAGTGTGCATTTACATGTGCATGTTCTCAATAAAGCAGCATGGTGTCTACACACCAGGCGAGTCTATTAGCCCATGTGGTCCTCTTCACGATTCATCCCATTAAACACCATTTACCACTCTCCCTACTGCTAGAATATAATAAGTGTTCCGTGTGTGTGTCTGTACACGTGTCTACATGTATTTATACATTTGCAAGGACCCAGATTGTCAAATAGTATCCCGCAAAGATAAGGTCATAGTGTCAAATGACTTTTTAAAGTTAAAATAGAAGCAAACGTTTTAGTTTTGTCCAAAGATTAATATAATAAAAGAGTTGCACTCAATATACTGGGAAATTACAGGGCAGATTTAAATGTCCTCAGAATACTATTAAATAACTTTAGAAAGTATAAAATAATGTCCAATGTCCTCACAAGGATGAAATAGAGGGTATGGTCCTCACAATGATGAGGTAGAGTACGGTGCCTTCACAATGATACATTAGGGTACAATGTCCTCACAATGATCGTATAGACACAAACGTCCTCATAATGATAGGGTAATGTTTAATTTCCTTACAAAGACAGAATAAAGTAGAGTGTCTTCACAATGATTGGGAAGACTCAAATGTCTTTAAAATTATAAGACAAAGTACAATGTCTTTACAATTATATAATAAATTACAGGGTTCTTACATTGTCAGGATAGAGTTAAATGAGTGTAAAGTGAGAGGATAGACTCCAGTGTCCTCACAATGATAGAATAGAGTACAGTGTCCTTACAATGACATGTTAGAATGCAATATCCCCACAGTGATTGAATACAAGATAGGGTAGTGCCAAAAGATTTCACAATAATAGGATAGTGTCTTCACAATTTTAGCATTGTGCCCAATATCCTCACAATTTTTAAACCGTGTCCTCACAGTGATAGGATAAAGTGCAATGTCCTCACAGTGTTCAAATAAAAATTTGTCAAATTGCAGTGATAAGACAATAATAATAAAAACAAAAATAATGATAATGGCCAATGTCTTCACAATTATAGGATAATGTCCAACATCCATGCAATAATAATATATTGTCCAGTGTCCTTCAAATGAAAGAATAGGACGCACAATCCAAATCATTCAGTTCACGCATTAGGAGGATGGTACAAAATGTTTTAAAAACGATACAGGAGTGTCAAGTGTCCTCACAACAATAAAGTAGTGTCATATGTTCTCCGAAAGGCAGGACAGGCCCAAACGTCAAGTTTTCACATTACCCAACGGAGTAGTGCCAAATGTCCTCTTAAAGATAGGATCGTTCCAAGTAAACTTGCAATTAAACATATTCGTATTTACAGGTTCATCTTAATAATTATGCGACTGGAAGGTTCTAAAAATTTTATAAAAAATTGTGTGTGATAAAATGTTAAATATTTTTATAATATACTAAAATATTCATAATAAACCAAACAAGAATACTGCCTTCAGTTAAATATAATTTAATCCAGCCTCTTCATTAACTTAATTTCATCAACACTACAGCATATTCTTAACCGTGAAAATGCATTAGAGAAATGAACCGGTTCAAATGGAGAATTCTGTCTTTCTATCTCCATTTAACTTCATTTGAGCAGTCATTTAATAATCACACTTCTTCTGCTCCATGCTGAAAGACAAAATGAGCTGTGCCACCAACTTGATTAATAAAAATCCATTATGAATTTCCATAATAAGACCCCCTCCCTTGTAAATTGTGACCCCCGACAGGCAACACTATACTTGAAGAAGTTCCAGGATACTTAGTTGGGATGTCTATGCTTTTCTGGAGCTCTTAAGTGATGTTCTTAGAAACCTTTCTGGCAAAGCTTCCCTTAAGATCTCTAGTAACTCATAGACAGATCCAGGAAGACAGGCATACTCTGAGTAATGTCAGTGTCCTCTGGGAAGGTGAGGTGAGGTGAAATGGAAACATTGTCTACACAATGAAATGGCACAACAGAAATCATGCCTACTGCTGAGACACAGGGTCTCGGAGCGATGTCCTCAGTGAGGCTAGAAGGTGGAAACAAGTCAACCAGGCAAAATGGCTTGGGAAATCACAATGCTTCAGGTGGCTCCGAAGACCAGAAGGTCAGGTGGCCAGGATCGAAGTCAGGCTGTGGAATGATGACATCATCTGGAAAGTCAGCAGGGGGCAGGATGGCATTATCTTTCACAAAGACGATTGAGATGATGTCCATTTTTTTTGTCTATACAAATAACCTGCAGAACTTGATGAACTATGAGCTATATGTATCATCAAGTATTTTGTCATTTTTATATACCTTCCTTCTTGCTCTTTTGGTATGCAAATACAATTTAAAAATCTCTGCTTAGATGTATAAAGTGTGTCTATAGTGTGTTTGTGTTTATAGTGTATCTAGAGAGTGCTTTTAGTTAGTTTTTCCCACATATTCTGTTACAGAATATTCGCAGAAAGGTTAAATTCATTATTTCCCTCAAAACTCACAATTCCCCATAATGACAACATGAAAGAAGTTTGTTTAAAATCTTTGTTAAAGTTTCTTTTATTCTTCTTTGCAGACCCTTTTAAGCTCCATCAGTTTGAATGAGAAGCGTCAGTACACCCCATTTTCAGATCCCTCCAGAGTTGTTCAACCAGGTTCATGTGTGGCCTCTGGCTGGGCCAATCGAGTACATTCACAGAGTCGACCCGTAGCCACTCCTTTGTTATCTTGGCTGTGTGTTTAGGGTCATTGTCCTGTACTTAGATCAACTGTTACCCCAGTCAGAGGTCCAGTGTGCTCTGAAGCAGGTTTTCATTAGGGATGCCTCTATACATTGCTGCATTCATCTTTCAAGTTATTGCCACTGAAAAACATACGCACAGCATGATGCTGCCACCACCATGCTTCACTGTAGGGATGGTATTGCGTATTGGAAATGGTGCCTGATTTCCACCATACATGACACTTGGCATTCAGGCCAAAGAGTTCAATCCTTTTTTCTAATGGTCTAAAAGTCCTTCTGGTACCCTTTGGCATACTTCAGGTGGTGTCATGTGTCTTTTACTGAGGAGTGGCTTACAACTGGCCACTCTACCATACAGGCCTGATTAGTGAAGTGCTGCAGAGATGGATGTTCTTCTAGAAGATTCTCCTCTCTCCACAGAGAAACACTGTAGTTCTTTCAGAGTGATCTTCTCCCAAGTTCGCTTAGTTCGGTGGGCGGCTCCACTCTAGGAAGAGTCCTGGTGGTTACAAACTTCTTCCATACAGACAATTTCGTGGACTTCATGGCTTGGTTTGTGCTCTGACATGCACTGTTAACTGTGGGATGGGACCTCTTATAGAAGTGTGTGCCTCCAAATCATGTCCAATCACCTGGATTTACTACAGGTGGACTGTGTCTATAGTGTGTTTATAGTTGTTGTGTCTATAGTATGCACTTTGTTTATTCTGTGTCTATATAGTGTCTATAAACAAAGTGTGTCTATAGTGTCTATAGTTTGTTGCGCAATCTTTGTCTATCCGACTGTATGTTCATACTGTGGCTTTAATGTGTCTATAGTTTATATAATCTGAATCTACAGTGTGTCTATAGTTTGCATAAACTGTGTCTATAGTATTGCGTCACTTTGTTTATACTGTGTCTATAGTGTCTATAGTTCTTGTGTCTATTGTATGTCTATACCTTGTTTACAGCGTGGCTTTAACATGCATTTAGCTTGTTTAAACTATGTCTATATTGCTAGTCTAGCTATTTGTCTGTTTTATGTTTAGATATATTTCCTACCCCTTTTTGACACTGGTAAAACATGAACAAATAGAAAACTTTACTTGACTGTCTGTCTTCTTTTTATTTGCGCCATGTGTCTAGTCTTTTCCTTTTTCCATGCAGTGTAGGCGTTAAACTGGATTCAGATGACCTGAGGGCCTTGTTGAGTCTACTTTTTAAATGCGTGTGTGTCTGTGTGTTTGTGCGCGTTTGGTAAGTGTCACATCGAAAGTGTAAGTAGAACCTGATTGTGCCACTGTCGCTGGGTTTGTTAAGGTTATATTTGACTCATTGAAATTGTCTCTGGTTGAGCCGAGTGTGGATGCGCATAAGTAGGCGCTGATTGTGAGGGAGGCGGTGTGTGTGTGTGTGTGTGTGTGTGTGCGTGTGCTAATGTGGTCCTATTCGTCAATAGGCGATGATTCTGATGGCAGGTGCTCTTTTCTCTTTTCACTGCCACACTGAGTCACTTCTGAATACCCCTGATTCTGCACCTCTCTATTTAGATACGGCTCGCGCAGAGAGATGCGCATCGTGCCAGTCGCATGCATGCTCATACATGCATGTGCAGACACACACACACACACACAAACACACACACGCGTACCTTGAATACCAACTTTGAATGATAAAGTCATGAGTGTGTCACTGTAGGTACAATGCAATACAGTGTATGATTATTGTTATTATCATTATTATTATAATTACTATTATTATAATGTAAATTAGTCTTAAGATTAAAGCAGGATGAGACTGAATGACATACTAAGAAGAAGGAGGGGAAAAAAGATCGAAAAACAGGTCTGAAAAAGAAAAGCTGCGCTATTTTTTCCGTTTCAGTTACGCAGCAGAATTCTTAAGAGTGAGTCACGACGAGGATGAGGATGAGGATGAGGATGAGGATGAATCGAGGATTTACACGCTTAGTGCCAGCTTCTCAAACTGTTCCATACAACATGTCGAAAGCATCTATGAATGTCACAATATCATCCAAATTCAAATACATGCAATCTCTTTCTTTCTCTGCTGTAGAAAACCATCAAAAGTCTAGGAACGACAGGAAAGAGATGGAATGACTCAGGGGGGGTTGCACTGATGCTTGCTCCCATAAATTCATGGGGGATCTTTTCTGGAAACCTCCCAAAGGGAATTTTAAGGGGGTGGCTCTGTCAAGAAGAAGTTACATTTCCCAGTTGCCATTGTACCCATTAATTACTTGGTCACATGTATAAGGCTCACCTGTTTCTTGTCACCTTGAGTTGCACTTGTACATAGCCACAGCATTTGACATTGACATTTACAGCAGTTGATGGTTAAAAGCAGGAGCTCTAAACCATCCAGCAGTGGCAGCAGTGGCCAGCAGTGGCAGCTTGGGGGGTCCTGGTATTTGTTACGTTTCGTTAAACTGTTGGTGCCCTATGTTTGGCCAGATTTTTTTCTTTACTGTGCATTTGCATTCCATAATTCGCTTCAACTACGTCTCAGTTATGAAAAAATTCCATCATGCATTATTCTGCGAGTGCTTAGTCAGCTTTTCCTTCAAACCATGCACACTTTGGTTAAACAAACATCCTGCGAATGTCGTTGAAATCAAAAACAATAAAGGGCTTTATTATGCGTTAAGTGTAGGCTGAATTGTTCATTATAAACCAAATCAGACCAGACCTACAGCTTGTCAAGTCAAGTTAAGTCAAGTCAAGTCAGGTCAAGTCAAGTATGGCTTAAACTGTCATTTCAGCCATACACATTCTATAAAGGGGCCGTGCATTTCACACCCAGGTCTTCAGTGGTGTCCTACCAGTATCAATCCACCTCCTAATAGCATCATTATGACACCACTGCTATAGAAACCATCAATATTATAGAGAAACGTATTAGATCGCTGCATCAAAACGGCATTACAAACCCAATAAACACAATTAAACAGGTCTCCTTTCACTGTAGCCACAGCTCCATTGGGCAGTGGGGCACCAATAATCCTCTCAACAGTCCTGACCAGTCCTGATCTGCTGTAGCCTCTTGACGTCTGATTTGGTAGCTGAACCAAACCAGACAATTATAGATCTAAACAGGACAGACTTTATGATGGCCAAATAAAATTTCCTCAGCTGGCGATGGAAGTACAACCTCTGCTAGGCCTTTTAAGCAATGGAGTCAATGTTATTCTCCCACTTGTCCTGAAAGATAGTGGTACCCAGAAACTTGAATGACTCCACTGTTGTTACAGTGCTGTTTATGATGGTAAATGGGGGGAGTGCTGGGGGATTTCTCCCGAAGTCCACGATCATCTTCACTGTTTTGAATGTGTTGATCTCCAGGTTGTGGTGGTTGCACCAGACAGCTTTTTTAACCTCCTGTCTGTAAGCGGACTCGTTTCCATCCTGGATGAGGCAGATGACTGTAGTCGTCCGCACTTCAGGAGCTTGACAGAGGGGTTTTTAGAGGTGCAGTCATTTGTGTACAGTGAGAAGAGCAGTGGGAAGAGAACACAACCTGTACTGTATAAAATCTGGAATCTGTGGGAAATACAATAATGCTGGAAACTACTATAAAACTGGTCAATACCGGTCAGTCTGAGGAGTATGTTCAGTGACAGATTTATTCAACCATGATGCACCTCAGAGTGCCACAGGAGATCATTTCTGCCTGTGGCCATCACGCTGTATAACGTCTCTCTATCTGAGGGTTAAACAGCTGCTTTACGTTATAGAAAATATAGATGTAGTTTTATTTATAGACTTGATGCCACACTTATACTGGTGCATCTCAGTAAATTAGAATATCATCAAAAAGTGTATTCGTTTTAGTAATTTAATACAAAAAGCGAAACTTGTATATTATTGCCAGGCGGAAGAACGTGCCTGAAACCGAACTGCAACAAAAGAAGGTTTTAATTAAATGCAAAAGGCAAAGGGAAGAAAACAGTGAACCAAACAGAAACTCCAAGTTCGACTAAACCTGGTGAATACAAAGAGCAGAGAGTTTGTAGAATTATAAAGTCCAGCAAACAAAAGTAATCCAACACGGAGCAGGATATTTGGCTTGGGTAGTCCGACGTTGGTTCTCCAGCCTAAACTGTAGAACGGACGGTGAGCTAGTAGGGGAAAAGAGGTTATATAGGGTCGCGGCTGATGAGTGCCAGGTGCGGTGGTTAGTAGGATGGAGAGCTACTTAGAGTGGGTTTGGTGAAGGTGTGGCTGGTGGATCCCTGACAATTCATCACACCCAGACTAATCATCACACCCAGACTGATATATTTTAATTGTGCATTTCTTTTAGTTTGGATGATTATGGCTTGTAGCTTAACCCAAAATCAAAAAAATTTGAATATTGTGAAAAAGTTCAATATTGGAGACTTTTGGTGTCACACTCTAATCAGCTCATTAAATCCAAACACCTGCAAAAGTTTCCTGATCCTTTAAATGGCGTCTCAGGCTGGTTCAGGCTACACAATCATGGGGGAAGACTGCTGACTTGGCAGTTGTCCAGAAGACGATCATTGACACCCTGCACATGGAGGGTAAGACACAAAAGGTCATCGCTAAAGAAGCTGGTTGTTCACAGAGTGCTGTATCCAAGCACATTAATGAAACGTTAAATGGAAGGAGACCTTCTGTTCAGTAGCCCAGCATGGTGTACATGTACCTTCCTGAGGTTGCTCTAGCCCCAGTCACGGCTTATGAAGATTGTGGACCTTTAAAGAAATAGATGCCGACCCCACAAACATCCCGTACTATCTAGAGACGTACCAGTGCCAATTGAATCCCACTTCATGTGTAGTTTTGACATTGAACCTCCGTGAGTGTTTAAAGGCTCTGGCATGGAGAAGCTGGTGTTGGATCTGTGATGATCGCAAATGTTGAGCTATTTTATGAGATTTTATGAGTTGCTCAGTAGCTCCTAGTTTTATAACCACAATGACTGTATAAGACTGTAGAAAGAACATTACTTACATTTCAGTGCTCATGTTAGTTCTCACTGTCCAGTGTTCTGTATTGTTTAAAGACTATAATCACACTATTGATGTCACCCAAATGAGGATGGGTTCCCCTTTTGAGTCTAGTTTTCTCAAGGTTTCTTCCTCATTACATCTAAGTGAGTTTTTCCTTGACACAGTCGCTGGGGCTGCTCATCAGTGATAAATACACACCATTCACCTTAACTGTTGATTTCTTTAAAGCTGCTTTGAGACAATGTCTGTTGTAAAAAACGCTAAAGAAATAAACTTGACATGACTTGACTTGACTCGACTCGACTTGACTTCACTTGACTACCTGCCATCTGTTTTCACTGCTGTTACAAATTTCGTTTTATGCTGCTACACATATGGAGGGGGGAATGGAGACGGATGATCCGCTGTGGCGACCCCTAATGGGAGCAGCAGAAAAAAGAAGATTTAATTGTAATATGCAGAGAAAAGTGTCCTTTACAGTATATGGATGTCTGGACTATGATTATGATTCGGATCACACACACACATTCGTACATTAGCGCATTAATAATGTCCCTCATCCAAATCCACCAGGGCAGAACAAACCACTTGGCATTCTGCCAATTTTTTTAAATGCTCAAGGGAATCTGATCAGATAGATAGATAGATAGATAGATAGATAGATAGATAGATAGATAGATAGATAGATAGATAGATAGATAGAGCTTCAGTTTGCTCTCTAAATAATGTTCAAAGAACTTGGACGTACCTTTCTATCTATCTATCTATCTATCTATCTATCTATCTATCTATCTATCTATCTATCTATCTATCTATCTATCTAGATGACCTATGACTGGAATGGCCTACTCAGTCACTGCACTTAAATCCTATTGGACTGGTCTGAGATGCACTGGATCAGAAGGTTGGAAAGAAATCTCCATCTAGTGAAGAACATCTTTACCAAGAGGCACAGCAAATAATTTCAGCTGAATGTTAAGATGCATTACATCTACAGGAGCAGACCTACATGATGATTACAATGCAAGCAGTAAAGCATCAGTGAGGACACTGTGGATGTGTGTTCCATAGTATAAATGTATGGGCTTGTTGGCTTGAGATTATAACCTGACCACCTGTCAATCGTTACAGAGTTTAAACACCATCATGATCCGAATAGGAAAAACATCAAAGTATGACTTTTGTTTTTGGTTAATAATAAAAAGATTCCAGCAGCTAATATGATTATAAGTAAATGAGAACATGTCAAGCATTGAAATCCACATCTAATAGGAGTCCTGTGTACCTTGGCAAAATATTGGCGCATTAATAAAACTCGTGCTAGTAATTATCACATTAATCACGCCAAATTCGTCTTCGTTTAGCAATATGGCTTCCGAGCTTCATTATTCGCCGGCTTTTTAAATGAACCTTTTTTTCCCCTCCTGTTTATAAAAGTCCTGTAATCTGTCTTTTTAATGACATGAAAAAAAACACAACATCCTGACTGCCGTTACTTTTATTCGAGCAGAATGCTTTTGAGAATGTTTTTTTCTCTCCCTAATTGCAAAGGTAATTTTTTCTTTCAAAAGAAACACACACACATACACACAAAAATCACACACACACATAAGCATGACAGACATTTGTTTTTTTTGCTGTGCTGTTATGCGAGTTTACACAATTTGGACAAAAGTTTGTGCACACCTGGTAATATGATTGGCGCTTTTTTTGAACATCCCGTTCCACATTGAGTCTCCATTTGCTCTTCTAAGAACCTCCATTCCTCAGGAATGATGTTTCACTGAATTTAGTGGAGATTTTGGAGATTTCGTTCAGCCGCAGTGATCAAGTCAAGTTTATTTCTATAGCGTTTTTCACTACAGACATTGTCTAAAAGCAGCTTTAACTTCCTTAGATATTATGGGGAAGAAACCTTGAGAGGAACCAGATTCAAAAGGGGAACCCATTCTCATTTGGGTGGTAGTAAAATCAGGTGCTGATGTAGGTGTAGGAGGCCTGGGAGGTCGTTCCAAATCATCCCAAAAGAGTTGAGGTTAGAGCTTTATAGTAGAAGATCTTTCACTCCAACCCATGTAAAGCATATCTTCATGGAGCTACAACATCTAAAGTCGTCCTATACAATTGTATGCCTCCATGTAGTAACGTTTTTTAGTGGAAAAACCACATAAGGCTGGAAAAGTCAGGTGTCCCAAAACTTTTCTCCATAAATTAGACCTTTGTTTGGTATAAAACATTGTTAATATTGTTGTGTATTTCTTTCTTTTTGTTACCAGCTGTATGACAAAATATACACTTTCACAAGCTTGCATATATGTCAAACATCCTGAAAGTCAAATAATACCATAAAACCTACAATCTGTGTAATAATGTACAGTTTTGTTTTGTTTTGTTCTGAAGTACCATATCAAGAGAAGAGACCTCGTAAAAAGTCTAAATTTGAGGTCTTCTTTCTGTTTGTTGCTGGACACAGTGTCTTTTTTAAAATTGATTATTACTGTATATAATCCTGAACGTCCACTATCACGCCAGAACAATGAAGCTACAAAGATACACTGTTGTCATATACCCTAATTCAGGGGTCACCAACCGGGTGCTCGCCTGCACCAGGTAGCCCGCAAGGACCACATGAGTAGCCCGTGGGCCTTTTCTAAAAAAATAGCTGTTCCCTACTTTGTTCAATTATTGTTGATCTTTATTATGAGAAAGCATCAACATGATTAGTGTTTTCACATAGATGAATATCATTAATTATTAATAATAACATATCATAAAAGGTACATTGTGCAAATGTGTTATTTCAGATCAAACTGGAAACTGTGTGTGTCCAACTGGTAGCCCTTCACATTAATCGGTACCCAAGAAGTAGCTCTCAGTTTTCAAAAATGTTGGTCACCCCTGGTCTAGAAAGAAAGAAAGAAAGATAGATAGATAGATAGATAGATAGATAGATAGATAGATAGATAGATAGATAGATAGATAGATAGATAACTAAAATCATGCAAAAAGCCTATCACGCGCAAGAAGTTGGTGAATTTGGATACGCACCGTGCATAAATGCGATTTCAAGGACGTCACAGTGTCTCACGCGCATAAACGCACGTCGACGATATATAAATATAAATATATATTAAAAAAAGAGTCGCAGGTAAGCGATCATTTGTTCCCTTCCGTTCGTTCCCACGCGCGCGCAGGAAACCCCCCTCTCCTTTGACGTCAGAGTGAGTGTTTAAAAAGATGGGCTTCAGGGCAGGGGGGCAGAAAAAGACCTGCGACAACTGACACAAGAAGTAACCCCGCCTAAAAACAAACAAACAACTACAGCAGTAAGAGGATGCCTTTCACGCGGATCCAATGCGCTCTGGCTCTCCTGGCCCTCGCGCTCGCCGTCTGCAGCGTCTCAGGGGCGCCGTCTGATGCCAAACTGCGCCAGTTTCTCCAGAGGTCGATTCTTGCACCGTCCGGAAAACAGGTAAGGAGAAAAACACGATTTACAGAAAGAAAGAAGGAAAGAAAGATGGAAAGAAAGATGGAAAGAAAGGTGGAAAGAAAGGTGGAAAGAAAACTACTGTAGTCTAAATATCTATAGAGCTCTCCAAGGTGCTGAAAATTCCACATTCCGTTCATATCACTGGAATTTGATATTTCTCTCTCTTTCTCTCTTTTTCTTTTTTTCTCTCTATCTCTCTCTCTGTATCTCTTTTACTCACACACACTCTCTTTCAATCTCTCACTCTCACACATACACTTTTAATTTAGCATTGAAATCGTTTAGAGGTGTGGAGTGTTTAATTGCGTCTTTGAGTTTGCATGTTTGAATGGAAAACTCAATGCAATTTTTTTTCCACGCAGGAGCTCACCAGGTACACGCTGGCAGAGATGCTCGCAGAGCTCGCGCAAGCCGAAAACGAGGTGCTGGACTCGGACGAGGTGTCTCGCGTCGCCGAGACCGAGGGCGCGCGCCTGGAGATGGAGCGAGCCGCCGGCCCCGTGCTGGCGCCCCGCGAGCGCAAAGCCGGCTGCAAGAATTTCTTCTGGAAAACTTTCACGTCGTGTTAATTGTTTTGTCGACATTCTCTCCTCAAGGTCTATTCACTTATATACTATATCTTTTCTTTTCTTTTTTTCCCCCCTAAAAGTATAAATCTATTTTTTCCCCTTTGCTTTTCATGCGCACGTCTACATGAAGTGTAAATAGGAAAGAAATAAAAAATACATATATAAAAAAATGTTTCCATTGATCAAGTGTTATCACTTTTGGGATTTATGCAGAAATGTGGATGGATGTTTTGGAGATTCTGTGCTGAGATCTGTGCTGTCGATGGAGTTGAGGGGGTATTTTTTAATTGTTTGAATAAAGTCTGTTTCACAGCCATTGGAAAATTTTGTTTTCATTATTATTTAGATTCTATCTACAAAAAAAATAGATACATTAAATTTAAAAAAAGGAAGGTGTAATTCATTTACATTTTGAATCCAATATTGTCCGGAGCACCAAAGAATATCACTAAAGTTTGAACAGATATTGTCTGATGTTGATGAGATATGATGAGAACGAGGATGAGGATAAGGATAAGGAATGCCTTTGGAAACCTTGGGAAAAAGTCTGATCCTGTTTGTGAATTTAAAACCAAGACGGCACGACACTTAAACTAAATAATCTAATAATATGTAACACTTCTATATTAAAATGTGATCTTTAGACCTTGCTGTGTGTATGTCCGATATATAAGTTATAGAGGTAGAAAAAAAAAGAGTAATATTCTGAAAAAATCTGATGAGGATTGTGATTGTTTTTGCTCTTTTTTAAAATCGTCTTAAAATTCCGAAAGGATGAAGCGCGTGATTTAATTGGGGTTACATGCTCTTAGTCTAGATTTCGTAGTTTTCTTACACAATTACAATTGTGTTATACACCATATGGACAAATTGTATGGATCTTTAAGAGCGGTAGCATGAAATGTTCTCTTCACTCGAACTAGAAAACCCGAACCTGTTCCAGCTTGACAATGCCCATATGCACAAAGCCATTGCCATGAAAATATCCGTAACATGGATTAATATGAAAGATCTCCTACTATAGAACTCTGACCTCAACCCTGTTGAACACCTTTGGGATGAATTGAAACTCTGACCTCCTCACTTCATCAGTACCTGAGTTTACTAACACACTTGTGTTTGACTGAGCAAATCTCTGGAAGCACTATGGAAATTTTAATGGAATCAAGTGGAATCTAGTGGAATGTTTTCCTAGAAGAGTGGAGGTTATTATTATAGCAAAAAAAGGGGGGACTAAATGTGTAGTGTGCTTGAATTTAAATTGTAGACAAATACGGTTAAATCCTAATCCAATTTCTGGTTTGAGACCAAAATGTCTGCTGTCTCATCATCATCATCGTCATCATCATCATCATCATCATCATCATCATTGAAACAGAGACAGATGATAAAGTTAAAGTTATTGATGAAAGGGTTCATGTTTCAAGATTTATACACTCTGATTGGATGATGCTGATGATGTTTGAAGAAATAAACTGTCCAGATGCTGGGAGTGTGTAAATCTTTTATTCATGATAAGAGAGGATTTTTCAATAAAAAATAAAGTGGAACATCTGGACATTTATATATTTGTTTTTCTCGAATGAAATCTTCAGACCATTCAATAATCTATTATGTCGCATAGACACATAAGGAATGGTATGTGACTCTCAAAAACATAAAAGGCTAGGTTTACACACACACACACACACACACACACACATAATACATATATACATATAATTTTTTTTTGCATAAAAATAACCTATTGGCTTCATTCATTTATTTAGATAAAAGACATAAAGGTATTGAAATAAATAAAGAAATTATATTTTTTATTGCAATTAAATATGCAAGAAAGGTGCCCTTTAATCCCGTTTAGTGTGTTTGTTATGCACTTTTGTTTTCCTGTGTCATTTTTCTAAAGTCATTTTCATTTCGCATACAAAATGATGCCTGGAGAAAAAAAACGAAATCCGTCATTATTTCTGACAAAAATAATCTATAGGCTTCATTCATTTATTTAGATAAAAGACATAAAGGTATTGAAATAAATAAAGAAATGATATTTTTTATTGCAATTAAATATGCAAGAAAGGTGCCCTTTAATCCCGTTTAGTGTGTTTGTTATGCACTTTTGTTTTCCTGTGTCATTTTTCTAAAGTCATTTTCATTTCGCATACAAAATGATGCCTGGAGAAAAAAAACGAAATCCGTCATTATTTCTGACATTTGCAGTCGAATGTGGGTTTTAAAAAAGTGCAAAAAGGCAAACGGGTCATTGTACATTTTACTCTTTCCTTTCTTTTCCTTTCTTCTTTCAAGACACTCTTGATTTTTTTTGACTCTACTTTATTTAGCCCCATCCACCATGCACTACTACCAGCACACACACACACTCACACACACACACATCACACAATGTGCGTTCTCTTTCAACTAGACTTTTATTTTTTTAGCTGTGCCCTAGTGGACTTCTGACATCAGTCATGCTTCAATGTCTCTGATCTTCAACTGAGAGTAAACCCATATTTTTCTTTATTGGATATCTCTATATAAATGCACTATATATATATATATATAATCTATGAATCCAATGAAACTGGACTTTGGAGGAATCTGGAAAAGTCCAAAGACTTTTGTCCATTCAGAGTATTTACAGGTATGTCTTTGTTTTAGTTGGATTGTATTATCTAAAACGTATTTGTCCCATTAAGTTAGTATTATAATATATATATAAATGCACTAATTACAAAAAAGTATTTGGACACTTGACCTTTCCAACCAAATGTCATTCTTCCCAAAAATGTTCTCTCTAAGTTGGAGACACACAATTGTATAGGACGTCTTTGGATGCACCAGCATTTCATTTTCCCTTTAATTGAACCAGAAACCTGTTCCAGCATGATAATGCACACCACCAGCTCCATGGAGATATGGTTTCAAATGGGTTTCAGCTCTTGAGCAGTGTAACAGCTCCCACTGCAGTTCCCCCTCCGCTCCACCAAAGGAAACCGAATTCCAAACACCTATTATTCTACATACTTTTGTTCATCTAGTGTGTTTATATGTTAAAAAAAAGAAGACATCGTCTACATAGTGGCATCACTAGAGGAACATCATTTAAAATATAGTTTACATTGGAAACCACTTCATATCGATGAATGAAACCTTAAATGCCAGGAGAAAATTTTAATCATTTAACCGCTTTATATTATTTCCTAATGGCGATCTCTATAATCTGCTCCCGTTGTCATTAGAGAGCGTTTTTTTTTTTTACACCAGGGATTTGAATTGCCTCATCAACCTGTTGATTGATAGGAGCTTCTATGAGGACCTTCTATATTCACCCTGTCAACACCTGCGAATGCAAATTATTCGTCTTTCGATGACGCGTACGCCGTCTTCAGCTTATCTTATATAAACTTATATAAATAGTACCCAATCTTCATCATCGTCACCACCATCATCATCAGTTACACGCTTATATCCTTTATTGCATGCTTTTATACGGTTGTATTTATCAAATATCATTCGCACGAGGCGCAAAATTGGGGATTTGCTTGAATTTTTTATTTGTGATTTTTCCATATTAATGTTCCCAAGCTTGCAAAAGATTTGGCACCCCATAGAAATAGGTCCGCTTAACTTTAAATAAACGGCGATCTGATCTGATTGTCAGTGATCAGCATCCCAAAGATGTTATTTAGATTTTTTTTTTATAAGTAAAAAACCATGCAAAAAGATTTTTTAAGATCTCACATTGTGATTTTGGAGAATTAGAAAAGGTTTTAATTTGTTTATTTTATTTCATAAAAAAAAAAATTATTTACCGCTGCATTAAAAATCCCTGTCTTATTTGCTCTGTTAAAAAAAATAAAAAAAATAAACAGATGGCTCATGTTTTCAATTTGACATAAACAGAAACCCCTTATTAAGACGTCAGTGCTGCAATTAGCGAGTGATGTGGGTGGTCTGGACTATTCAACTAAGTGCTCGATTACAATATATAATATGAATGAAAGCATCATGTCAGATGCAATATACAGAGTACACAAAGAACTATATGTTTATGTAACTGGTTGTGTAATTGCTACCTGTCTAATCCAGATTTCATACCAGGTGTGATCAAATCCAGGATTGACTAGAAATGATATACTTTCTCTTATCAAACACTACAGTCATTCTTTTTCTTTTCCTTTTTACATGAATGCTGGAGGTTGTGCTTTTAGAGATTGACAGCTCTCTGAATAAAAAACCTAAAGTAACTAAAGCTCTAGTCCGGTAGTTGTGTAACCATTTGCATTGTGCTGCATGTGATTGGCTGACTGGATAGATGCATGAATATACAGGTGTACCTACTAAAGTGGCCAGAGAATGTATATACTCACAGTTCCTGCTGACAGTGAAGAAAAGATCAGTTCTCAATCACAAAAAAGACCTAAATCACACAATGTTAAAGAAAACATCATGAAAACATCATGAAACTGATTCAACAATGTAAAAAAGTTGATCCGCCTCTGAAAATCATGATTTCATATAAATCATACAAACGTAACCATTCGTACTTGAGGAAGCAGGAAAATTGGGCGAAGGTAAAATTGAGAAAGCTATGCGATTCAATCAGAGCATTTCCAAAATAGCAGGTCATTTTGGATGTTTCCAGAATGCAGAGGCCAAAAGTGGTCCAATAAAGGACAAGTAAAGGTTTGTAAAGGCTAGTCAGTCTGGTAAGGTCCTTAGAAGCTACCTAATAAGCTGGGATGAAAAGATTTCGAGAGTAGTTTTGTAATACGCCAACAGATGGCAGCACAAGGCTGCGCACGCAGACGCAAGGAGCACCGACCTTCATAAGTCAGTGAGACAAAAGACATTGTCCTGTGTACTTCGGGTGCTATTGCAGTATGACCACGTGTGCACCCTGTCACCAAGCTCTCCTCACACGCAGCACAGTCTCACCCCACATCGTCGCATATCGACGCTGTGGATGTTGCGTTGGACGGCGTCCACATCCGACGCCAAGGGTACTCCCTTTGCGTCGCTTTTCGACACAGATGGTTGAGAGCCTGTGTGCTCCACTTTTCAATGCAGATCGCTGTCCTATACACTGAATAACGTATTATCTATCATAATAAGTGTATAGGAATAATTTTTAAATTTCGAAAAATCCTGAAGATGTCCATAGCCCTAACCCTAACCCAAACCCAAACCCTAACCCAAACCCTAACCCAAACCCTAACCCTAACCGTAACCCGCAAATGGGGTCCCGTCCATCTGCGTCAAAAAGCGACGCAAAGGGTTTCCCGTCCCTCTACGTCAAAAAGCGAAGGCGAAGGGGGTACCCTTGGCGTCGCATGTGGACGCCGTCGGACGCAACATCCACAGCGTCGATATGTGACGATGTGGGGTGAGACTGTGTTGTCACACGAGAGTTTCTCACCGGAAACATTTACATTTACATTTGTGGCATTTAGCAGACGCCCTTATCCAGAGCGACGTACAAAAGTGCTTTGAGTCTCTAGCAATGAATAAATCTACACTGGTACACAAGATTACAAACTTAATATAAATATAACTTTTGAATTCTACAAGGGAAACTTGAAAAGTGCTAATTTAAGTGTTTCAGGAAGAGGTAGGTCTTCAATCGTGGCTTGAAGATAGTCAGGGACTCTGCTGTACAGACATCTGGGGGAAGTTCATTCCACCACCATCTCAGTGCCAGAACAGAGAAGAGCCTTGAAGTGTACTCACCTCTCATTCTGAGAGAAGGGTGGTACCAGTCAAGCAGTGCTGGAGGATCTCAGACAGAGTGGTGCAGTGCGAGATGTGATGAGGTCTCTGAGGTAAGATAGTGCTGGTCTATTTCTGGCCTTGTAGGCAAACATCAGTGTTTTGAATCTGATACATGCAGCTACTGAAAGCCAGTGAAGGGAGCGCAGCAGTGGGGTGGTGCGGGAGAACTTGGGCAGATTTAACACAAGTCATGCAGCTGCATTTTGGATCATTTGCAATGGACGAATAGCGTTCAGGGGAAGACCTGCCAAAAGAGAGTTGTAGTAGTCAAGTCTTTAGATGACAAGAAACTGAACTAGCACCTGGGCAGCCTGTGTGGACAGAAATGGTTGAATTCTTCTGATGTTGTAGAGAAGAAATCAACATCATCTCACTTCCACACCCACTCTATTTGCCAGACTTGGCTTCTGCTGACTTTTCCCTCTTCCCAAAGACGAAGATTCAACTCAAAGGTTGCCGTTTTGGACACTGTTGCGGAGATCCGCCGCAAATCACAGAAGAAGAGAAGTTCTAGAAGTGGCAGGAATACTGGGAGTCCTGTATTGCTGTGCAAAGGAGACTCTTTTTAAGGTGATAGTGTGTAAACATACAGTGGATAAATAAATTACTTACAGTGCATCACAGCTTGCGGCATATTGAAACAACATTCCCTTCATGGGTACCATATTCTGTACACAAGTCAAAGGTTCGTTCAGAAACTGTTTATAGTAAAAAAAAAACAAGACACATAGTTCACAGCTGAGTTCCAGGTATCTCCTCAAAGGAATCGTGAATTAGTAGGGACGTCATGCTAAGACACATGTAGGACACTTTTACTTTCTTTTTGAATAAAAGCAACTTCTTCAGACTAATTTCTTTACGGTTGGGAAAATTGAATATCTTTCATTGTTAATAATATTATTACCATGATCACCTGTGGATGTCCTGCCTGCTCTTTTCAGAAGCAGATATATTCTTGCTTGCTCGCTTGAGCTATTCAATGCAATTCATTTTAACTTCAAAAAATGAACATTGTCCCAGAGCAGACAGACAGACAGACAGACAGACAGACAGACAGACAGACAGACAGACAGATTTTATTTCTTATACGTTTAGTATTTTATCAGGAAGAAACTTTGAGAGCAACCAAAATCAAAAGGGAACTGATCCTCATTTGGGTGTCACTGTCAGTTCCATTACAGTTCCATTGTTGTTAAGGTGTACCATAGAGTGATTACTACTTCCTGTGGTTTAGATGTTAGAACTGGTTGTCCAGAACATTCCAAGGATAAGACATGATGCAATGATGAATCAAAACACTAATTTCAACACCATCTGTTTACTGAACACGGGGCAGTGTGTTTCCTGCCTTAATGGGCCTCTATTAGTGTTGTTGCAGTTCCACTTTTTGACCACTAGCATTAAAATGAAGCTAAGTGGGGCAACAAATAACAAAGATTCGAAAATATGAAACTGTTCCCGATTTTATGTACAATTTAAACTGACTTTGTCAGCATTAAATTATATATTGTATGTGTACTTATAACGCAACATGTTATTAATGTATTGTACATTTAATTACAGTATTATTACATTGCTATAGCCAAGGTAACCTGATATTAGCAATTTGAGTGTTTCTGGAAAGGGTTTTCATGTTGTATAACATCCTTACTTCTGTTTTAATTGTAATACAACATCATGAAATGAAGTGTTTTACTTCTACTTCAAATCATAAACATTTTTTTTACTAATTAATTAAAAACCTCTTGCCGTCTAACTGTTACCTATGCAAGTAAAAGTGGTGTCTGGACTTTAATTTCATTATGTTTGTGTAGTGAATGAGAGAGAGAGAGGGAGAGAGAGAGATAAGCAAGTTCCCCCTGTTCTCTAATTGCATTCATTCCTACTTCATGTCTTCAATTTTCTACTTTGTTTCTAACACTTTAACTCGGTCTTGCCGTGACGTGACTCCATAAGCTTCAATAGATACTCAGAGCACACACGGGTGCATTTTTTATATATTTTTTTGCAGACTTCACACGTCAATGCACTAACATCCGCTGCCAAGCTTTTAAGTGTAATTAGCGAGGCTTCAGCAGATTAAAATAGGGAGCATACTTCTTCTATTAAACGCCTTGAAAGGAAGCCGTAAGAACTCTTTAATCTCAATCTTTAATTCACACAAATTGGCCGATATTGTGTGCTACGCTGGCTTTTTCGCTTCAGCCTGAAAAGGTGGGTGCAGCTCGAAAAACGATCATTTTCCTGCCTTTCCAGGGTTATTTCCTGTGCCGGCTGGAAATAGGAAAGTTATGTAATTTTTGAGAACCTCTGTAACCTTTTTTCTCTTAAAAACCAATGACATTGCATTTACATATTTACATACTGTACATACTGTATGTATTTCTTCTTTTATTCCTACCATGTCTGTACTGATAGTGGGAATGTTCTTATGAAGCCATTTCTTGCCATTTCCTTATTTTTTTTACTTAGACCTACTAAGCTTCAAATCAGGTATAACATCTCCATACAGTAAAGCACGATGATGGTAAAATTTTTGTGAGTTTGTCTTATTTCTGGATCCTGACTTATTTAGTCGTATGGTCTTAGTTCGAATGAATTTTAAAGAGTGGACATTCGAATTCAACTTTATAACTTTTAAATTTCTGTAAATTCTCTGTTAAAACTGCTTTACAAATACAACTCAATTGAATTGAATTAAATTGGACTCTTTGTAGAGGAAATATCATATTTTTTCCATTTGAATTTTCATACAGATTACAATAATAGGACTTTAAAACCCATTTTTTTTATACCCAAACCTTATTTTTATTTACTCATTTTTAAATTCAGTATCAAAACGAAAATGGAAAAGCTTATATAATAAAGCTACTGTAGGTTTCTCTGAGATTTTCATTCACATGCCTAATTTTGAAGTATATGCTGTTACTCACTACAGATTTCCCATTTATTATATGCAGTATTTGAAAGAAAGGTAAAAGTTTTTGCTGAGTTCTAATAAAAAATTTTCCCAGAACTTGAGTTGCAACCTTTTATACTTACGCAGATAGTTTAACCAGTGGTGGACGAAGTACACAATCCAAGTAGAGATACAATAGATAAAATATGACTCCATTAAAAGTAAAACTGCTCCCTTTCAACTTTCACTTGAGTAAAAGTACAAAAGTATTTTGCCTTTAAATGTATTTAAATATCATGTATCATATGTATAATATGATTTATAATAGCTATAATGTCCCTAATTTTTAGCACAAGACACTTTACTTAATCAGCTCAGTTTATGTGAAAAGACTCGAATGTGACTCTCAGCACAACATCTATTAATAGAATGATATTAATAACTCAAAAACTATCATGAGCACAAAACCTTTTAAAATACTTCCAAAACATTGCTTGAATGAGGCCATTTCCTCTTTAAATGTTCTGCTTGCTGTTAAACTGATGCTGAACTGTATGTTGGTGATAAGTAGATACACCAAGTGGCAATCAAAACAAGTTGAAAGCAGAGCTCAACCCTGACTTGCTGTGTGATTGAAAAGTTAAGTTTTAAATAATTCATAAATTGAGGACCGATTTCGCAAAATGTAGTTGAGTAAAATGTAAGATATTTGACTTTGAAATGTAGTAAAGTTAAAGTAAAAGTCTCCCCAAATGAAAATACTTCAGTAAAGTACAGATACATAAAAAAGCTACTTAAGTACAGTAACGAATTACTTTTACTTTATTACTGTCCACCACAAATTGTAACTGACAAGATAAATAAATGAGGTTTGTCCTGTATATACTGTACCAAGAAGATGGTATAGGGTCCTCTGATGAGCAGGGAGGCACAATGTTCTTAGTGGAGCTGGAGGGAAAAAGGGAGGGAAAGAGCAACATCCTCAGCAGAACAGGCTGGCAGGGCAACATCCTCAGCAGAACAGGCTGACAGGGCAACATCCTCAGCAGAACAGGGTGGCAGGGCAACATCCTCAGCAGAACAGGGTGGCAGGGCAACATCCTCAGCAGAACAGGCTGCCAGGGCAACAAATGGAAGAGCAACATCTGGCTGGCAGGGAAACATCCTTAACAGAACAGGCTGGCAGGGCAACATTCTCAGATGAGCAGGAAGAAAGACTGATTTCCCCAGTGGAGCAGGTAGAAAAAAACAACATTATCAGCAGAACAAGAAGGCAGGGAGGCAATGTTCGAAGTTAAACACAGAAGCAGAGCAGCTTCCAAAGTGGACCAGCTAAGCAAAGTAGAACAAGTGTGCAAAGCAAATGTTACAAAGAGGGTTGGACACTGCTCTTCTTCAAGGATGCTCTTCTTCAAATATTTTCACTATCTGGAACGTTCCAAAAGAGACGACATCTGGCTCAACCAAAAGGATTACCTAAGCCACTCAAGATGCCTCATACTCTGCAGTGTTTATCCCCGATGAGCAGCCTGGGACAACTGTAGCAAGAAAAAACTTTCATTGATAGTATAAGGAAGAAACTTTTAGAGGAACCAAACTCAAAAGTGGAACCCATCCTCATTTGGGTGACACCAAGAGTGGGATTATAATTATTAAAACACCAGAGAGTGAAAAATATCGTGAGCACCAGTGTGATTATTATTATTATGATTAATGTCCTTTCTTCAGTCAGTTCGAGTTGTGGAGCCAGGAGCTCCTAAGCAATAAATTAGCATCTGAAACATCTGAAACCAAGAAAGATTCGACACCAACTCCTCCATGCCAGAAAATGAATAGATGCCATACTATTTTTAAAGTATGGATTAAAAGGTTGTTTATCCTGTGTGGGATCCATCTGGCGCTGGTACGTCTCTAGATGGCTCGGGATTCTCCGTGGTCAACATCTTCTTTTTGAAAGTCTGAAATTTTCATGAGGTGAAACATAATAGGATCTTCTAACTTCAAGAGATGTTAATGGAGCTGCTGCTCATTATATTAACAAGCACAAGATGTTAATGTGCTTTAGATCAGATGGACTGGAGCTCAAGTTTATGATGTGTGTTATGTGTATGCCTGGGTTTGCAAAACACACATGTAGACAGTACCTAATTTGTTTACTGGTTGTTGGAAATGAGCCAGGGGGTTTGGACTAGATAGGGGTCTGGGATGAGTATGAGTAAATCTTTGAGATTATAGCAGCATATATTGAGTCTGAAGTAATGGTGAGAAGTTGAAGATCTACATTCATTTCAGGCAGTGTGAAAAAAGGCTTTGGGTTTCTGCTCTTTTTCTCTCATCGTTAAGTTTCTCACTAAACGATGTCTCAACCCTACCCAAATCACTCGAAATCCCCATGGAAAGGCAAGACATCTATTAGCGGTATTTACATATGATTTACATATCCCTTCGTCGCCGTAGATTGGCGAGGCATTACGGGGGATGAGATGAGGCAGGAGGCGAGCAGTGATTGCTGAAAGCCTCATTTCTGCACAGTACGTGTTTAACGGCCAGGCACGAGTCCCCCGAGTCTGATTTCCTGTGTGTTTAACTGATAAAGACAAAGATTACGAACGAATGGAGATCATCTTTGTCCTGACATCTCTACTCTAAAAATGATTACTGCAGTGCGATTATTACCGACCCACCAGCCATCTGCACCTACTGCTGACACACACACACACACACACACACACACACACACACACACAGGTCCATACAGGTGATTGTAAGAAGTTTGTCATTATAAACTTATTAAGAAACATCTGTTGATTCTTTGACATATAGACAAAAGTATTCCAGCCATATTTGCTCCATATACACACACACACACACACACACACACACACACACACAGGTCCATACAGGTGATTGTAAGAAGTTTGTCATTATAAACTTATTAAGAAACATCTGTTGATTCTTTGATGTCAGTAGACATATGGTCAAAAGTATTCCAGCCATATTTGCTCCATATCTACTTCCATGCCCCTGTGCACAAATTCAGTTCCATGAACATATGCTTTACATTGGTTGAAGATCTTCAGCAGCCTGCTAAAGAGCTCTGATCTCAGCCTAATTAAACAGATATTGTTTTTTGTTTTGTTTTTCAAAACAGTTTTGACCTTTTAATCATTAACAGCATGAACTTCTTCAGCAGTTGGAGCTACAGGATCTCGTCTGTTGGATCGGACCACATGGACCAGCCTTTGCTCCCCACGTGCATCAATGAGCCTCGGCCATCCATGACCCTGTCGCCAGTTAACCACTGTTCCTTTCTTAGATGCACTTTTGACCATTGCAGGAGCTGCAGTTTTGCTCTGACCCAGTCGCCTAGACCAGTGGTCTTCAACACCCTGGGCCACTGACCAGCATCGGTCTGTGGGTTCATTGGTACCGCACAGAAAGAATAAATAACTTATAACATTTACATTTGCGGCATTTGGCAGACGCCCTTATCCAGAGCGACTTACAACTGAGCAGGGGAGGGTCTTAGGGCTTTGTTTAAGGGCCCAGCAGTGGCAGCTTGGTGGGGGTGGGATTTGAACCTGTGATCTTCTGATCCAAAGCTCAATGCCTTAACCACTGAGCTACCACCTTATTATCTGATTCTGAACGATGTTTATTTTGGAAAATTACCGGATTCTCTCCTCCACATCTGTCTATGACTCACTCTTGTTGCATGTCAAGATGCCTCGGTCACATGTCTTACCTCCATCCGCTACCTTCTTAAAGGGGCTGCTCCGACCAGGAACACATAATACATTACCGCTAAATTCAAACCCCCAAGCTAGCAAAATGAACAAACAACACCACAGTGGATTCACGATTATTATATTTAAAAAATATTATCGTCGTATCATTTTAATTTGTTCTATTTATTCACCAAACCTCTCGTAATGTTATAGCGTCATAATGGTATGCCTGGTTGGTGTATATATATAATATATACACACACACTCCATGGAAATGAAAATAAAAAATATGATCCATCAATCCATCAAAATCAATCAACCAACAAATGCCTGATAACTGATTGAGTGTAAAATACGAGAAAGAGAGAGCGTGAAGTGAAACCTGTTATTTGAGACATAGTATTTTCCGTTCGAGGTAGAAGAGCTGAGGGATTAGTGAAGGAGAAAGAAAAAGAGAGAGAGAGAGAGACCGAGAGAGAGAGAAAGTGGAGGAAGGAGGGAGTGGTGCATCTGCATTGTGGAGCTGTCTGTGTGAAGGAGGCCATTATTCTCACCAAAGGTGGCGAAGTCCTTAATCTCAGCTATTCCTAGGACAATAAGTCCACTGCACGGACAGAGCAGATAGCAAGGCCTTTTAACCTGAGTGCTTATACACATACACACACACACACACACACACACACACACACACACACATATGTACCCTTGCATTTCACTTACACTGAACGTCAGCATTCCTGTGTGTGTGTGTGTGTGTGTGTGTGTGTGCGTGTGTGTGTGTGTGTGTGTGTGTGTGTGTGTGTGTGTGTGTTTTAAGACAGCCTACATGTTGCTAATCAAGCCTGTTCTCAGTCATAGACTCACTCACCGTACAGCAAACATTGTAGATTAAGTGCACATTGTTTTTTATGTGCCACTATTGACAGACATTGTTTGTACACTTGTAGACCGATTAGACCAAACAACACTATATATAGTACTGGGAATTACCAGCTAGCAATAGACGGCGCTGAACGTGTGACGGAAACGTGATTTATTCCAGTCAGGTCGCTCGTAACTGATAATTAGTTGTCGAAAATGAAAATGGATTTTCTTTATCTCTGTATGTACGATTACTTATATGCTTATGAATAATGCATTGGAAACGATGTGCTAATGAAGCGATTGACAGCTTTCAGTTCGAAATAAAAGACAATTTATTTCATTCAAATTGATATGTGCGAGTGTGCATGTACATTCCAAGCAGATTTGAAATGCAACTGTACGAAACACAAAGCATCGCGTGTTAATTGAGTTTTATGGCACTATGGAATATCGCCAAGCTGCCACTCTTCGGCCCTTGAGCAAGGCCCTTAATACTCTGTGCTCTAGGGGCACTGTAATATGTAATACTGGAATATGCGAAGAAAGAATTTCACTGAGCTTCAATGTAGTTCAGTATCTCACACTCTTTAGTTTGGTGGAGATTAAGGAATGGTGTATCAAGGAAGTGGTAGCTTATTGGATAAAACTTCTGACTGAAAGGTTGTGAGTTTATATCCCAGCACCCCCAAGCTGTATCTTCTGGGTCCGAGGCCCAGATGATCGTCAGTCAATCTGTAATAGGGTGATTCAATTGATGTATTGTATATGACAAGCATTTTCTTTTTGTTCCTCATGATACTATGTATTTTCACAATGAGCATGGAGAACTTGTGAAAACCAACAACCCAAAGAAATATACTAATGTAATATGTATATAAAAAAAAATAATAATAGGATTAGGAGACCATTAGTTTTTATGGTTCAATGTTATAACATTTTAGTATCTATTAAGCTGCCCTCCCCCACCCCCAAAAAAATATTTAAATCCAAAAACCTGTAGCACGACTGCGTTTGGAGTTCACAAGCCCAACATCGCCCTCTAGTGGTTGAATAGTAGACGTCGACGCTTAGACTTTGGTTATACTGAAATTGCTGTTTCTAACACACCACATAGAAACCTGTTGTTTTCTGCTTTCATACAGTCATGAAAAGGAACAAGCAGACTTTCTGGACAAGTTGTGTTGATCATCAATGAGTTTTTTTTTATATAAATAAATCCTTATGATTAAAAAAACTCTCGACATTATTTCTTCAATGAGGAACCGTTGTTAAAACTATTGTAGATCCTCGCTCATTCTCGCTTTCAGTTAATAGTTCTGCATATGCCATGAGACACTCTCGGCATGCACAGCATTCCGCTGATAAGCCAATTAACATTTTTGTCCTGTCTCTCCAGAGGAGGCGACTGCAGGCAATGACGGATCGTCAGAATGAAAAGGCTTTTGAAGGTCTAAACTGCTGCTTGCAAGATGTCAAGCATTAATCTTGACTCAGGGGGGTAAAAAAAAAGACTTCAGACAGCATCTGTCAGCATCAAGGAGGCTACTGTAGGATTTTAGTGGGGCTGCTAAGGGCATAGATTATGGCTTTGTTTGAAAGCTGATCTAGGTGAGGTCTCCTTGGCCAAACTATGCGTGTTATTTAAATCGGATGTGTTACTACCTTGCATGCAGAGACCTTCACCAAAAAGTCATAGAGTGACCTTATTGCATAGACCCATACTCTTGCCTTCAAAAGTGGTAGAATTGCATGCTTATCCAGTAAGTTTGGCTTGATCTCAGGAAGTTATGATAATAAAGATCAGAGAGTAGAAATGACCTGAGATCAGTCTGTGATGGATGGTATCACCATGGCATGCAAGTGGGCCACTCTAGAATTTTGAAGCATCGTGTTGCTCTGTAATTTCATGGAACTCCAAGCCACTGATGCAAAACCATCCTTGGCTGCACAGAGTGGCTCCCAATCAAAGAGAACCCCATCCAGAGGCTGGGCACCAGAATGAACAGGCAGATCCAAAAATTTAAATCCAATTTTAACACCCTTCTATAATTGTAACATCACCCCCCTCTAGTGGTGAATAGTGAAATATTCCTATCATATCAACAAACCTTTCAAGTTTGGATATATTTCTCATATTTAGATTATATTCACCTTTGGCCTTATGCTATGTTGTGGATGCAGCTGTGGTTATAAAATACTGGTTTGCTAGAACCAGGGCAAATGTGGTAGAGACTTTGACAAGCATGTTCCACTAAAGCAATAGATCTATGACATGATGTCATGATTACACATTGTGACTTTCAGCAGGTGTGGTCTACACCGGCTCAGGTTTTCGCTTTATGTCCAAAATGCTAATAGAAATTTGTGGTTTTTTTTTATATAGTTATTAGTGGGAGGCCATCATGGCCAGCAAAGCCATCTCTGCTGACCCAAAATGTTGCCAAAGTCAAATGTAAAGTATATATAGAGGAAAATTCACAGAAAAAAATGCACAAAACTGATAAATATTATGAGGTTAATATCGATGCTTGAGATCTTGTATGCGGGCGGTGGAGTTGTGGCTACAGTGAAAGGAGACTTGTTGTGTTATAAATGTGTTTCTTACTTCACTAATGTCATTCATTTTCACTGTATGAGGTAAGAAATTTAATGAGTAGACAAGTAGCGACTCGGCATCTAGGTCGGCCATGTTGGTTGCGGGAAACTTTAGCTGATCGTAACCTGACGTGACAAAACTAGCGATGAAACTAGCAACTTTTTCCAGCAGACGTTAGTGAGTCTCGTACTGTTCATTTAAACCTGCTCGGTTTTTAACACTAATTAAAGCATTTTGTTGCATTTCTTCATTAGTCTGCATGCGACATGGAAAATAAAGCGTTTTAGAAATGATTCATTGTTCATTCATTGCAAATCAACTTGGTGATAATTTATTAATAATAATATTAATAATAATAATAATAATAATAATAATAATAATAATAATAATAATAATAATAATAATAAGATCAGAATTTTTTTTCCGCTCTGGGAGTGTGTGCGTGTGTGCGCGCGAGTGCGTGTGTGTGTGTGTTTGTGTGTGTGTGTGCGTGCGTGCGTGCGTGCGCGTGCACGAATCTCACTTTCCACATTGCAGTTCATGGATCTAACACGGTAAAGAAGCGCTAAACTTTATTATTTATTATTATTTATTATGATTAGTAGTAGTAGTAGCAGTAGTAGTAGTAGTAGTAGTATTTGTATTTACTCGTGTTGATGGTATTTGGGTTGTTCAGACTGGATTTGATCAGTTTGGGTAAAAAATGAAAGAGAAAAACGTACAGTGGAGTGGGTTCAGTTATTCCAGGGGAACAGGCTGCATGTGAATTAATGTGAATTATTTATTAGCAATGCATCTAAAAAGGACCAGAATAATATATTAATATGAATTATTTATAATTGTAAAATGTTAATTACAAACGTGTTTTTGTTACTTTTGCAATTCCATTATTATTATTATTATTTATTTATATATTTTTGTATTTATTATTACTAGTAGTTGCTGTTGGTGTTGTTGTGCTGCTACTACTACTAAAAAAAATAAAATAAATAATAATAATAATAATAATAATAATAATAATAATAATAATGATGATGATGAGGATACAGATTTTTGTATTATTGTTACTGCGTTTTATTATTGGCCAGATTGATTATGATGATGAGGAGGAGGAGGAGGAGGATGAGTAGTACTAGTATTAGTAAAAGTAGTAGGAGGGGTGGTATTGTTATTGACATTGTGGTACTACGACTGTGATGATGACGATGACGATGATGATGATGATGACGAGGATAAATAGTAGTAGTAGTAGAAGAGATGGTATTGATGTTGATGTTGTGGTATTGCCACTACTACTACTAATACTACTACTACTACTACTACTACTAATAATAATAATAATAATAATAATAATAATAATAATGCACTCTTTAAATTATTGGCCAGATTGATGATGATGATGATGATGATGACAACAATCATAAGTAGTAGTAGTTGTTGTAAAACAGCAACATTAAAACTACTACTACTAGTAATAATAAGGGAAATGTATTTGTATTTATTGTTATTACTGACTTTTATTACTAGCCAGACTGATGATTTTTATCCTGTTATTGCTATTTTATTTTTATTATTATTAGTAGCAATAGTTTTGTTACTGGTGTTGCGATGATGATGATGAGGGATGATGAGGGATGATTAGTAGCAGTAGTAGTATTGTTACTGGTGTGAGTGATGATGTTTATTATTGACCTGTTTTTTCCTCTTATTGTTGCTATTATTATGATTTTTGTTATTGCGGTTTTTATACTGCTATTAAAAGTTAACAGTAACTCTAATTATGATTGATATTTACTATTATTGTTGTTGGAATGAAATAAACAAACAAACGATGAATATTGCATAATTGTGTACGTTAAGCTAAGCGCTTTGTTTTGGAGTTACTGAGGTTTAAATGTGTTCGGGGTCCTGCTGGATTCGATAGTTTTAGTCGGAACGCTGGACATTAAGCAGGAATATGTGCTGACTGGACAATACAGTAACATTCTCCGTTTTTATGCAGCATTGTAGCGTCATTGTTTCTCGTGTGTGTGAGCTCAGTGTGGGCCCGAGTGCTCCTGCTGACTGACATGTACGGAACCCTGCATTCCCCTGGCTTTCCCGAGCCGTATCCGAAGGACAGCGAGATACAGTGGAATATCAGTGTTCCGGAAGGATATTGGATCCGCCTTTACTTCGTGCACTTTGACATTGAGCCGTCGTACCTGTGCGAGTATGATTATGTAAAGGTGAGTTCATTCGGGAAGTCTGCCTCAGAGGAAGCACATGTTGAGGCAATGTTCTCAGGCAAGCAAGTGTCAAGGTAGCTGTCTCAAAGGAAGAACATGTCGAGGTAGATGTCTCAGAGGTAGCAAGTGTCCATGTAACTGTCTCAGAGGAAGCAAGTATCCATGTAGCTGTCTCAGAGGTAGCAAGTGTCCATGTAGCTGTCTCAGAGGTAGCAAGTGTCCATGTAGCTGTCTTAGAGGTAGCAAGTGTCCATGTAGCTGTCTTAGAGGTAGCAAGTGTCCATGTAGCTGTCTCAGAGGTAGCAAGTGTCCATGTAGCTGTCTCAGAGGTAGCAGTTGTCCATGTAGCTGTCTCAGAGGTAGCAAGTGTCCATGTAGCTGTCTCAGAGGTAGCAAGTGTCCATGTCACTGTCTCAGAGGCAGCAAGTGTCCATGTAGCTGTCTCAGAGGCAGCAAGTGTCCATGTAGCTGTCTCAGAGGTACCAAGTGTCCATGTAGCTGTCTCAGAGGTAGCAAGTGTCCATGTAACTGTCTCAGAGGTAGCAAGTGTCCATGTCACTGTCTCAGAGGTAGTTGTCTAAGAGGGAGCACATGTCTAGGTAGCTCTCTCAAAGTTAGCAAGTGCTGATGTGTTTCTCTCAGAGGAACCATAAGTCGATTCAGCTGTCTCAGAGGAAGTACTTGTCAAGGCAGCTTTTTAAGAGGAATCATGTGTCGAGGCAGCTGCTTTAGAGGAAACCCATTCTCAAAGGTAAGACGTCTCTAGATAGCGGTCTCAAATGTAGCAATTGTCAGTATATCTGTCTCAGAGGATGCACAAGTTGATGTAGCTGCCTCAGAGGTAGCAAGTGATGATATAGCTGTCTCAGTGGAACCATAAGTCAAGATAGCTGCCTCAGACAGAGCAGATGTCTAGGTAGCTGTTTAAGAGGTCAATCTACCTTTTTCAGAGGTAGAAAATGTTGATTTAGCTGTCTCAGATGAACCATGAGTCAAGGTAGCTGCCTTAGACAAAGCACATGCCTAGGTAGCTTATTCAATGGTTGCAAGTGTCTCAGAGGAATCATGGGTCGAGGTAGCTGCCTCAGAGGGAGCACAGGTCAAAGTAGCTGCTCAGAGGAAGTGCTTATCAAGGCAGCTTTTTAGAGGAAGCTGTGTTTTAAAGGTAACATTTTCTTAGGTAGCTGTAGCAATTGTGGATATAGCTGTCTCAGAGATGTTAAGGTAGCTGCCTCAGAGGACCACATGCTGAGGTAACTATCTTTGAGTATTGTGTCTCAGCTGTCTTAAATGATCTAGTTAGCTGTCTCAGAGGAAGCACTTATCAAGGCAGGTTTTTGAGAAAAAGCATGTGTCAAGGCAGCCATTTTAGAAGAACCACAAATCGAGGTAGATGTTTTAGAGGAAGCACATATCTAGGTATCTTTCTTTAAGGAACCGCAATTCTAGGTAAACATTTGTCTGTCAGCTTTCTTAGAGGAGGCACATGTTGAGGTAGCTGTTTTAGAGGAACAGCATGTCAAGGTACCTGTCGCAGAGGAAGTGCTTAGCAAGTTTTTTTAGAATGAGTATGAATCGAGGCAGCTTTTATAGAGGAAGCAAATGTCGATGTAATTATACAGAAAACAATAAAAAAATACACCAACCTGCCCTCTCAGTGCCCCCACTCTTAAATACTTCTCAAAACAGGTGGAATGACAGTGATTGATGGTGTTATGATAACTCAGTTCACTGTGTGTGTGTGTGTGTGTGTGTGTGTGTGTGTGTGTGTGTGTGTGTGTGTGTGTGTGTGTGTGTGTGTGTCTCAGTTAGCTTCACATGACCCATCGTTCACTGACGCTTAGTGTAAACACCCAAATGAGGCAAGTAGATAAGGGAAGTCTGCATGTGTGTGTATGTGTGTATGTGTATGTGTGTGTGTGTGTGTGTGTGTGTGTGTGTGTGTGTGTGTGTGTGTGTGTGTGTGTGTGTGTGTGTGTGTGTGTGTGTGTGTGTGAGTGTGTGTTTTAAAAGTATCTGATAGAGAAGCTTCTAATATTTTGTATTGAATTTCTTTTTTTTATGTGTATATTGGCGTGTGTGTGGGTGTGTGTGTGTGGGTGTGTGTTTAGGTATCCTCAGAGAGCGAGGAGCTAGCAGTGTTTTGTGGAAAAGAGAACACAGACACAGAACGTGTTCCTGCTGACGATGTTATCTTATCACCAGGGAACCTTCTCGGTGTGGCATTTCGCTCCGACTTCTCCAACGAGGAGCATTACTCTGGGTTCGAAGCTCACTACAGTGCAGTGGGTAAAAAAAGCACACGCACACACAAACACACACACACATGAACACCTTACTGGGTTTCACATATTAGTCCTCATACTTATAACTGGATCCAAACTCTTTTTTTTATATAAATCTTACTCAGGATAATTTATCTAAGAAGATCCTGAAAGTAAATTTAGTTTCAAAAACTCTTACATTTGAACCTGAATTTGTAGAAGTTACCATGCAAGGCGACTCGCTAACCTCATTAATTCGTATGTGTCACGTTAAAACCATAAAACTCAAAAGCAATCGACGAAACAAAAGCAACCCCCTCTCCCAAAAAGAAAGCAAAAAGGAGTCTGTAGCCGAAGACGCTGCAGTGGCTGAGCTGCATTAGTGGAAGATTTGTTTGGTATCAGTTCTGTCAGCTTCTGCATGTCATGGTGTTTTGTGTGCCTCTAAATTCACAAAGCTATTGCATCAACTGAACATGATCGATTGTTTATATCTGATACAATCAATCAGAATCAAGTTTATTGGCTAGTGTGTTGACATACACAAGGAATTCGGTTTTGGCTGTTGGTGACTCTAAAAAAAAGTTTGAACATACAAAATCAGTGAGGTCCTTATGAGTTATGCTCCTAAGGTTCCAGTGACCATTGTTCCTGGCCCTCTTCCCTCCTCGGATCTCCCCACTTCATCCTGGCCTGCCTCTGGATAGTGTCCTCTTCGATTGAAGGCCACTCTGTGCAGCTGGGGACGGTTTCTCATCAACGCCCTGGGGATCCATGGAATTCCAAAGTAAGAACAGGAGCTTTGAGGATTGATTTGGACTGTAGTTAATGTCAACAGTCTGCTACACTGACTCAGGACTACAGTTTGCTTCTGATCACCATCACTGCACCTCAACATTGTTTATCTGTAATAAATGGACATTCGGTGCAACCCAGATGAGGATGGGTACCCTCTTGAGTCTGGTTCCTCTCAAGGTTTCTTCCTTATGCCTTTTGGGGGATTTTTTTCTTCACCTCAGTCGCTTGTTCATCAGGGACAAACTTACTAATAAAGAACATATTCATTTTTTATCACCTCATTATCTGTGTAAAGCTGCTTTGAGACAATGTTCATTGATAAAAGCGCAATACAAATAAAAATGAACGGAACTGATTGATTAAGTCTGCTTTGTTCTTTCTTGGTTGTCCACAGATATCGATGAGTGTAGAGAAAAAAATGATGAAGTCGGGGCCTGCGATCACTATTGCCATAACTACATTGGCGGCTACTACTGCTCCTGTCGATATGGACACCAGCTTCATTCCGACAACCGCACATGCAAAGGTAAAGTCAAAAAGCTTATTGTCATTTGTACCGTATTTAGCTGACGCAGTACACGGTGAAATGAAAGTTCTTCCAGAACCTCTTGCAACACAAGACAGTGTAGGACAAATACACAGGGAGTTTAACCCAGTCAGGAAACCAACCCTAGCCACTTTCAGTGCCGGTCCCAAGCACGGATAAAATGGGCAGGGTTGCGTTAGGAGGGGCATCCAGCATAGAAACAAGTGCCAAATCAAACGTGCGGAGGATCCGCTGTGGTGACCCCTAACAGGAGAAGCCAAAAGAAAGTTTTTATTGTTTGATTGGCGCTTGGTGGTATCTAAAACAATAAACAATTGAAGCAACGACTGACTTTGTTTTTTTAAGGTTTTGGGCTCATGATAATTTGAATAGAAATGAATCAGTGTTTGACTCATTAAACAATGATTAATTGTGTGTCAACAGTAACATTCGAGTCTTTTTACATAAACTGAGTTGATTAAGCAAAAAAGTCTTGTGACAAAAATTTTTGTAATTATAGATATAAAAAATCATAGTACTTTGGTATCTCTGCTTTAACTTAAGTACATGGCTTGTGTATTTCTTCCTCTTCTGGGTATATAGAATGTAGCTTTCTTGTTTTCTTTTAAAATCCAGATGCACTTTTGAGTTCTCAAGACTGAAGTAAAAATGTTGGTGCATTTTAATAAAACATCCAAGGAGTAGAAGTTCTGGAGGGCAGAAATGCCTTGGTAAGGGGAAGAACAGATTGATTTGATCTGACAGGAAAATAATCACTTTTTACAACCTTGTTAAATTGAAAAGCATCTCAAGAATGCAACAATACAGTATGTCAAACCTCGAGGCAGGAAGACTTTAAGAATAGAAGGTTCCACTACTATTTAGTCAAGAAAAAGATGTGATGGATAAATGGTGGAAAAGTTCAAAATGGACTGTGGAATGGAATGGAAGTGTTCCAGTGGCAAGTGTGTTTCAGACATTTTTTAATGAGTAATTTCGAATACCATTGGCTTAGATGTTTTCATTTTTTTTTATCTTTCTTTGTTTCGATAGCAATGCCAACAGCTTACGAGAACAAAGCCTATAAGTGTCTTAATGCAAATACTTCAAGAAATGTTCTTGTTTGACCCTGTGGACATTTCAGATTACCAAGCCATGATATCCAGTTGCTCCCACACCAAAGCAACAGAGTGTGTTATGCTGTAATAATTATTTTAACCAGATGCATTGATATGCTTGTATATAAATTACTGGGATTAGCTAGCTATGAACCCAGAGAGACCTTGATTAAATGGGATTAATGGTTGGAATTTCCTAAACAGAGTTGTAGGAGGAATAGTGCAAAGAGTAACGGATGATTGGAAATTAGTGCTTTACAAGGGAAGAGTGGATGATTGTAGCAAAAGGATCAGTTGGAAACAAATAAAAAACCCAAACCAGTGTGGGTGATAAGCTTTTTTGGGAGGAGGTAGCTCAGGGGTTAAGATGTGGGCCTCCTGATTTTAGTTTTTCTCAGTTGCTTAGGAGCGTTTCTCAGATTAGAAATGAAATTCTCAAAACTACTTGTTCAACCTCCACATCATTTAGTCATTTGTGCTCATCATAAGAACATCAAATTTGCGAATGCTTTGGTACATACTTTAATTGATTGTGTACAATTTGTTTGCTGTTTCCTACATGATCAGTTGTTTATGTTCATGTTGATCAAAATATATGATACTGGTCCCACCTGAATAGTTTTAACCCCCAAATCATCTCAGCATCAATTCATTGTATGAGTCGCTGAATGCAAAATGGATAAACCAGTTGTCATCATCTGTCATCTAAAATTTCTATCCAACTTTTTTATTTATAAATGTTTTTAATTGATGAATTGTGACAAATCTTGATTGTCAATAATGAAGGCGTGTGAATGGCATCAGATCAATCGATAATCAACTTAAATTCTCTAAAACAGGTCAAAGGTGAATCTTACGAACCTTCAATCGGAGAGTGAATACAAACAGAGCAAAACACAGAATTATACATTCTGAAAATAGATGAACAACTAAGAAACATACAAACATGTATAGTACAGTAAAGGTGTAAATCCTGTCTGGTCTCATGCAATCAATAAAAATTAAATAGACAAACAAATAAATGCATTTGTGCTGCTGAAATTCATAAATGTCAAACAGAAGGAAGTCAAATTTTGTGCATTTTTAGTCCCTGTGATCCGAACCATAGTTTCTATCAAGAAATACTGAAACTGTGCACCATCATACTGAGAACATGACTAAACATTTTGACGATGTTGCTTATGTAAAATGACAAAAGGACTTCGGATGGGAATGAGATGTTCACTGACACAAAAACTTACTTTTCAACTATTGGGCCCTTCCTTAAACAAGACCCTCAAGTGCTCAGTTGTATAAGAAATATATTCTGGATAAGGACATATTTTAAACAGCATGAATGTAAATTCAATTCATTCAATTTATTTTCACTTGTGTAGCGCTTTTAACAATGAACATTGTCCCAAAGAGGCTTTACACAGATAAAATGGAAGGTCAGCTTTACTTATGAAAGCTGGGGTGTCCTTTCTTTGCAGAATTTAAAACAAGTTGTTGTGCTTTTTTTTTCATTAGGAGTGTTCCACTATCATTAAAAAATGGTGGAAAGACTTATATTTGTGTGTGTCTTTCTGCAGGGTAGATTGTGCGTCTGTTTTATGTCCACGCTTTGGCCCTCCGGTATCCTGATCATATCTGAAAGATAAATGGCAAATATTTACATTTGAGCTGCCAGGGAAATCTGAGAAATGCTTGTGAACCCTAGAGTGTTACAGTTTTTTCTCAGTTGCTTTGGAGCATTTCTTAGATCAGAAATGAAATTCTCAAAAGTACTTGTTCAACCTCCACATCATGGAGCAATTTCTCTTTGCTATGAACAAATTGCGAGTGCTTTGGTACATTCATTTACTTGATTATGTACAATTGTCTTCTGTTTCCTACATTATCAATCAATTGGGTCGATCAAAGTTAGGTCGATCAAAATATATGATACAGGTTCTTACCTAAATAGTCATAACCCCCAAAACATGTTGGCATCCGTTCATTGTATAAATTGTTGAATGCAAAATGGTTAAACCAGTTGTTATAATCTGTCAAGCTTCAATTTGTATTAAACTTCTTTTTCTAAATGTGCCTTGAATTGATCAATTCTGCAGATGAATCTTGAATTTCACTATTACGGAGTTTACGGCATCAGATCAACCAATGAGCGACTAGTTCTTTAAAATAGGTCAAATGTGAATCTTGTGACCTTTCATTTGGTGGGCGTATATAGACGTAGCAAAACACAGAATTACCATTTCTGAAAGTGGATGAACACAAAAGAAATGAACAAACACTGGTACAGTACAGGGAATGCAGTCCGGTCTCTTCCAATCAGTATCCCATATACATTTGTGCTGTTGAAATTCAGCCTTGTGCATTTTCAATCATTGTAAATCAAATAGTAGTTTTCAAAATATATATAAAGGATAATTCGAAAAAGTTGCATATGCTAAAAAACTTAAAAAACTTCAGTCGCAAGACAAGGTTTTTGCAAAACAATACAATAAGGCAGTATCAGAATCTCCAAAATTAATTTGCTGGCAAATTTGGCTGACCAGCTTCACCAGACCCAAAGCTGTGCACATGCCTGGCCAAACTCCAGATCAGTTTATTTGGAATGCGTACCAAAAAACAGAAGCAGATTTATTTGTTAACAGACAGATCACTGTGCAAAGTGGTTAACAAACAGGCTTTGGCCTGTGATACAGTGGTGCAAAACTGGCCACTGTCATAGCTTCTCTGCTAGCGTGATTCTGGCAGAACAGACACTTCAGACCGGATATGCTGTCCTAGATTCATGGGTCACTGTGGCACAGCAGAACAACAATGCTTGAAATAACAATCGTAGCCTCTGGGAGTGACCCCAGCAGACTGGTATGTTGACAGGGGGTCAGACATATTCTTATGCTTTATATTTGCTTCATTTGTGTGCAAGCAAGTGTGTTGTATTCTCTGCAAGAATGCTGTATCTCTGCATATTGTCTGTCTGGATTTCAGAGAAATACACTCGTCAGACCAGACCCACTGTCCCAGATGCATAGGTCACTGTTTGTTGTCAGCAGACAATTCTGGCAGAATAGACCAATCAGACGAGACCTGCTGTATATATCTTGTAGCACAGTAGACCACCGTGCTTGAAATAACAGACCTAGCCCTTAGGGAGGGACCCCAGGAGACTGGCATGTTGACAAGGGGTCAGACATATTCTAATGCTTTGTATTTGCTCCATTTGTGTGCAAGCAAGTGTGCTGTATTCTCTGCAAGAGTGCTGTATTCTCTGCATATTGTCTGTCTGGATTACAGAGAAATACACTCGTCAGACCAGACCCACTGTCCCAGATGCATAGCTCACTGTTTGTTGTCAGCAGACGATTCTGGCAGTATAGACCAATCAGACGAGACCTGCTGTATATATCTTGTAGCACAGTAGACCACCGTGCTTGGAATAACAGACCTAACCCTTTGGGAGGGACCCAAGGAAACTGCCTTGCTGACAAGTGGTCAGACATATTCCTATGCTCTAAATTTGCTCAATTTGTGTGCAAGCAAGGGTGCTGTAGCATTGTTCTGACAGAGTTGACCAATCAGACCAGACCTGCTGTTGAGATATATGGGTTACTTCTTGTGGCACATCAGACCACAGTGCCTAAAAAAAAAACAGTCCTAGTCCTTTGGGAAGGACCCCAGCAGTTTCTTGACAAGGAGTCATACATATTCTTATGGTCTATATTTGTTCCATTTCTGTGCAGGCAAGGGTGATGTATGGAGATTTTGGGGAAATACACACATCAGACCAGACCCACTGCCCCAGATTCATAGGTCATTGTTTGTTTTACAACTTAAAATAATACCATCAGGAAGGGACCCCAGCAACTTTGTATGTCCTTATTAGGTTTGACAATTTTTAATGCTTAATCTAGTCTGTATACAAGCAAGAATACTGTAGCATGATTCTGGCAGAATAGGCCAATCAGACCAGATCTGCTGTCAAGATATATAGGTTACTTCTTGTGGCACATCAGACCACAGTGCTTGAAATAACAGAGCTAACTCTTTGGGAGGTAGCCCAGTAGACCGGTTTGTTGTCAAGGGGTCAGACATATTCTTATGCTCTAGATTGCCCCATTTGTGTGCAAGCAAGAGGAAGCCTCAGCTTCTGATAGCCTCAGATTTCTTTTCTTAACTGATCGGAGTGGCACACTATGTGGTCTTCTACTGTTCTTGTCCGCCTGCTTTATGGTGAAATGTGCTATGCATTCTAAAATGCTTTTCAGCTTACCATAGTGGTAAAGAGTGCAAATTTAAGTTTCTTTACCCTTAGTGTCTGTTTGAACCAGTCTAGTGACCTCTCAGACCAACATGCCATAATAACCACATACTTTTTTGTGTTGGTTTGTTAATTTGTTTGTGTTTTTGATACATTCTGCAAACTCTTGAGATCGCTTTTCATGAAAATCCAAAGATATTAGAAACGCATGAAAAATCAGTCATAAACAACCATGCACAATCGCGTTTAAATTTTGTTTGTGTGTGTCCTTAGTGGAATGCAGTGACAGTGTGTACACCGAGGGTTCCGGAGTGATTGCCAGTGCAGATTTTCCCAAGGCGTACCCTAAAAGCTCTGACTGCCTCTACCGAATCAGACTGGAGAAGGGCTTCTCGGTCATACTGGATTTCGATGCTACCTTTGACATTGAAGATCACCCCGATGTCACCTGCCCCTATGACCACGTAAAGGTGAGGAGGATGAGGCATGTCAAAGCTACCACATGTAACAAATGTGAGTTTTTATCTATGGAATTTAAAAACCATTGTGGTTTGGGGTTGGCACTATTTGGTTGCCATGGTAAGGACTCAAGACTCAAGACTGCTGTTTTGAAAGACGTGAAGGCATGATGCTCGAGAAAATTAATTTAAAGGTCAACCTTTAAATGTTTTTAATGTTACCAAGTACATATTAGCATCACAAGATTATGAACATGAGGTTAAATGGCCTGGGGTGTTGTAAGCATTTAATTTCATCCCAATAGGGTTGAGATCAGAGCTCTATAACAGGATATCTTCCACTTCATGTAAGCATATCTTCACAGAGCTGGATTTGTGCACATTGGTATGGTCATGGTAGACCAGGTGTGACTCTCCTAGTTAATATGATAGGAAAATGGAATGCTAGTGCATCCAAATACCTTATACAATTGTGGTACCTCCAATGTTGTGATAAATGTTTGTAAAGAGCAACATATGGCTGGAAAAGTCAGGTATCCCAATGCTAGTTTATGCTAGCAAGCAAGCATTGTGTCTTTAGAGTTATCCTAAGGGTAGGAGGATTGTGTAATATTTATTTTCATCTATCAAGTTTAAACTTAAGAAATAGAAATGATATGATATAGTTATTTACAGTCCGGTCCATAAGTATTTACACAATATGTGCACCGCCAAAATGGATTTGGATTGCAGCAGTCAATATGTAAATGAGATATAGCTTATGTAGTTCCTACATTTTCACAGGTTTAAAAGCAAACCATATCATTTTACGATGTAAGTGAGCATCTGTAGACGTTGGCAAACTCCCTAAATGTTCCCCAAATAATTTGGAAAATGCACATTCCAATGCATTGCACAAGCTTTTCCACGAATGAAATATGAGTGCCTCCTCACCCTTTTTAGACGAGTGGTATCAAATATGAGGTCAAATACAAAGGAAAATAAGATTGCTCCAGCAGAGACTTGAGATTCAGGCAACACAAGCAATTTGAAGGTTAATATTAACAGTCTACTACAAAGGCTGAGAACCACAGGTTGCATTTAAGTACCCATCACTGCATACTTTAATAGTGATAAAACTGTAATGAATGAACATTCGGTGCCACCCAGATGAGTCTGGTTCTTCTCAAGGTTTCTTTCTCATGCCATCTCAGAGAGTTTTTCCTTGATGCAGTCACCAATGGCTCAATCATTGGGGGATAAACTTACTATACTTACTAAACTACTAGGAACAAACTTATAGATTCTTCAATCACCACTTTATCTCTGTAAACACAATGTCCGATCTTAAAATTGCTCTAGAAATAAAAATTAATTGAATTGAGCATATGTGAGAAAAGTGAACAGAATCTCATTGACTTAAAGAAACCGTTTGTTATCAAGAAGTATTTCAGATGTGGCTACATGTGACAATGGGCTGTATACATGGCCACACAAGAGTTAAATAGATTATCTTCTAAACCTGAATCATCTTGTTGAAGCTGCTGTAAAGTCTAAGACTTGCTTGCAACCTCCACCTTATTTTTCTAAAGGTCTTGATTTGAACTGACTGATATCCGTTGTGATTGATGTGAGGTCATGAAAGTGGGAGTTGGTGGCTCAGTGGTTAAAGCTCTGGGTTACTGATTAGAAGGTCAGGAGTTCAAGCTGCCATCAGTGGACCCTTGAGAAAGGCTCTTAACGTTCTCTGCTTCAGGGGTGCTGTATCATTTCTAATTCTCTGCTGTGACCCCAACAAGCTAACAAGCTATGATATGTGGAGAAAGAATTTAACTGTGCTGTTACTTGACAAGTAAAAGCCTCTTTCTTTTTGTTTTGTGACTATTAAGCACTGCCCTAGTGCAAAACACTAACACAAGGTTATAAGTTAGCTAACTAGCTCACACTGATGTGTACACACCGGTGTGTAAACACTTTAGCATACATTAGCAGGTACAACTATATTTGTTGTTAAAGGAACTGACACAATGTCGTCAATCGATGGCGCCAAAGTCTATGCATGTTTAGGAAAATACTCATTATGAAAATTAAATGCTACCATAGATGCCATTTACATGATTGGTGCTACTTATGATGATGATAATGATCCTAACATTTTGTGATTTTTTTATTTCTATTTTTTGTAGATTCAGGCAGGAGAGAAAGTTTTTGGCCCGTTCTGCGGAGACAGATCACCTGGAAAGATCCAGACAGAAAGCAATAATGTGAACATCTTGTTTCACAGTGATAACTCAGGAGAGAACTTGGGCTGGAAGCTCACCTACACTTCTACAGGTAAAGATTCTTGACAGTAAAAGTTGATTCTGAAACCGAGAATGAAAATATTAATTTGTATTAGTGCTAACAAATGGAAGCAACCTAAACAATTGTTGGTAAGACACAGAAGTGGCTAGGTGGTATTCATACATTAAAAGTCCTCTATATCTGCACTATTTTCACTCTTGAATTCATTTTCAAATTTTCGAATTTTCAAATGATGCTAATAAAGTCAGGTACTGATGTAGGTGAAATAATCCCAAAGATGTTCAAAAGGGTTGGAAGTCTATAGCAGGAGATCTTCATGGAAAGCATATCTTCATAGAGCTGGCTTTCTTACACAGGGGCATTATCATATCATGCTGGTACAGGTTTGGGTACAATTGAAAAATGCAGCGACGTCCTATACAATTGTGTGTAAGAATCACATGTGGCTGGAAAAGTAATGTGCCCCAATACTTTTGTCTCGGGTTTTTTTTTTTTATTAAATTTATATATTTTTTGTTGTTGTATTTTTTCCTAGGCAGTGAATGTGCAGTTCTTCTGCCTCCACCTAATGGTCAATTGGAGCCATTGCAGCCTAAATACTTCTTCAAAGAGCACGTCACGGTGACTTGTGACACTGGCTACTCGTTAGTAAAGGTGATGATACAAATGTCAAATAAATAGATAAATAAATAAATATACACATATTTGTAAAATATGTATAAAAATTGCCTATAGATATTTTTACGTCTCTGTTTTTTTATTCACTTTGGTGCGGTTTCCTACATTAAACCCCCCTTCCCCATTCTTTGCTGATAACTAAAGAGATGCGGCAGGGCTTTACTCCTTTCTCAATGATCACATCAGTAGAAGCCTGTTTCGACCACCAATCTCGCAATCGAATCTTCGCCCAGGTGCTATGAAACGAAGATTGTGCCATTTTGTTTATATGGGGGTGCTCGATGTCTGGTTTTACATAGAACTACCGTTTTTTTTTTACCACTTTTTTACTCAAGTTATAGTAAAGAAGTTCGGGCTCTGACATGTACTTAAGTACAAAGTAGCCATTACATAAATAGACATTCGGTGCAACCCAGATGAGGATGGGTTTCCTTTTGAGTCTGGTTCCTCTCGAGGTTTCTTTCTTATGCCATCTCAGGGAGTTTTTCCTTGCCACAGACTTACAAACTTACACTTATAAAGACCATTCATTTTTATTACTACATTATCTGTGTAAAGATGGCATAAGGAGGAAACCTTGAAAGGAACCAGACTCAAGAGGAAACCCATCCTCATCTGGGTTGCACCGAATGTCTATTTATAGCTTATAAACGATGTTGTGGGGTGCAGTGATGGTGATCAGAAGCAAATTGTAGTCCTGAGTCAGTGTAGCAGACTGTTGACACTAACAACAGTACCCCATGCTTCCTGTTGGCTTCTGCTTTGCTAATTGTTAGCTGTGGTGTGTGAGAGGAATTGATACACCAGTGGTAGATTGAAAAAGCCGTGCGATGAGAGGAAACAGGTTGATGGACTTAAAATATTAAGTTTAAAGCGAAATATAGACTTGTTCATGCTCTGACTGTTTCTCAGGAAAAAGAGGAGTTTGAGCATTACCAGATAGAGTGCCAAGCAGATGGAAACTGGAGCAGCCGTCTACCAGTCTGTCAAAGTAAGCAATCTGCATGGTTTTGTGTGTATGGAGTCTGTTGGCTTTGTGTTCTGTATTATATCTGCAGTGTTACTAGAAGTAACAAGTGTTTAGTGGACTTCTGAATAACGTTGTGTAGAGCTGGTATGAATCGCTGCTTCATTCAACCACAAACCTTCACTGAATTTCTTGCTAATTATTGTCCTGACTGCTCTTATTTAGTTAAACCATATTCAGATTGCACTATATTGCCAAAAGTATTGGGTCACCTGACCTTTCCTGCTATATATGGTTCTTTTCCAAACTGTTACCACAAAACCAGAGGCTCTCAATTGTACAGGACGTCTTCAGATGGCGCCATAATACAATTTAGCATTCACTTGAACTTAGAAACTTGTGATATATGATACATGTGGAATTTGAAACATACAAACCTTATAGTCAGGTGTCCACAAACGTTTGTCCATGTGGTGTATATAGCGAAGTTTTTGTTAGCTATACATGTCAAAAATGTCTGTCATCTTTCTCACATTCTCCTCAATATATCTTTTTTTTGTTCATCTCCTCCTTTCTGTTCTCTCTTTCTCTCACCCTGGTTGCCCTTCGTTTCTTTCCACCGCAAAGCAGAAAAGGAATCTCTTCGGCGTCAGCGTTCTGTAGTTTAAAATGTTTTTTTTTTTTTTTTTGTACATTTGAAACAGTAAATTCTTGTGGTACACACACCATTTCGAGTCTGGTCTGTTATTTTACCAGGAGAGATCGTTACAATGAAGGTTCTGTTTTAAGCACACGGATATTTACATTTACTATTGACATTCAGCAGGAACCCAAAAAATCAGTAATAGTCCAAATGTAATATTTTATAACGCATAATTTAGGGTCACTTCAAGATCAATTGATTGTCAGCCTTCTCCATATGAGTACATGAAACATCAGAGTGGTGTACATTCATTGTTGCCATTAAAGACATACAGTTTGAGAATACAATCGAACTCCCGGGTGGTGTTTATACACTGATCAGCGATAACATTATAACAGGTAAAGTGAATGACGCTGATTATGATTGTGACGTCTAGACAACTGGTTCAGAGCATCTCCAAAACTGCAGCTTTTGTGAGGTGTTTTAGGTCTGCAGTGGTCAGTATCTATCAAAAGTGATCCAAGGGAGGAACATTGGTGAACCAGCTAGAGAGTCGTGGGCGGCCGAGGCTGGTCTGTGTGGTCCGATCCAACAGACGAGCTCCATTAGTTCAAACTGCTGAAGAAGTTCGTGCACTTATGTTTTGCAGCAAAAGGGGGACCAGGACATAATGTCATGTCTGATCAATGTGTATATACATGTACAAGGTCTCCTGTGGACTACCAACTGAGAACATCTGACTTTTCCAACCATATTTCGTTCTTTCACTTAACTTTCTTTTTAATTGTACTACGAGACCCAAACCTGTTCCAGCATGTGAGCTCCATCAAGAAATGCTTTACATGGGTTGGAGTGAAAGATCTGCTTTTCTGAACACTTTTAGGGTCAATTGGAACATTGGCACCTTAATTACGTCAGTACCTGGCTTTACTAACGCCCTTGTGGCTAAAAGAAATCTTAAAGATCTCCACAAATGCCCTCCAAAAATCTGGTGGAACATCTTCCCAGAAGAGCGAGGGTTATTATAAGAGCAAATGAAGACTGAACGTGGAATGTGATATTTAAAAAGAAGTACAAAAAATACCGATTTTATGGTCAGGTTTCTACCAACATTTTCCTGAAGCACTCATTTGCACAGAAGTTTCTCCTGGCAAAAAGGTAGAAATAGCTCAGATTGACTTGCAGTAAGGGGAAATATGGCTGCCTGTAAAACTGATCTGATGGACATGGACAGAAGTTTCATTTGAAGACATGGACGCAGCAGAAGTACTGCAGGTATGATCCTGGTTCTGTTTTTTTTCTGTCCATGGACTAATTCAAAAAATAATTCCCAAAGCCAATCCCAGTGGTTTTCCTCTTTATGAACGAATGAAATGATCCTTTTGAAAAAATGATCTCGCTAATTCGGGTAGCGGGCTAGCAGACTAACATCTTTTCATCTGGGGTGAATCCATCAAAAGCTTCTAACAAACTCATTGTACACTAAACAATTTTTTTCTGCTTTTATACGTGATTAACTTTTTTCTTTCTTTTTCTCTTTGTCTTTTGCTTTCTATATCTCTTTCTCTCTATTCCCCTCTGTTCGTCTTTTTTCTCTCTTTCCCTCTCCAGTAATTGATTGTGGTCCGGTCGACGTAACTTTAGGAGACGTGGAGTATACTAACTCCAGCAACAGTACTACATTGGGATCCAGGATCCTCTACAGCTGCAAGAGCTCACCTGGAGAACAGAGTTTGTCTCTCATCATTAGTAGTCACTGAAATGAACAGGAAGTAGTCACAGCCAGACTTTTTGTTTCACACACTGTTTTCTTATGTCATGCAGGTGCATATATGTGTGACAGGAGCGGTGTGTGGATTAATGAGGATGGAGCCGCAATTAGAACGTGCCGAGCAGGTGAACTTTCTCATGCACCTTTTTTCTGCTGTTTATTGAACAATGAAAATCCTACCAAGAATCTTTTTTTTTAAAACATGTGCATGTTCCTGTTGTTTATGTGCAACACATAAATTGGACTGGAAGAAAGTTCTGTGGAGTCCAAATGTGACATTTTTGTACCTACAAGAAGAACATGTGTAAGGTGGAGACCATTAGAGATGACGTTGGCAGACTGCATCACCGACACAGTCAAACATGGAGGTGGAAGCTTAATGGTATAGGGTTGTTTCAGAGCAGGGAGGTTTGGAGACTTGTTCCGGAAAGTGGAATGAATCCTGAACCAACATGGTTCCCATTCCATACTTCACCATTACACCATGCAATTCCGTCTGGACTGCGGCTCATTGGAACCAACTTCACCATACAAGTGATCAGCCGAAGCATACCTCAAAGATCTGTGACTATGAAATGACCTGCCCAGTCACCGCACCTAAATCTTATTGAACTGCTCTATGATGAGCTGGATCGCAAAAAAGGAGTCTCCAACACCTTTGGCGAGTTTTCCAAGAGGCACAGTGGCAAAGTATTTCAGCTTTATGTTTGAAGAAACAAACCGTCCAGATTCCAAAAGCATGTAAAGCTGTTATTCATGCTAGGGGAGGATTTTTCAACGAAAATAAGTTAAACATCTGGACGTTTTATACATTTGTTTGGGCAAAGGAAACCGAACCTTAATCGTTAACATGACCAAGATTTTGCTTAGAAACAAAAGGAACATGCACGTGTCTCCCAAAAACAATAAAAGTCTGGGGGTTTCCAAACTTTTAAAAATCAATTCCTTCAGATTTAACTTGATAAAAAAGACACGCTGTTGTTGGCACCTCTTACAAACAGTCCAATAAGGACGAAGTGTTTTAGTTTTGTAGTCGGCCTTTTGGTCAATATTTTGCATTTGGTGAACGGTTTTTGAATTCAAATCTTTATATATGATGGAACAGATCTGGAGAATAGCACACAATCGGATTCGGAATTCCAGCCACTTAGTACAACAGTGAAATCCCAAGCAGGTAAGCTAAAAATATACAAAGTTATAGGTATGTATGATTAATCCTTATCGACTCTTGTTTGTAGTGTATGCATTATACTGTATCACATCGGTGCTGATGTAATGATGTCATAATGTGATGCGTCGATTTAAAAAAGTGCATTGGATACAAGTCGGTATTTGTACCGCACTGCACCGTTTTGAACATATTTGCATGCACATCCCTAGTATGCATGATGATTTCCATACAAGCCTATACGTGTTGTAATTTTAAGACTGTGTGTGTATGATTTGTGTGTAAGCATGCGGTGAGGAGTCACGGCCGTTTCCATCACACCAAAAGCGGATCGTGGGTGGACGTTCAGCCTTTCCGGGTCTTTTCCCCTGGCAGGTTTTGTTGTCCGTGGAGGACACATCCCGGGTTCCTACAGCTCGTTGGTTTGGTAGCGGTGCCCTCCTGTCCTCGGCGTGGGTCCTCACAGCTGCTCATGTGCTTCGCAGGCAGCTCAGGGACCACTCGGTTGTCCCCGTGGCTCCTGCACATGTGCAAGCTACGCTGGGGCTCACGGACGTCCGGGAGAAAAAGCTTGCCATCAACTGCTCTGTTGAAACGATTATCCTCCACCCAGAATTTGACCCACACAACTACAACAACGACATCGCACTGGTCAAACTCAGCCCGGGGATGGTACTGAATGAGCTGGTGAGGCCTGTTTGTTTGCCCCCACCGTGGGTCAAAGGTCAAACTCGTATGCCCTTACCGAACACGCTAGGCGTGGTTGCCGGTTGGGGGATCAACATGCCAAATAGCTCTGCCTTGTACAGCGGGGTAACCTTCGACCTCGGAGTTGTCTCGGAGGTGCTGCAGTACGTTAAATTGCCAGTTGTGGCGCAGGACGAGTGCAAAGCCAGCTATTTCTCTCGATCGGCAAGCTACAACATCACCGAGAACATGTTCTGTGCCGGGTTCTATGAAGGAGGACAGGATACGTGTTTAGGGGACAGTGGGGGAGGATTTGTAATAAAGGACCCCTACAGTGGGAGATGGGTAGTGCACGGTCTGGTGTCTTGGGGCGGCCCAGAGGGATGCGGAAGTCGACAGGTGTATGGGGTTTACACCCGAGTGGCAAATTACGCAAATTGGCTGCACAAAACGATGAACACCGAATGCTGGTGGTGACACATGCAGGCAGACTGTAGGGGGACAGGGTGTTTTATTTTTGAATCATTTAACTTATTTTATATTTTCATTATAGGTCAACCGATAGTGGATTTTACCGATACCGACACCTAGGTTGGATCTTACTTGCTATAACTGATTAATCAACCTATACTTTCATTGGGAGTGACGAGGATGGACAGGATTACAAATGAGTTTGTTAAAGGGACAGCGCATGTAGGATGTTTTGGGGACAAAGTAAGAGAGCCCTCAGTCTGGACATGTGCAGAAAAGGGACATGGGGTATATTGGTAGGAGAATTCTGAGAATGGAGCCCCTGGGAAGGAGGAAAAGATGGACCAAGGAGAAGGTTTATGGATGTGGTGAGAGAAGACATGCAGGTAGTTGGTTTGAAAGAGGTAGATGTAGAGGACAGGGGGGACGCTGTGGCGACTCCTAATAGGAGCAGCTGAAAGAAGAAGAAAAAGTTTTTAAAATGGATACTGGATTAAAAAAAAGCATGTAAACTAAAAATAAATAATAAAAATAAATGTAATTTCAATGCTCTGGCCTTTGTGAAGACATTTCAGGGTGGCCATTTTAAGCATGACGAATTCGATTTATGTGAAATGGTAATGCTTAAAAGTAAGATTTTATTTTCTATTAACATTAAACAAAGGTAATGAATGATTTAGAAGTATTGTTTATTTGCAAATTTCAACATTTACTAATAATTTTTTTAATTAATTAAATTTTTTTTAATTTTTATCTGTTACCTTTAGATAATACACTATGAACTAACATAAATGAGGTACGGCACGCAATCTCACGTGCCAAAATGAACAGCACTGTGATTCACCCCAAGAGGTCGCTCTCGTACTGTATAACGACCACCGCTGACACAACCCGGAAAAACTCAGTATGGGTTTCTGCCAATAGTTTCATTAATAAATTTTTATCTGATTAATCTCAATTTCTTTTTCTTTTTCTTTCACTTGCTTTGTATGTTTCTTTTTTTACTTAATTGTATAGTGCACAGTTTTCAATATTTTTCACTAATGTACAATCTGTGAGCACACACTGTAAGGATTAACAGTCATTTAATTTTTATCTTATTGACTTGCATTGAACCGAAAGAACAATAAAATTAAATGCAAGCGTTGAACTTGACATGAAAATAATTTTTCCTGACAGTCAAGACAAAAGCGATGCGAGATGACTAGTGCTCGGGGGCTCAGGAAGGAAGACTGGTAAGAAACAGAGATATGATAGCTCAGTGGGCAAAATGTTGGCCTTCTTATCAAAAGGTTGTAAGTTCAAATACCACTCACTTCCTTTAGCTCCACCCTCCATTTATAACCCAGTGCTCGACCACACCCCTAGCTTTCATACGATCTTGAGAACATTGGTCTTGAATGTACCATTGTAATAGACTATAAAGTGTATTGCGTATATTGGACAATCAAGGTATGCATTTTTATGAATGAAATGCTAAACAACATTCATGTAAAGTTTGTACTGGTGTAGGAATAGCAAAAGAAAACATGGTCAGGTGTTTACTTAAACTTTAACCAAGAAATGCTGGCATTCTTTTACATTCATTACAAATAAAAATGAGAGAAAGAAAAGCCTGATCAAGCAGATTATATCATGTGACTACATGTGATCACATGATCAATGCATGACCAGCCCTGTATAGAGCTTTGTGAAATTGTGAGAATATACAATATGATATGTATTATAGAGTATTTTTTTCTTTAGGTAGGAATATTTTCCTTGTTTATATAGTCATTAATAGGTTTTTATCTTTGTTAGTTTGTACGTCAAACCAAATGGATTGCATGACCACGACCGCCAGATGTCAGTAGTGCACCGTATGCTGAAAAGTATACATACTGGTTGACGAGGGAGGCATGTGATTGGTGTAAAAGGGAAAATAGGGAGGAGTCAGAAGTTTTGGAGGGAAAATAACAATAGCCATGGTTTTGCTAGTGTTTTTTTTGTTTGTTTGTTTTGTGTTTGCTGAGAAAAAAAAGCATGGAGGGTAAATCTTGTAGCTTAAACAACTATTGCAATGTAGGTACAGATTTATAATTCTATCAATTATATAATTTAACTTTATAGCAGTCAGTGAAACAAAAAATAAATAAATAAATAAATCCAAAATGTAATAAAAAAAACATTTTGAGCTTAAAGTAATATATTTCAGAATATTTAAACAGGGGGATGATATTAGTTGATCAGAGAGAGAGAGAACATCTTCCTATGTATCTTGCAGTCCAATTGAACGCCATTTTTAAAACAACATTCGGTGATCAAGCTAATATATGCTAATTAATTTCAAAGCAAGTGGAATAAAAAACGATTACATATCTACTTCTATGTAATTTTTTTCACCTACTTTTCTTCAGCTTTTTGCTCGATCAAAGACATTTTTTATTTGTAAATCTGTTTTTTTATGGGGTCCCCTTCCAGTAGTTTTGAGAGTACAATTGAAAGAGTGGGTGGAGATTGATTGAGATTGATTTTTTTTTATCAGTTTCTAAATGACTGCTTAGGTACATAATTCATTTTAATTTGGTGATTAATCTAAATTTAAATTTGACTTTTCTTATGTTTACTGTTGTATGTATTCACCGGACCTTTTTCTGCTCTATGTGGTTCTTTTCCAAACTGTTACCACAAATCTAGAAGCACTTAATTGTACAGGACGTCTTTAGATGCACTCTAATACAATTTTGCATTCATTGAACTTGGAAACCCAAAACCTGTTCTAGCATGGAAGTACCCCGGTGCACAAAGTGAGCTCCTTGAAGATCTGGTTTCCATGCTTTGCAGAGAAACATCTTCAGTGGCCTGATATAGAGCTCTGATCTCCTCCCTACTGAACACCTTTGGGAGGAATGTAAACGCTGACTGCACCCCAGGCCTCCTCACATTCATCAGTACCTGCCTTTCATAACACCCTTGTGTGCTGATAAACACAAATATCCATAAGCACACTCCAAAATCTAGTGAAACATCTTCCCAAAAGAGTGGAGGGAATTAGAAGAGCAAATTGGGACTAAATGTGGAATGCAATGCTCAGAAATCACATACCGTACCCATGACTAGGTGACCCAATACTTTTGGCAAGATAGTGTAGCTAAACAATTAGGATCATGAAGACGAAGTGCTATCAATACAAGCCTGGGACGAAGTTTTGGATAACTGCCAATCACTGTTTGTCATAGAGCACCACTTATGGGTCCATCCACCAAATTCGAATGGTCAGGTAGAAAAGGCATTATACAATTAAACAACCAAGGGTAACTCAGGCTACGTCTATGCTAATCCGGATAAATTTGAAAACGGCATCTAAAAATGTTCCATCAAAAACACTCATACCGTAATTTCCAGACTATTAAGACCCAAATATAAGCCACACCCACTGAATTTGACAAATTATTTTTTTTTAACATAAATAAGCCGCACCTCTCTACACTGAAACTAATGAACTTTACACAGGCTTTAACGAAAGACAGTGTCTGTTACACGGCTTGTATCTAAACAGTAGCCTACCAAGAAAGTCATTGTTCACTGTCTTCCTCCTTCCTTTCACAACAATTTCTCTCGGGCGTTTTTCTTTCGGTATCGTCGTGCGTTTAAAAATCACCATCGGTGAAGCTTTTCTCCCGATGCCGTGCAGCTCAGAACACAGGTGAAGTGCGTTTTCATGCCCGGTTGTTTTCAGCGTGATGAAGGATTCGCATTTCCTGTTGACAGTCCGAGTGAGCGGCAGGTCAAACGTCAGAGGAACATCATCCATACTGATGATGTGGTGCGGCCCGATTCAGTGGGAGAGCATCTGATTTAATATAAAGAGTTTCATTGGTTCACCTGAACCCGTTCTGCAATTTCATTGGTCTAATGTTATGGGGGTCAGTTTTTTGGCTTGAAGTTTGTGAAATCGGGAAAAACCCAGAAAAAAATTCATATATTAGCCGCGTCATTGTTTAAGCCGCGGGGTTCAAAGCGTGGGAAAAAAAGTAGCAGCTTATAGTCTGGAAAATACGGTACCTTTTATGCCGACCTATGTAATTTCCCACAGATGTTTATTTAATTTCCGGCTCTCTAAAACTTTCTAAAGCCTTCCTTTTTACAGTCCACGTCTCGACGTCGACAAACGCCGTTTTTTAAATTTATCCACATTGGTAAAGGTTTTCAAAAAAAAAAAAAAGAAACGCTGTCTCAGTATGGATGAAAGACCACCACTACACTTCACTGTTTATGTCCAGTGTTCTTTAAGCAATGAGTTCCTTTTCTGTCAAATGTAGCGTGGAATAAAAAACATACTACAAACATTTCGACACATTTTTGTTTATTCTTAAATAATAACCATATAAAAGCATTAAGAACTGCTTTTCAGATATTTTATTTCTTATTTCCTCAGAAATCCAAAAGAATGAAGTGAACATTAACACAGAAAAAACAGGTCATGCACATAAAGAGGACATGCTTTCTTTCTTTTTTTTTTAATTTAGCACATCTGTGACATGCAGAACAGCACAGCGCAAACACGTTTTCTAAAAACATCGGACGACTTCGTGGACGCTACATTCGGACGCGGGACATTGAACCGACACGTGGAGGAAAACACGTCAAATGGACAAAAAAACGGATACGGTGGAACATATTCGGATCTTTTTTTTTCTACAATCAGATATATCGTAAATTGTTTTATTATAACGGGAATGAATTGTTTTTGGGGATTTTTTTTTGAAAGATTATTTCGAAATATACTCGTACAAATCTACAAATCCTGTAGAAATTACTGAGTGAAAAAGAGAGAGCGAGAGAAAGATCGAGAGAGAAGATATTTATACAAACGTGAATTATTTCGTTTTTTCGGGTCGATCTACGTTTTTGTTTCTTTTCAAGCGTATTTGAACATCTCTGAAAATCAATAGAAAGCCGTTACATTCCATCTCAAGATGCGTAAAAATCCAAAATGCCTTATTTTTTTTTTTTAAAGGGTTAGAAATCCGTATAAAGATGTCATCCAAACAACACTTCGGTAAACATGAAGACTAACCTGTTCGTTTGTTGAAGTAGGCCAATAAACATATGAGTCATTATTGCATTCTGTTTTTTTTTTTCCAATAATATTTGTACATTCCCTTAGAAAAAAAAAAAGGCAGTTTTTTTTATATATATTGCACTTCGTTGTCTCGATCCAATTTGGTTCCTGGTGTGTAAAAAAAAAAAAAAAATTGCCCCAAAATATACAACACTTTCAGAACATTACACAATTATAACGTTTAACATAATACAAATATACAGAACGAAAATCAACCAATTGGTAATTGATTTGACGTTACACTACCAGACCTGATCGTTTTGAGAAATGGGCAGCTTCGGTATAACGAACATATGAACATAAAAAAAAATTGGGACACCTGACTATTTTTTTGTGCTTCTTCCTCATACTGTTCCCACAAATTTGGGGGCACACGGATATATGGAATGTTTACGGATGCGTCGGATTGAAATTTTCCCTTCGTCTCAACTACGAGGACCAACCATGTTCTAGCCTGAACAAAGCCGGCTTTACCTCAGCTCCACCAGGACCTGACTTTTCAAACATTCCCCTTGTGTCTGAATGAAATCTTAGAAATCTCCACAAAATCTACTGTGAAAAAGTGAACTATCTCAGAAAAGGTGGAATAGAGTGAGGGGGGAAAAGTACATCATTTTATAGTCAGGTTCCCACAAATTTTTCAACCTATTCGATCGAATTCAATTTTGTCTATAAAACCTCAGAAGACGAATAAGACAAGGACGAAAAGAATGCAATCGACTAGCAGCAGGTTTCTGCAACCAAAAATCCAGACAACCAGACAACTATAATGCAAAGGACAACAAGCAAATAATTCTAGTGCTTCAATACATTGAGGTTAAATTCTTAATGGCTTCTTTCATTATAGAATTATTATTATAATACAGTGTGCTTAATACGGCGGGTACCGAATAACGGCATCGATAAAGCTACCATGGCTTTCTTAGCTAAAGAATGACTATGTGCCTATGGAGAAAGGGCTTAGTTGGCTTTTTTTAAGTTGATGTTTCTATGGTTACACATTAATACAAACAGATCTAAAATCTTGCAGGTCCACACTGAAACTTCAGGTGTTTTCCTTCTTTAAATTAAATTAAAACTAAAACACAAAGTTTTAAAGTCGTTCCTGTGGGTAAACCGAGACTCTAAAATTTGGAGTTAAGTACGTCACATGACAAATAAAAAAATCAATAAATCTCAATTTCTCCATTTTAACTTTACTTGATTTTTTGTAAATCTTTCTGGCTTTTATATGGACGTAGCCAATATTTCTATTTATTTTGTCAAAGGGAACTTTGTTTTCATTCATCCAGTCAGCAAGGTGCAAAACAGAATAAAATTGCCTTTCTCCAGAGTCTCCAACGTGCAGATGAACATGTAACGTATAACAAGACAGCTAACAAAAATGTACCTGTTAATTCTTAATTATTTCCATTTATTTTTTTTTATTTCCCCTCTATTTTCTCTACAGCTGGTCATCTATCCAAACCCACCCTTAAGCAAGGCCCTTAACCCCATAGCTGCTCAGTTGTAGGAATGACATAAATGTAAGTTGCTCTGGATAAGGGTGTCTACGAAATGCCATAAATGTAAATATATGTAGAATTTGAATTGGCAAGTGTTGATTGGAATGGTTCGATTTCAAAAATAGACTATCAAATAAATATACCTCAAGGTAACAAAGTTCTCTTTTTGCCCAAATTCAGGTCAATATTTGGAATACCTATATCTTCTATTCTAGATGTAAATGGTATAACTGGTAGCTGGTGGCAGGTATGATAAGTGACAAAGGCTTCAGGCTTGAGAGATTTAGTGGGTGTCCATTATTGATGTTATCAGAATGAGAAGGAACGACTTTGCTTGTCTTAACTATACCCCCAAGGAAGGCCATCAATACTGGTGTGTTAGAAATTGCACAACGATAATGGATAGAGCTGTAAAGAGCATTCAAGGGCACATCAAGAGGATAGTCTTCCAATCCTTAAATACAAGGAACAAAACTTGAATTTTCAGGATAACAAGTGGGACGATGCAAATCACATAGCTGAAGTGGCCTATAGAGGGAAGCTTTTGGAGTCTTGAGGGCATTGAAGGATGTCAGAAAGACATACGTCCAGTCAAGGTGTGAGGTCTGAAAGAAGACAGTGATGTAATGAATGAGGAATTGCAACATGGTAATAGGGCCCTTAGTCTATTCCGGAGGAAAGGGACTGTCAAGATGATGGAATGCTGAGATCAAGGTAAAAAGGCCTGCAATTGGGAGGAAATAAAGGATGAGATATGACAGTCGGCTAGAAGGTGGAGAATTGCCAATGGGTCATTGGCAACAGCTGTAGTGCAAGCAGGCGTGGGGCGAATTTGTACAAAGAAGCCAAAGGAACCCGCTGAGTTAAAGTTATTACAGATTATATGGATAGTGCAAAAGCCATCTGCAGCTGTCATGTTCACTCTAGGTGGTTAACCCGAGGCGAGGAGGGGCCTTAAGTGACAAATTTGGTCAACCCATGGCAATACAGCACTAAATCCTAACTCTATTCAAGCAGGGGTCTCTAGAAGTGGTTCTCCCTGAAAATAAATCACAGAATTTGCTGTATAGCGAACAGCAAAATAGCGAAAATCATCTAAAGCACACTGCAAGAGTTACACTGGAATCTTTTGTACACTTTAAACAGATTTACTCCCCATGTCCCTCAATTCACCCAACTCCCTCGACCCAGCTTAAAGAAGATTAAGCACTAATGGATGAATATTGCTTTGAGTTGAAAGTAAAAAAGAAGCTACGTTCGAAGCAACTTATTGCTATACTGATGCCCAAGGTGTTTGGCAAAAAATGGTATAATAGGCAGAAATCATTACTCGTTTAATGATGCAAGTACTCCCAAATAATGTTGGGATGGAGGGGATACACTGATATCAGAAACTGTAGATGCTGAATACATTTACAAGCCACCATAACATGCGCCATGCTAATGTCAAGGTATAACAAAAGCTTTATTTATGACTGTCTACCAATTGGGCCACTGGGTACAGTCTAATAGGTAAATAAATCCGGACCCTTCAGGTAAAGTACACTAAATAGATTGCCGTCAAGTCAAACAAACTGTCCTAAGGTATGTTGAACTAAAGTAGCATTGTACACTTTATACACCCACCCATGCATGTCTTTCAAGTTCTGCCGAATCGTACTCCTACATGCATCATTATAGGTAAATACAACACAGCTTAAAGACTTGTCTTGCACAGAGAATAAAGAATTCTAAGAAGCTTAGCCTTGCACACCACTCATTACAAACAAGAATAGACAGAACAATACATTTTTTATAACCTTGCTTTATATACAATTCTTGGTCCTGATACTGAGTGCTTTCATAATCGAACAACAGAAGATTGAGACGCCAGACCAATCAATACCCCACTTATTACATTCTACATAAATGATTCATCATGCGTAATAATGCCATGAGTGAAAAAGAGTGCACAGACCTGGTTGAACGCTGCAAATTGTTAGTCCCGCTACAATCATTTCTAAAATATTTTGCAGCAGTTACCTTTCCCACCTCACGACTTTAAAATGCAGATTTGCTGTGCTAAATTGCCCCCGTGAGCACACGAATAGGCGAGGACATGGCGCCCAGTGATGAATCCACTGCATCCGTGATGAAGTCGAAGCTTTTAATGAAGATGGATGAATGTTCACAGCTCTAGGGCTTTTGTATTACGTGTGTAAAATCCACCGGTAGGATATGAATGTGCGGCCGAATGTCTTCGCAAGTTTGTGCCCAGTGGTCTTCAGAAATGTTTGAAGACAAAATGGCAACCCATCTTGCATAATGTTTGGACGTTCTATCAAGTTGAATTCAGCAGGCAAACGCAAACAAAGATGAGCTGTTCTCAGTGTTTAGCCAAATCCAGAAGAAATCTGGAGAAACAAGCCTTGAATTTATCTTTATTTACTTAGCCTTTGCATGGGGTAAGTGGTCAGTGTCTGCCCTTGACAAAATATTTATATATATCTTAATATAGCGATGGCTCTTAGCGGCAGTGAAGTATTTTTAAACCATCTCGATTTGCCATTTGGCACCATGACCCTGGCAACCCTGCATTACAAATTGGCGTCTATTAGTGTTGCTTGTAGTTCCCATTGTTGACCACTGGGTGCAATAATCAACCCAAAATTGGGTAGTAGGATCAAGTAGCTGTATCCGTCAAGTATCACTTAAATAAGCACTTGTTTGTGGTGGTGGTCTGGTGCATCTTTCTCTACACACAAGCCAAACCTGGTTTTCGGAATCGAACATCCAGCGTTTTAAACTAAACCGAAAAAGCTTACATTCCAGGAAGTTTACTTAGACTATTCAGATACAGCGATTTTTATAGACTCTCAAGTTTTTTTTTTTAGACGAGTTGACAAGGCTCTGCGTTTCAAATGTACAGTAAGCAGAGAATAGTGTGTTGGCGTATTCTCGTTTTAGAACGTCTATCGGCACAAGCATTGATCATAAACATTACGCATTTTTTCAGACTTTAATTCCAGCATAGGCGCTCAATATTGGCTGACCTAAAAATAAACCAAAATATTAGATCTCAATGTGCTTTTTAACACAGATAACAGACGGTTGCAGAGCTGTATAAGTCAGGTAATGCTTATAGGAGATAATATAATGCGGGTAAGCGTACCAGTAAGCGCTGAATATACAGCAAATCATACAAATCAGTCAAACGATAGCGATAGCTAGGTTGGATGCACTTGCCGATAACTGAATAATCAACCGATTAAAAAATAATACTAGATAAAAAATATATACATATATATTTTTAAGTAACACTCCAAATATATAAAAGCAGTTACATCCAAAACAATTAAAAAAAACAAAAAACAGAAAGTTATGTTAGTGAGTCACCTCTAGAGGCCAGTCTTGTATTGTAAAACGCAACCTGGAAAAACTATTAGGATGAATTTTTGCAGATAGTTCCATCAATCGTGTACTGGTGCCAATTAATCCTATGAATCGGTCGACCTCTACTTTAAATACATACAAAAAAAGAACAAATAATCTGTGGTAAACGAGGATCACCTCAGATTTAAAACACTGTATTGATCCTTGTAACAGCATTGTTAGTAACAGGCTGGTAAGGGGCTGAAGTGGTTTAATGTTTTGTTGATGTTTAATTATGGGATGTTTTGAAAGAAAAAAATAATAGTGCAATCTGGTTGCAGATAAGCAGATCTATGTTCAGCCTTATAAGAAACCACAGAAAACAGCCAAAATGAAGTCTCTGAAGTACCTTTTTGAGGGGTATTTTCTGAATGATCTCCACAAGCACATTTAAAAATCTAGTAAAACATCATCCCAGGATACTGGAGGTTATTAGAACAACAAATATTGAAAAATGTGGAACGGGGATGTTAAAAAAAAACACCACCACATTAATCTAATGGTTAGATGTCCTAACTGTTGTACATACTGTCTTGTGTATTGTGGCCAATACTAAAAATTGTGCCAATGAGTATTAGGACCTCGGATGAAAGCTGCCATATGTAAGGAAGTTAAAGTGCAGCTGTGGATCAGTACTGAATCCTGGGATACTGGCTGTAAATACTGTGAACTATAGTATGAATATTATCGTCAGCATCTTCCTTTTTATCTTTAGGACACAACATTTATGGTTGCTATGAGCAAATAATGGAGCCAAAAGAATAGCAAAGTAGTGCTTGGTCAGCTTATCGTTTAAACTGCGGCGATGCATAGCGGAGAATTAACAAAAAAAAATTGAAATACAATTTTTTTAAAAAGTTGATAGCAAAAGCGTGGATTGAAAGAAAATGTAATCGAATCAATATCAGATGGTCAGTTTCATATCCCCGAATAAGTACGGTTTGTCCCCGATATTGCGATTATGATAGCGTTGCGAGAAAATCGTAAAATAATATTGTGCGTTTCAGTTTCGGCAGGCGACCGTATAGGGTTATATCTTATATTATGCCATACAATATGTTGCCGCATTGCCAGGATGTATAAGACATCCCAACTTAGGAGATGCCTTACTCATTACGTTACTGTAAATAGCTCAAATTAGATAAATAATTTTTTTGCTAATTTATGTACTGTAATTAGAGTATACTAACCCATATTGATCACCATTCTTTAAGACTTCTGGATCGGCCTACGTCTCGGCATCAGAACACACCGTAAGTCTATCAGGGACTACCTGCATGTCGAGGCTTTCTACATTTGGGCTGCACTAAATGTAACGGCAAGTAACAGAAAAAATTTTTTTTCGAATTTGACAATTTAAATGTGGTAATCTAAAATGTTTCGATCGATTAAAATGGGCATGCCCACAAAATTTCATCAAATCAAAAAAAGTCACACCATTACATCGGAATAGACACATCTACAAAGTCTGTGGGAGTAAAACAACTCTGAATACGAGTAACTTTCCCCAAGTATAAACTATTACTATTTGGTCTGCTAATCCCAATACTACGATGGCGTTTCAGTGCCATGTTAAAAAATGTACGATTACAAGAATGGAGTCGAAATTACGAGAATAAAATTGACATTTTTTGAGAATAAAGTCGTAGCAGTACGAGATGAACGTGGTATTATTTTAAGAAAAAACACACAATTGCGAGAAACGTTTTACTTTAGACTCAATTTAGGTTTGATGTTGAATCGTTTTTCAAGAGACCATGAGGATTATGATCAAAGAAATCAACCCTAAGGGGAATTGAACACTTTGGAGCTTTCCGATGTCTTCAGTACTTCAGCTGGGGTCCCGAAGCGTCCTGGAATATTTATATGATCATTTTTAATTTAATTTATATTCTCATTCAGCTACGACTTTCCGTAAATTTGACTCTTCTCCTCAAAATATTACAACGTCACTCTCGTAATCGTAGATTATTTTTTTGTATATTTCTTTTTACGTGGGACTAAAACTCGTATAATACACCCCTTCCTACACACAAAAACTACCAGTTTAGCTTATACCAAATTCAATTTGAACCCTAATTTAAAATTACAATGACATTGCAATTAGTTTGTTGTGATATTATAGTATATATGAGACATAAATAGGAAAGAGCATACTTGTTTTGTTCAAACCCCTTTTCTCACTTCCGCCTTTGTTCCCAAGGCCCCAAAGTCCAAAGTTTGTTCGTTCTCGCAAAGTTTTATATAATAATGTGGCCAGTTTCAAGCATTCTTCATGCATTATTTTTTTCTTTATCTCTCCTCAACTGTCCTTGGGTGCGACTCTGTTCTTTTTTTCCGTCAAAAGCTTTGCACTCCCTTGCACGACTTACTAATTTCAGCCACCCGAGCCGCCTCTGTAGTACGATGTGGAGTTTGTGTTTAATATCTTCTCGTGCATGATCCAGAAAGATTTAGAAGCCCTTGATGTGGCAGTAGGCCTCCAGGCTGGCGAAGAGAATGTAAAGAAGCCACAAGCCGAAAAACAGGAGGGTGGTGAGGATGCGTGAAACTCTAGGACCCCCTAGCTCGCCCCCGATGGACGGCCGTCTCCGGAAGAGCAGAACGGCCATGCAGATGAAGGCGAAAATGGTAAAGAGGGTGACTGAGAAGGCCAGCGAGCCGGGCTCCACTCTAAAACTTTTCCCTTTGATTGACCAGTAGACTGCAGCGACTGACCAGGCCACGCCGATGCCCAGAAATACGTTGACGGCGTTGCTGCCTGTGACGTTGCCGATGCACGCGTCTGCGTACTGGTCCTGCGTAGCGGCCACTTTACTAGCAAACGTGTCTGAACGAGAGAAAGATGGAGAAATGATAGTGAGGAAGGAAGGTAAGTGAGATGAGAATTAAGGAAGGAGTAAAAGAAGGAAGGAGTTACAGAGAGAAGAAGGGACCGATGGAGAGGATGAAGGAAAGAGAGAAGGAAGAAAGGAAGGAAGAACCAATGGATAAAAGGAAGGATGAAAAAAAGGATGAAAGGGAAGGAAGGGGAGCAGACAAAAAAACGAAGAATGGAGAAAATAATGACAGCAAAAAGGAAGGATGAAAGGAAGGAAGAACCGATAGAGAGAAGGAAGATAGGAGAAAAGAAAAGAAGGATGAACAGAAAGACGGAATGACAGAAGGAAGGTAAGAAGAAAGGAAAGAAGAACCAATGGAGAAAAAGAAGGAAGGATGGAGAAAAGGATGGAAGGAGAGAAGGAAGGAGAGCAGAGAAGGGAGAAAGTATGGAGCGAATGAAAGAAAGAAAGAAAGAAAGAAAGAAAGAAAGAAAGAAAGAAAGAAAGAAAGAAAGAAAGAAACAAAGAAACAAAGAACCAATGGAGAGAAGGAAGGAAGGATGAAGAGAAAGAAGCAAAGACAGAAGGAAGGAAAGAAGAAAGGAAGGAAGGACCGATGGAGAGTAAAAGGAAGGAAGGATGAAGAGATAAAAGGAATGACAGAAGGAAAGGAAGAAGAAAGGAAGGAAGAACCGATAGAGAGAAGGAAGGAAGGATGGAAGGAGAGAAGGACAGAGAAAAGAGAAGATAGGAAGAATGGAGAGAATGAAGAAAAGAGAGAAGGAATGACAAAAGAACGGCAAGATGGAATGAAGGAAGGACAGAAGGAAGGAAGGAAGGAGAAAAGGAAGAAAGGATGAAGAGAAAGAAGGAATGACAGAAGGAAGGCAAGAAGAAAGGAAGGAAGAACCAATAGAGAGAAAGAAGGAAGATTGGAGAAAAGGATGAAAGTAAAGAAGGAAGGAGAAAGGAATGACAGAAGAATGACGAGAAGGAAGGAAGGAAGGAATAAAGGAAGGAAAAAAGGGAGAAGAGAGAAATAAAAACAGTTTAGATACAACAAAAGAAAGAGGTAAAGTGTGGAGGCTTTGGGGAAACACTGCAGATGGTAGACACAGGCTAAGGCAGGGATAGAAAGTAGCCAAAAGAAGCTCAGTGCTAAAGATTTTGGAATTTTGGTTGTTGGTTCAAATCTCAGCACTGCCAAACTGCCTCCTCTGGGCTGCTGATCAATGCCCTCACCTCTCAACCACCCCAGTTGTACAGTATAAACCACCAAATCCCAGAAATGTTACTGTACACATCCATAGAGGCATCTAATGGGTTTCCCCTAAACCTCCTTACACAAGCAAGTCTTGACGACTCACCTGGAATGGAGGTCCCCAAAGCTACAAACACCACAGCCGTGACCGTGTCCTTGAGCCCCACGGTGCACCCGAAATGGGAGGCCAGGTCTCCGATGACGGCCGTCAGCATGCCGATGGCCGTGATGGACACCATGAAGCATGCCCAGCCATTCCAGTACTCAGTGGGAGGAACGCACGCGAACACCACCTTCCAGAACACTGTCAGGAAGTGCATGACGTAGTCGGAGCAACAAGGCGGATGCTCGCGGCCCTCCACCTCGTCTTCGCCGTCTCCTAAAGGACACGGAAAAGGATCAGATCGGATCGGACTCGTGTGCCTTTAAACCTTTAACGATATTCGCGTTACTGACCAGCTCTGACTGTCACCGCCTCCACAAATTGCTCCCTCCAGGAATGTGTGCCGATGACCAGCGCCAGGTTCGTCTTCTTTATCAGCTTATCTACTGTGCTCTACAAAACAGAAAAATATTGGAAAAAATGTTTAAGCGCTCAACAATCATCCACTTTCTTTTGCGTAAATTTTTTTATTTCTATCCAAGGCTTAAATTCTGTTTGCATTTTGTTTAAAACATTTTTGGAAATGGATAAATAAAAATCTATTAGAATAAATAAATGAAACTTGTAAAAAAAAAATTAATTGAGAAAATAGTTCAATAAAAATACATTTAATTGAATGTTATTAAGAAAGAATGACATTGTGTTTAAGAGAGGGGAAAGAAGGAAGGAAGGAAGCAAGCAAAGATGGAAGAAAAAAGATGGAAAGAAGGAAGAATGAAAGGAAAGAATTTAGGAAGTAAATAAATTGTAAAAAAATATATATATATAAGTTGGGAATAAAAATAGATTTAATAATGTCAAAATGAATTTATGAAAAAATAATAAAAAACAAAATAAGTGTTAAATTAAAGTCAAATGAAAATCGATTAAAAATAAATGAATTAAACTAATTTGTGGGAAAAAAATAAGAAAAAACTTTTAAAAAATAAATAAATTAAACAAATGAATTAAAGGAGCAATAACGACACGTAACCATGGGCAAATTTCAATAAGCTCATGAGACGATTTCTATCACAGACCTTTCCGTGACCTGGAATTTTACCTTGAACTCATACGACTCTTCGATGACCACCTCCAGCCTGCTGTGCTCGCCCAAAACTGGCTTCCCCATCTCAGCTATCCTCTTGGCTTCCTCTTCTTCAGTACTCAGCTGCCCTTCCTGATCCTCTGGAGGGGCCAAGATGGAGATGCAAAAGACAACAAAAAGCAGGTCAGAGACGAAGCGTGAAAGAGAGAGAGAGAGAGAGAGAGAGAGAGAGAGAGAGCGGAGAGAATTGGAGCAGAAAAAATTGAGAGGAATGACAGGAGGTCACAAAGAAGAGGACGAGAAAATAAGACAAGTAGAACAGGAAGGAAGGGGGAAGGAGAAGAAAATACAGACTATGGAGAATGAAAATATTGAAATGAGACATCTATGTTGTTTAAGCACCAGTCTTGACCGATGAGATATACACTGCAAAGTCAGTTTTGGAAGTTGATGTGCTGAAAGCAGAAAAAATGGGCAAATATCAGGACTTGAGGTAGAATATTTACTGATTTTTTCTATAGATGGAATTTTACCATGGACTTTAACAGTCACTCCTGCATCACTTCCTTGTCTTGGCATTATTATAAATAGTTAATGGACAGTTACCCGGTAAAAGTTTTGCCTTTTTGCGTAATCGTATTGGGTTTTGCTCTGACCAGTGGCTTCAGGACCCCAACTGTAACAGAAAGTGCTTGGCCCCCTTAATAGCTGCTTGCAGCTACATTCATAGATCAAAAAATGATCAAGAAAACGAGAGATAGCACAAGCAAAACAGCAAGGGTAAGTAGAAAGATGGCGAGAAAGAATAAGCCAAAGAGACCCCCAAAAAAAATAAAGCGAGCGAAAGAGTAGTATATTTTAACAAATGTCTACATTTAAGGAACACATGATGGATGAATGAAAGAAGGGTGGAAGGAATGAGTAAAGGAATCTGTTTACATTTACATTAACATTTGCGGCATTTAGCAGACGCCCTTATCCAGAGCGACGTACAAAAGTGCTTTGAGGCTCTAGTAATGAATAAATCTACACTGGTACACAGGATTACAGACTTAATATAAATCAAACTCTTGAATTCTACAAGGCAAACTTGAAAAGTGCTAATTTAAGTGTTTCAGGAAGAGGTTGGTCTTCAACCGTCGCTTGATGATAGTCAGACATCTAGGGGAAGTTCATTCCACCATCTAGAGGTATACTTACCTCTAATTCTGAGAGAAGGTGGTACCAGTCGAGCAGTGCTGAAGGATCTCAGACAGCATGGTGCAATATACAGTATGTAGTGTGATGTCGCTCTAAGTTGTTTAAGCACCAGGGTTCTGTAGAAACGTTGTCCTATTTGGGCTGAGTCAGCTATATATTATTGTAATGACAGTAAAAGCTTCTTGACTCAACTTGGATCGGGTCAATCGTGTCAAAGTTTTGACATATTTCTAGAGTCACAAAGTGCTTTACATCCGATAGAAAAGGAACAATAAATCAAACATACTGTAGCAAACGATTAAAAAGAAAGCAGGTTTAAACAATGTTGTATGGTTTAGAGACAGTGGCATTGAGTAAAAGTCAGGAGGTGGCGCTAGAAGTAGCAGAGCTCAAGATGATGAGGAATTCGTTGGGAGTGGGGACGATGGACAGGATTAGAAACGAGGGACAGCGCATGTAGGACGTTTTGGAGACAAAGTGAAGGAGGTGAGATTGAAATGGTTTGGACATGTGCAGAGGAGGGACATGGGGGATATCAGTAGGAGAATGCTGAGGATGGAGCCACCAGGAAGGGGGAAAAGAGGAAGGCCAAGGAGGAGGTTTATGGATGTGGTGAGGGAAGACATGCAGGAAGTTGGTTTGAAAGAGGCAGATGTAGAGCAGGGGGTATGGAGACGGATGATCTGCTGTGGCGCCCCCTAATGGCACAGTCACCTTTTGCCTTTATTCTGGAGCGAGGAACCACTAGCAAGATCTGATTGGACGATCTCAGATTCCTCTTGGAATTCTAAAGTTGTGCGAATGATCAAAATTGCCGATACGTAAGATCTCCTCCATGACGTGAATTGCGATTATCAAGGCGGGAGGAAATAAAAGCTTGTTTAATCATCTCCATCTCCACCATTGACACACATGTTCTCGATTTTGCTATGTTGCTCAATTGCTAAAAAAAAAAATTCGGACCAAATGTTTAACGTGTTGATCAAGATTCAGGGCTTGTACCATATAAACCCCTAGATTACGAAGGAAAGGTTTAGTTTCTTCCAGAATTGAACTACAGGGAATTGTTTGCCATCCGGACCTTTTATAGAGTTCATACAATTCAAAAGAGGAGATCGTTAAAGGAGGTATCATTCGAATGCATTCAAAGTGCAAAACGTCAGCTTAATGCGTGAATGCACGTGGGTTTGAGTTTGAAAGCCTTACCTTGATTAAGCAGCAGAGCTGTAGGAGCAGGAGCAGCAAGAAAAAAGAGAAGAAGGGATAGGAAGGAGGGAAGAAAGGAAAGGAAAGAAAGATTTAGTAGTTCATAAGATTTATCTCATCTCTCATCTCATCTATCATTTTTACTCTTGATTTTTTTCACACGTTCTTTTTCTTGCTTTTGTGCCCACTGTTTTTTCCCCCCCTCACTTTATTACTCACTATCTCCCTCTCTCTTGTGACTTCTTTCTCTTTCTCTCTTTTTCTCGGACCCTGTCTCTTATGGGCTAGCCTGTCTGTCTGTCTGTCTGTCTGTCTGTCTATCTATCTATCTATCTATCTATCTATCTATCTATCTATCTATCTATCTATCTATCTATCTATCTATCTATGTCTCTTTCTTGCTCACCTGTGCTCTTAAACACACCCTCAAACCTACCAGAGATTCCTCTCTTCATCCACCTTGGTTCCTCAAGGACGATGTAGAAGTTCTCATGCTTCTCGTATTCTTCGTCGTCAATGATCCGGATCTGAATGGTTTGTCTAAAACACACACACACATATACACACTCCATTTTGTATTTTACTGGCTGGTGTTCACTACATAGACAAAAGTTTGTAAACACCTAAACACAAGATTGGCTTTTTAACCCTCTCTTTTCACATTCGGTCCCCATTTCCTGTTATAATCACTTCCACTCTTCTGGGAAAATATTCCACTAGATGTTAGGGTGTGTTTGTGGTTGAGACTTGAGCTCGTTCAAGCCACGAGGGTGTTAGTAAAGGTGTTAGGTAGTGATGTAGGTGGGAAGTCTAGGGTTGAGGGTCAAAGCTCTACAGCAGGAGATCTTCCACGCCGACCCAAATAAACCATATCTTCATGAAACTGGCTTTTGTCATGTCATAGTCATTATAAGTATATACTGTGTATTAGGGATGTGCATCTTCATAACTGAGGCAAAAAACAAAGAAATAAAACCATGTTCTTTTCCTATTCTGTCTCTAGGAAGTTACAGCTCTACCTCTGCCATGTTAATCTGTATTCTATGTGACCCTAAGGACGGGGCGCGGTCTCAGCAGTGCTGTGATACTTCGCAGGGGTGCTAAAAGAACGCAAATTATAGTCACAAATTATTGTTGACTTTCGAAATAATTAATAGCGCATCTACTAATAATTATATATAAATAAATCGTTTTTTTTACTGACGTAAATATTTTCAAATCAACTTGTATCCTACTTGGATCGCATTGCTAACGTTGTATACCGATGCCAATCTGTGAATCTTACCATGATGTTTTTATTTTCCATTATTTAATCCAATTTATATAGATTATGGTTCACAATTTTATGGGTTTCTATCCTTTATTGAGAAGGAGCACGAATGAATTTTCTGACCTCCCAGTCCCTGAATGTGTTGTCCGTGCCAAGTCTGTTCATGTTCTTCCACTCATAATGGCTGCCAAACGAGAAAACTCTGCCCAGTATGCCACTGCGTAGGCCATTAACAATGACAGGGATATTAAGAGTTTTCAGCCAAGGCCACATTATTATATTATTAATGCGCCAACTCCCTAATCTCATAATGCCCATAAGCAGAGGTGGGAAGTAATGAAGTACTTCATTACTGAACAACTTTTTACTTTCACTCATTACATTTTTCACACAAACATCTGTACTTGATACTTTTCACATTTTCAAACCAGATGTGTTACTTTAGTCCTATTCTATTTGGTAATCATCAATTTTTTTTTCCCAGCCCATTGAACTGTTTCTTGTCTTTTTTAATCCACTGGTGTATCATTTCCAGTCTCTCACACACCACAAACGTAGACTAGGTAACAAAGCTCACAATGAGCAGGTAGAAGACGACAAGAAGTCTGGGGTTAACGTGGATGAGACAGAGGGAGTCACTGGTTTAAACATGACTGAGAACAGACACATTCCTGATCACCTGATCATCATGCATCTCTGCTTGTGTTCTATATGGTGGATGTTCAGACTGAATATATTCATTTGTATTAATATATCAGTGTGATGTGAGGTTCAGTTACCAGCATGACACTGAAAGAGGTAGTAGTAATGGCTACTTTTTACTTGAGTAGAAGTCAGTACAAGTTTTACAGTATATTTTTTCAAGCTTTTCCTCCTTCGTTGTGTAAAAAAACAAAAAACAAACCTTCAATAGTTGTGGTATTTGCTAGCTGTGTTGCTTTACGGAAATCCAAGTGTGTGCGATCCTTCTCACGATGCTTCCAACTCCGTGTCAACAGAGCATTAGAATCATGTCATACAAAAATGCAATTACTGACTAATAAATGCCCTGAATTTGTGCTCAAGTGCTGTGTTTGGAATCGTTGCCCCTTAGGAGCTTGGAAATTCGTATCTAGGAGGCGTACATCTAAAATTGGCATCTATTAACGTCTTCTCAATAGTTTCCGACAAGATTACTACAAAAACAAAGGATAAAAACGAGACTGGGGCTGATTTTCTGTCTAGCCCAGACATGAAAATCATGCAACATGACTACTTACTAGATTTTTGGCATTTGGCAAATGCCCTTATCCAGAGCCACTTACAATTATCTCATTTATTCTGAGCAATTAGGGATTAAGAGCCTTGCTCAAGGACGCAGCAGTGGCAGCTTGCTGGTGCATTCATTAAAAATCACGACTTCCCGATCAGAAGGTTAGCATACCATAGCATACATCAAGCAGACATCAAATACAATCATGAAGTCGTTACTAAAAAGGTCTGGCGAGCTAGCAATAGCTAAATGAATTCGTCATGAAATTTTCGAAATGCTACAGGACAGGGGTCCCGAACCACCGCGACTGTACTAGGCCGGGAATCATTGGGTACCGCCCAGAAAGAATAAAAACTCTGTAGCTTTTACAGATACTGTCCATAGGACTCTGTCCATAATATACCCACCCGCACACCACATCCTGGAAAAAAAAACCCTGTGGCATTGCTCTAATATCTCTTTAGTGGATGGATAGCATGGTATTTACAATAGTGTTGCTATGCTTCATCCAGGCCTACCTCTGGCCCAGTCAGCAAAAAAATTTGGCCCAGATTTGGCATTCATCTGGCACAGCTGGCATTCACTGGCATACAGCATGTAGGCCAAACATGGCCCGGTTTGGCAGAGGTGGTACCGATTTTAAGGTGGCTCACAAGACATGGGCCAGATGTCATTTAGCACCAGTTTTGGGTATTTAACTTGGCTGAGACTTGGGCCAGTCTGGAATCCAGACCTGGTCCACACTAGGACCGTAATTCATTGCGGTATGTGGGCCAAGCAAAAGCTGGTTGTGTGGGCTGGAGCTGGGCCAGAGAAAAATTGCTATGTGGGGGACAGTGTCTTCTTCGATTGGAGGACACTCTGTGCAGCTGAGGACGGTTTCTCATCAACGCCTTTGGTGGTTCCATGAAATTCTGGAGTAAGAACGAGAGCTCTGAGGATGGATTTGGACTGTAGTTAATGTCAACAGTCTGCTACATTGACTCAGGACTACATTTTGCTTATGATCACCATCATTGTACTCCGCAACATCGTTTATATGTAATAAATGGACATTCATTGCAACCCAGATGAGGATGGGTTCCCTCTTGAGTCTGGTACCTCCCAAGGTTTCTTCCTTATGCCGTCTCGAGGAGTTTTTCCTTGCCACAGTTGTCACCGGCTTGCAGGGACAAACTTACTTATAAAGAACATATTTATTTTTATCACCACATTATCTGTGTAAAGCTACTTTAAGACAATTGTTAAATGTTTATACCAGAAGTAAATAGAATCCATGGCAATCCCTGTAAGTTATGTCATTTCACCAAATTGAATGAAGCTGGGGCTCATTCCTTCTTAAAGCGTGTAGAATATGAATGTCTATTGTGTGACATGAAATGTTATTATTTGTATTTCCAATTTCTATTTGCAATTCCAACAATGGACATTGTCTCTAAACAGCGTTACATAGATAAATAGGTTTTAAAGTCGTCTAAATCAATATAGAGGTCAACCAATTCATCGGTTTTGCCGCTTAATCAGCATCGACAGTTGATTGCTGGAACTGTTGGCTGTCTGCAAAAATCCATAACGATAGTTTTTCCGAGTTGTGCTGGAGAAGGTCCGCTGCCGGTATACAGTACTAAAGCTCTAGAGGTAAATCACCGACGTCACAGGTTTTCATTCGTGAGACTGATCAGTATGTTTGCTTGTTTTGGTTTTATCCGCTATCCATTTTAAAAAGTACAGGTAGAAGGTTATCAATAAAATCCGCTATCAATAAAAAAATCCATAAGTTTAGTGCCTACGAGGAAAAACTCACTGAGATGGCATGAGGAAGAAACCTTAAGAGGAACCCGTTTTAAAAAGTAAAAACACAACCTTATCACTGTTCAATTAATAACAGGTCCAGCTTTGATCCGGTGTGCTGTTGCGTGATTGGCTCTCAAATGCAAATGCACATGAACACACCATCCACAATTTCCCAGTATATACCGAAGAAATCCTAAATCATCTATTCCGTGTCTGTAGGGTTGTTTGCCTCCAGCTGCTTGATGGAAGGAAATCACAAGCCCCTGATCTACGTCTCCCGCAGGGATCCTCTCGCAATCTCCCTGAAACATGCCTCCTGATTGATCGCGATGCTCTATTCCTGCTTCTTTGCCCGGAGCTCCTGCACCTGCGACTCATTTCCTGTGCTTGTGTCTCATTTCACTGAACGTAACCCTGAAAAGACTCTAAATGAAACACACCTTGCAGACTGGAATTGAACTGGATGTTTGTGGGATTGGAGATTGGTAGGGGGAGGTCTTGTTTTCCCTTGGGGGGGGGAGATAAAGCAATAAACTTAGGGCCATGAGCTCAGCACCTGACATGAAATAATTTCCAATATTTCACAGCGCAAAATTGTTTCCTGAGGGGGTGTGGGCGGAGGGGCTATTTAGGTTCTAAAGGGCATGTAAAATAAAAAGATTATTTAAATGAAATAACCAATTACACCAATCATGCTGTACAAAAATTATGAAGAGAATCGAGTTCCTAGGGAATTTTCCTCATGAACAATGGACATTTTAACTGTTCAAATGTACAAGAAACTCAAAAGTGGTGGTTTTCACTAAAACTTGCTGAAATTTCATGTGGAAGAAACCTTGACAGAACAAAACCCCATCCTTATCTGAGTGACACCGAATGTATGTTCATTATAGCTCCAGCATGATGGACACATAAGTGAAAAATCCATCTTCATGGTTTTCAACGTCCTCAAGTTTAACATTCCACCTTTAGGAACCATCCTTAGCTGCAGCAAGTCATGTCTCCATTCAGGCGCAGCTCTAAATGATGAACTTTTTGACGATTCTGGCAGACGTATATAAACTTATGACCATAGCTGTATAATCTTACTCCCCGCTGTCAGTCAGAAGAGTCTGGTTCCTCTCGAGGGACTGTTTCCTCACCACTCTCGCCTCTGGCTTGCTCATCTGAATCTGCAGCTAGGCTCGTACCAGAGCTCGAGTAGAAAAAATGTTTAATGCGTTTGTGTTTTTGTCACCAATTGGATTATGAACTTAATGTCAATCCTGAATAGTAACACACACATAAACTTGTACACACTCCACCAATTAATACCAAATCCCACAATACCACAGATACACACCTGCTCCATCTAATAAAGTGGAGTGTTAGTATGTGACACGTTAGCAAAGCAAAACCGCTACAACCAAAAAAAAAACTATACATCAGTGAAGAAAAAACACTAAAAAGAAGAACATCTGCACTGCGAAAACACCACAAACACAATGCAACACTACATTAAAACTAAAAACTAGAAACATCACCACAGGAAACAAAAACTAGAACAGGCAAATGAGAAAACACATTCGAACCAAAACACTCTGTAAACACAGCAAAACTGATACCACAACTTCACAAACAGAAACAACAGCCAAAACTGACGACACATCTGCACATCCAGGAACCCAAGAATACACAAAAAAAAATATTACAACTGACAACACAACTACACACCTAGAAACACAAGAATCTGGAAACACAATATCAAAACTGGCAGTTGCACAATTGGGTTAGGGTTAGGGTTAGGAACTTCTAATCAGCACACACAAACTTACGTGGTCTGGTCGTTGGTGAACTCCAGCTCCCCACATGCATCTTCATAGTCGATGCCTCCTCCCTGGGCTTTCCCTGGCTCGGTGTGATAAGGTAGGATCACAGTTCCACGGGCGCCGGAGTTCCTCACCACCGTCACCTCCATGGTTCCCACGCTCTCGCTCACCCGCATAACGGAATCGCTGAACGTAAAGATGCCCGCATGGTCGTCATCCAGAATTGTCACTGTGGTGACCAGCGGTTCCACCAACCGGCCCTTGGGCACCTCGCCGGCCTCGTCACTTTCAAACATGCCTTCTGCGTCACCGACTCGCAGGTTAAGCAGACGCACAAAGAAGTGCTCGTCCTCCTCGAAGATATCGTCGTCAATAATTCCGACCTAAAAGAACAGACATTGTTCAGACCGGTGAAAAGACTTGACTCAAATCGACTTTAGATTTTCGATCTCACCTTGATCTCTTTCCTGGTCTCTCCCGGCTTAAAGACCAGCGTGCCCTCGACGAACTTGTAATCCGATCCGGCGTTGGCCGTGCCGTCCTCCGTGCAGTAGTCCACGTAAAAGGTGTTCTCGCCGGTTCCCCCCTGGCACACCACGGTTAAGTTTACTGTTCCGCAGTTTTCCATGCACTGGCTGTGGCTGCTCTCGAATGAGATGCGGCTGCACGTGGCGTAGTCGTCCGGCTCGGATGTGTCGGCGTCTTTAACGACCGTCCGACGAGCGTGGTCTGCCGCGTGTTTTTTCAGCACATTGCCTGCTCCTATCATCATGCGCGTGGCCTGGACGCGGTAGAAGGCGCGGCTCTTTTGCTGATGCAGAAGGGCGTAATAGTTGGCCAGCTCCATTAGCTGGTCCAGATCTTTTTTGGGATACTTCTGCTTCAGGTCCTTCAGGATACGGATAACCTAAAGAGAGATGGGGGTAGATCAGCAACCAAATCAAGTCCTGAGGTCCATTTAAAGTGCCTAGATTTTGAGAACACAGAGGCTAATACTCTAATTCAGATAAATGTAAAAAAGTATTTTTGGTCAAAACAAACAGTAATCAGTTACGGGTTCGTAATAGTTCAATCCGTGTTTTGCCAAGATGCCAGACTTGGGCCTTTTCCCTTTGTGCTCTGGGTGTTTCTTTCATGGCTGGCCCTAGCCTCCCTACATCACCGATATATGCAACGAAAGAATTTCGGTGTATTGTATACATGACAAGTAAAAAGCCTATTTCTTTTCTTTCATTTGTTTAGCAAGAACACTAGTTATGAGTATAAAATATAATTAGCATTTGGGCCCTCAAGCCCAAATTAGAAGAAAGGGGATGTAGAATCATGTCCTCCTTCTTTATTTCCACATTTTAACAAGATTTAAGAGGTTACTTTAGGTTAAGTATGCACTTAAAAAAACACCTCTTTGCGGCTCTCATCCAGCTCTTTTGTGCTTTCCATGGTAATGGTGGCGCTGTTGGATTTCAGCAGCGTTGCCATGGTGCCAGCACTGTTATTAGTCCCATCCTGGCAGTGTTCCAGTGTAATAATTCCGGTTGACGCACTTGGTGGAAACTTCCCACGCACGATCATATCCCCTCCTTTAGGGGACATTTCCCCTTCCGTCTCCACGACAACCCCGGTCCTTTTGTCAGCACGGTAGCGCTTCGACATGTATTTGTAGAAGAGGAGACGGCGATCGGCGATCCAGGCCAAAATCACACACACTGGGAACAGGGACAGGGTGACCAGGGCCTCCCAAACCTTATTTTAAACACACAAACACACACTTGTCTTAGTATCCTTGTGAGGACTTTCTATTCATATAGTGTAATTATTAATGTAGCTATTAATGACAATTTATCCTCAGTATTCTAATTCTGATTATATACATCCTAGTTATATACATGCCTGTGCTTTATGTACATTCTTCTTCTATACATCTTGACATTCTGATTATGGATTCATCTTCATTTATTTTGAGACCAAATTGTTTACATTATTGTAAACATTACTATATATTATAGATGACTATTACATTCTTACATCCTACTTTTAGGTAGTCTCTTTCTTTATGGTTAATCTCTACACATTCTAATTCTTTACATTCTGATTATACAGTACACTACACTGGATAAATACTGTAGTGATGAATATGTTTCAGGTGGTTCGTTTATCCTTAATAATACAAATTCACTGTGAGAAGATTTTAGATCTTTTTTTCCTGCAGTCAATCCAAGAACCGATAGGAGCACCATATCTGATAATGCATTAAGAGCGACAACTTCAAACCACCTCAGAGAAAATGTCAAAACGATTAAGGTGGACGCTACAGCAAGAACAGAAACTTATCGAGTTATAGAAGAAAAAGGAATTTGTTTTTTGACATTTTTATTGTCAAGCCATGTCACGAACCAAATGAACGCTACGTTTTTTTTTGCTGCTGGCTATCATTAGCGAAAGAACGCGGATCTGAAAATGTCACTGTTTGGTGATATTAAATATTTTTCTTGTGTTCATCAGTTTTTGACTTTCGTACATCCTGACATTATGACAACTGAGGTCCTACAGGATCATGTTGTCCAACAATCGCAAATGACTATAACGACTGCCAATTCATTATTAAAATCTGGTGAAATCAAATAATAAATAAACAACGGTACAACTCATGTTTATTAGTCAAAATACTTTACAAGCCTGTGGGGGTACTGTTATGATCTGCTGTTGCTGTATACTGAACAAATATACCAAATGATTAGGGTTTTTTTTTTCATCAATGGATTTTGATGGCAAATTCCAAGACATAATTTTTACACATGGATTGGCTACCACATGGTCACCAGAATTTATCTCTATTGAGACTCTTTGGAATGTGCTGGAGAGCCACAAAAAACTTGGACGTACCGCGACGACCCCAGGTGAGATGACGGCGAGTATTAGGTAAAGCCAAATGTATGCAAAGATGCTCCAGAAGGCGGTAATAAAGAAGACTCTCAGATGTTTGATCTTCCTCACTTCTCCATTGGGGATCACCCAGACACAGATACCAATGATGACAAACATGTTGAAAGCGGCGCTGCCGATGATTGTGCTGGGACCCAGGTCGCCAGATTTGAAACCATGCCCGCAAACCTAGACATATACACATGTACACACACATATACACACATATAAACTCACGAAAAACAGGGGGAACTGCCCGTGTTTTAAATGTTTAAAATGGTGTTTGCAAATTATTTGCATTAAAACTGTTTACTCACTTCAATGACTGACAGTAAGATCTCAGGCGCAGAGGAGCCCAGTGCCATTAAGGTCAAGTTGGACACTGTCTCATTCCAGATGCGTACGGTAGCCACTGTCGTCTCTCCACTGGGCAGAGTTATTGTAACTTCTTTCTCCTGAAGAGCAAAGCTGGTGTTATGACCTTATTTTTGTAAAATGGGGAGAAGAATGTTGAAAATGTTTGATGAAAAATGAAGGCATGGCAAAAATTTGATGCAGTAGGGGCCCATTCTGGTAAAGGTGGGGTTACAGGATGAATAAAGGTGGGGTTACAGGATGAAAAAATGCTGATCACAGTCTTGAAACTCAAATACTGTTATAGTATACATGTCCTCGTAACACTGCCCTGGTAGCTCCTGCGATTTATTCCAAGCTCCTAATGCTCTAGTAAGATTTATAGTCCCTTTACCAAATGTCCCCAGGCATGTTTTTCGAATTTATGGAATTGGATATGCTGCCTATTAATTATTCAACGGCCTCACCTGTGATGTAATAACCTCAATGGACGCCATAAAGCGATCGGCGATGATCGACACACCCAGGAACATGTACATCAGGGAGACGAAGTAGACAATGGACCGGGCAATCTTTTCCCCAATTTCAGGGTTTTTAGGCTTCCACACGGGCAGGAGGATACCTGGTGCACACTCCACTGCCTCACCACATCGCTTTGAACTAGCATTAGAACTGGGCAACAAATTATCATAAGGCTCTGTCACTGTAGGGGTTACGCCCAGCTCTTCTTCTCTTTGGGACTCAGGGGTGCAGGATGGGAGGAGAAAGAGGAAAAGGTACAAGGATAGAAGGAAAACAGCAGAACTAAGAGAAGACAGTGCCATGGCTATCTATCCTCAGGCAGTGACAGTGAAGTGTGAAATGAAGACGAAGAAAGGAGATGGGGCAGCCGACCTAAGGAAAGAGATAGAAACAGGGTCAGAATTAGTAACAGAGGTATATATTAATGTGCTCAATCTAATATGTTATCATTTAAAAAGTAACAATTAGTTCAACAAGGCACCACACTTGTCGAACTATTGGAAAAGCTTGTGGCTATGAAATACTATCCAAAGAAAATTTGAACAGGTGAACAAAAGACGAATTATCATTCTTTAATACTTCACTAATATCTGACAGAGACACCAGGGGGCTCTCCACAGAACCCAGGAAGCAAGGGTCTAAGCATCCTTAGGAGTGCACCCCTATTGGGAAGTGGTACTGTAGCTTGTGGTTAGGGAGTTACTAATGAAAAAGTTTGGGGGGTTCCAGGTATGCTGACCCCAGCTTCCTAACATTGCTGGTGTGTGCAAAGAAAGAATTTCACCAATTACCCATACTATACACCAATTAGGCATCGATTATGGCCACCTGCCTAATATTGCGTTGGTCCCTCTTTTCGCTACAAAGCAGTCTTGACCCCTCGAGCTTTAACAGCATTTACAATTTGAGCTACAGTAGCTCGTCTGTTGGAACAGACCACATGGGCCAGCTTTCACTCCCCACATGCACCATTGAGCCTTGGCTGCCCATGACCCTATCACCAGGTCACCACTGTTCCTTCCTTGAACCACTTTTGACAGCTACTGTCCACTGCAGCCCCGGGAACACCCCTCAATTTTGGATGCAGTTTTGGAGATGCTCTGTCCCAGTCGTCTAGCCATAACAATTTGACCCTTGTCAAACTCGCTCAAATCCTTACACTTGAACATTTTTCCTGCTTCTAACACATCGACTTTTAGGACAAAATGTTTACTTGCTGCCTAATCTATCCCACCCACTAACAGGTGCCATGATGAAGAGATAATTAGTGTTATTCCCTTCACCAGTCATAATGTTATGCCTGGTCGGTGTATGACAAGTAAATTCATGTATTCTGTTTTAATTTTCAGGTCTCACCATGTTGCATATGACACCAAAAACCCCACAAAATTGGGTTGAATGGGTTTCCTTACAATACCTTCATACATGCCTGCAATAAACTGATTACCAAAAGCCAATCATGTTTGGTAAATAATCAATTAATCACCTGAAATTCATTTACCAATTAGGATAAAGATTTAGGGTCCAAAATTTCAGACTTCTAAGAAAGAATTATTTGACTGTTGAGGCTGACCATATCCTGTGGGGACCACAAGTTCAAACCTCGGTGATTCCATTGCCATCTGTGGCCAAGAATCAATCAAAGCAAAATTTGCCTTTCTCTCTGGGGGTGGGTGCTCATTCTTTCCTGTCAATCAATATGGCACTCAATAATGGCAATCTATAGCATCTATAAGGAAGGGGAAAGGATAGCACTTTCATCTAATTGTTATACCACCTTTAACCCTATTAATATCCACACCCCTATCTCTGCCCAAGCCCCTATAGCATTGCTATACATGGCTTTTAAGGTCCATACAGCCAATCATGAGTTCTGTCTTTTTAAGCAAAACAAGCTCAACCATCTATGACTGACTTGCATGTGGCAGCCATATTGGTAACAGATATCAGTATTATTGAAGTTATTAAGACTTCCATGGCATTTGGATAATTTGACACCATTCTCTGGAAGATATTCAAAAACTCCAAGGATATCGTTTGCTTACGGTACTTAGATGTTTAGACATACTTTCTAAGATTCGTAATACCTCAGGCATGTCCATTCCAAATGCCTAATGAAAGCTGGTGGTGATGTTTTTAAAGAATCAGGTTAGTGTAAAGATGCTATAAACCAAATTTTATCTAAAATCAGAGTCTCAAAATACAGTTATTTGAACTTAATTTTACCTTTTTATGAACAATGTTTTATGGTTTTGTTTCTAGTAATCCATTGCTTCCATCTAGTATTTTGATACCTCTATATCTAAAAGCTTGAGTTTTCAATGATTCTGCAAATCTTTAAATCTAAGTTTCTCAGGATTCCTAATGATATCTGTCATAGATATATCATATCCAAAATGCGTGGAAAATAACACCTACTAAACTTATTCGCATTCCTTCCTGTTCCTACCCTTTACTTATTCCGCACATCCATCCATCACCAGCCTAATCCTCATGTGTAATTAAAATGGCTGGGTTTCATAGCCACATTATCAGATTGCCCTCCAGTCTGAAAATCACACTTATTAGAGCACAGCCAGAGGCCATTCTAGCTCCAGTAGTCATGTCATCAATCACTTGTCCCACTATTAGACATATTTTTAAATCGTTCCACCAAGCTTGAGAGATACAAGCACTGCCAAATTTTTCCAAGAGACATCTGTATCCACTTGGTGGGGTTAATATTGCATTTGTTTTGGTCCAGTTAAACTGGGAAGGAAGGAAAAATAAACCTCCTCATAACCACCATGTTCTTTTTGCCTTATGTACTGTACATGAATCACATAGAGCCATTACTTGGCAACTTGCAACTATGGTTGAACTCACAGGTATCTAGAATGGCAAAGCTAGATTATAGGTTTCTCTCATCCTCTTCACTTCAGTGTACATTTTATTGAATCCTACAGCAATCTATACTGTATGTTAGCCATAAAAAAATTTTCCTTGCCTTGTCACCTAGCAGGCCTATATGCCCCAGTGTCATTAAATAGTTTATCTTTTCTATATGTTGCACACTCTGTGTGCTTCAGCATCGACCATCCTAAGGACACAGTGCCTGATTCGATTATACATTGCCTCGATAATGGCCTGCTCTGCTGGTGGATTTAAACCCTGAGGTCTTTTGGAAGTGCTGAAGCCGAAACAGCTATCTGGGCTCAGATGCCGACATTCAGCAATGAGATACCAAACAGGAAGCCTAGAAAGCTTTTAAATTAAGTTGATAAACAACCGGATGGTAGGCATAGACACAAACTGTACAAATAGCTTTTGTCCCTCAAATTAACCCCTATGAAAACTCCTGACGTACTTCTTAGATGCAAAGATGATATGTCCACAGCTACATCCATATTTACAGACAGAGAAGTTAAAACATCATGTTAGGAGTGTCTAAAAAGTATCTGGCCATGGCAGGTTTGAAAAATTCTGTAGCAGGCATGTTACATTGGAACCCAGGACACAAAAAACCCCGCCATAACTCAGTAGCTCCTAAACACCATGGTACCTTTTTTATTTAGCTAATGTAATTGATCGCATGGGTGTCCACAAGTCTAAGAGGCACTTCCTGGTCACACTTTGGCATTTAAAGAGATTTTTCCAATGCCGACTGAAACCTTGCTCCTAGTGGTGGACAAGGATAAGGACCAGGAAAAACAAAACCGGCATGGCTACAATTAAGGTCTGCATGGCAAGTCAAACAATGTGTCTGGTGCTGTCTAATACTGAAGATGCCTTGACTTCTCATAGCATATGTGTCCCATGGGTTAGATGGAGGGCACTCAAACAGGGGTCTGGGGGCATGGCTATACACGCCGAAGGCTTGCACAAAGCAGGTGGAACCATTATGGGGGTATAGCCATGTATAGCCATGCCCTCAGACCCCTGTTTGAGTCCCCTCCATTGAACGCATGGGACAAGTCTTTGACTTAGAGGGCACTCAAACAGGGGTCTGGGGGCATGGCTATACACGCCAAAGGCTTGCACAAAGCAGGTGGAACCATTATGGTGGTAAAGACATGTATAGCCATGCCTCCAGACCCCTGTTTGAGTGCCCTCCATCCAACCCATGGGACAAGTCATTGACACATATTTTATGTGAAGTCAAGGCATCTTCAGTATTAGACGAGCATTAGATGAACATTAGATGTTCAATGTAAGCTGTTCAAGTTAACTTATTTTGTTGTTTAGAAGACAAATAGCAGTTTTTGGTTAATTATAAGTTTAAGAGGGTCAAATTGGTTCTCGAAGTACCCTCTGTTCTTGAATTCTAAAAATATAGTTCAGTAATTCAAATCAAAAGATTATTATGACCTCCGTTAACACAATGTACATGAATAAAAACCTTTCCAAAGGCTTTGTTTGAATGCTGTTTGCATCAGAGGCATTAAGGTAAGGGCTCATTCTTAATAACAAATATGGAACTTTACCATAGCAACAATAAATCTCTATTCTGAGAAGACTGATCGCTTCAAGACGCTAAGGTATAATTTGTATAAACGTATTCATGAATCAAATTTAGTAAAAGTGAATGTTTTTGGCAGAAAAAAAAATTAAATAAATGTAATACTTGAACTATGGTGACACTAATTTGTCTACATATAATTGGCTCGCCTGAAGTGAAACTCAGGCGCATTGATGGTGCTTAAATTAATTCAACGAATCATGTGAACAGTACAGGAAAGGTAACATACTACACACCGAAATTTCCATCTTTGTTGCATACAGGACATACTGTTTGTTCATGCAAACTGACGAGGGTATTTATGTTCATGTAATTTCTCACCCTCGAGGTGAGAGGAGAGTTACACCAAGTGGTGGAATTTCACATTGGACTTTCATATTTCGTAAACTAGAGTTTAAATCTATATAACATTGAATGCATGATGAAGGAAAGCTGTCACAAATGAGGCAAGGGCTGGATCAAAAATTAATAGCAATGCAAAGACGCCACAAATTTCTTGCAGGGGAAAGTATTAAAATTTCAGCATTTTATTTCCTGCAGAGCAAAACTTGTTAGACATGGTGATGTTCTTACTAAATGCTCAATTTAATCTTTGCTTGGGACATTTAAAGCCCTAATCGGTCTGACTACGGTGTATTTTGCTTATCTGAAATGTTATACTCTATTTCTGGCCACTTTGATCAAGAAGGCATGGTTTTTATAAATCTCAAGAGTTGCTTGTAGCTCTCCAATTTTGGGCTTTGGATTATGTAAAAAAAAAAATCATATTTTCTTATAGAATTATACAAGGCCAGTTCTTGATATTTGGAGGCCAAAATTATTCTGGCGGCCCCCTGGCCTCCCTCCCTCCACCTTTCAAGAGAAATAAAAAGTACTTGAAACTAATATTTAATTTCTAAAAAATTTTTTTATACATATACCCGCTCTTTTCTTCTTATTGTTATTCCTTAGCCATGGCCCCCTAGTTGGAATTGTTTTGATTTACAATCTCTTACTTTTCTTTAGTATTTGAGTTTAGAGCTCGGAATAGAGCTCTGTGTTGAGCTCGGAATAAACCAGCGGGAAAATGTGATCCGTTTTTAAAAGGTGCTGACGCCAATTAGAGGAATAAGTCTCTGTTTGTTTTAATAATACATTAAAGTACATTATAACAGCACACGAGCTACGCATTCTTTAAATGCCTGTTCAGCTTTTCGCTTAACAATCTGTCCCAGTATGGAAAGTGAACAAAGTTAACTCCTTGAAGACCTGGTGTACATGCTTTGGAGAGGAAGATCTTGATTGGCCTGCTATAGAGCTCTGATCTGATTCCTACTAAACACCTTTGGGATGAATTGGAACGCTGAATGCACCCCAGGCCTCCTCACCTTCATCAGTAACTGCCAGTACCCTTGTGGCTGATCAACACAAATATCCATAAGCACACTCCAAAATCTAGTGGAACATCTTCCCAGAAGAGTGGAGAAAACTATAAGAGCAAATTGGACCTTAATGTGCCCTCTGACTTGGTGACCCAATAGTGTGGACTCTTCATGCATTTAGGGGGGTTGGAAGAAACACATTTGTACTATGATATAGACCGGTCTCATTTCAGGGGTGTCAGGTATTTTATATGCAATGGGCAAAGAGCCTAGTCTTACGCTGCCCCTCTTAATTGGTGAAATAGTGTAAGAGTATGGTTATGGAGGCCACGCCTCTAAGACCGAGACCTTTGATAATTACTTGCTCTGCCTATAGCTAGTGCCAGCCCTGAATTTAGAGCCCTGGGTTTTAAGCTCTGGACACCTGACTATAAGATTGAGCATCCCATATAACGTTTGCTGTTACTATAACATATACTCTTTTGAGAAGATGTTCCACTAAGGTTTAGGGTGTGGCCTTATTCAGCCACAAGGCCATTAGTAAAGTCAGGTACTGATGTAGGTGAGCTGGGGGATCTTCCACTCAGACCCATGTAAAAGCATCTATTCATGGCGCTGATTTTGTCATGTTGGAACAGGTTTGAGTCTTCTAGTTGAAGTGAAGAGAAAAGCTTGGTGCTACCAGTTCCTGTACAGCCCTGTGACTTTGTGGTAACAGTTTAGATGAGAACTATATATGGCTGGAAATGTCAAGTGTCCCAGTACCCAGTCTAGTGTATTTTTGGCACGAGCTAAGCCGTTAATAGTAAACCTGCTCCAGATGGGTTCTACTCTTTCAGAAGTTTATTTTAATATGTACAGTATAAGCTACAGCATTGATTTGTCATTAGCATAAATTTGTGGTCAGTCCAAAATGTGATAATGGAAATGGGATAGAAGTGGAATCATGGGATTGCTGAAGTGAGGAGTTATAGTTTATTAATAAGAAACAATAAAAGTTTAACAAGAAAACAGAGAGGGGGATGAGTGGATCGGTTTAAATCGTGGCTGCACAGGCGTTACACAAACACCCTGCCTTATTTGGAGGTGAGGAATTTCAAACATACACAGACTACTAGGACACAACGGTTTTTCATTCACAGACAGCAAGACGGAGGGAGGGTGTGACATAGTACAAAATCCAGACGTGCACAGAATAGGTGCATGGATGGATATATGCAGAGCTGTATGGTCTCTACTGCACACAAAAGCATTTGTCAGGACTCATTTAAATGCGTTTGGGTTTCATGTTCACCATATCGCCGGGTTGTGGTGGAAAAAAACACTTGTTTTTATTTGTTCCTCAACAATTTAATTCTTTAACTCTCCCTCACACATTGTCAAAGCATCACCGGAGGCAAGACGGTGTGCAAATCCCCAGGGGAACGGCATCTTCATGCCTCTGAACTGTTTTTTTTTCAGTCCACCGACTGCCTGCTCTTCCTCTTCACTTAGTGAACAAAAGGTCAAAACACACATCAGCTCTCATTATAGTCCACATGAAATAGAGAGACAGAGAAAGCGAGAAAGGTAGAGCGAGAGAGACTGCATATAAAACGCTGATCTTTTACAGCCAGCACAGGAAAGACTCGTAACACGTTCAGTTTGTTGCGCAATATTTTTTAACTAGCGATCCATCAAATGCATTGCGTACGGTTTAATCATGCTTTTCTATATATAAACTGAGGCAGTAAATGCTAATATTTATCTGCTGTTTTTTAAAAAAATATTTGTAATTTATGTACAAGAATAAGTTAAGGGTTAATTTGAAAACTAGCGTGCTAACAACATTGCATACCTGGCTAGGTTAATCAAGCTATGCTATTTGTTTATTTTTTGTACTGCGGATTTTTTCTACAATATCATTAAGGCTACATCCTGAAACAGGAAGTCACTCAAAATATTAAAGTATTGAAATTATCCTCATAAGGTTTTATAGTTACTATACAAGATCTATGATTTGCTTTGGAGCTTCGGTACATTTTCTCCATTTGCTTGTCAAATTTTGGCAATTATTCAGTGTTCAGTGGATATTTGTCTAGTTCTTCTGTTCGTTTATGTTCATATTTGGTAAAGGTTTTTCATTTCAGCATTCACACATGCTCCTAAGCGGTTTTGATTTTGAAGGCTAGATCCAACTTGTGATCAGTATTTCGCAGAATCCGGTGTGCTGTTCGTATCAGAGCTGCCATCTCAAGCACTGAATAAACGTCGCTTTGATTAATTGAATAGTAAACGCTAGGCTCTAGGCTCAGCTGGTTGTCACAGCAGCATGTTCCTGTGATGTCTCATTATCACTTGTGTTAGCACGTTAGCGTCAGGGCTCTGAAAAGGCCAGGTTCGGTAATGAGAGATATCGGTTTCCTGTTTACAATGTGCCGTACCCAATTTAATTCCAATTTAATCTTCCGGCCTGCATAGGGAGGTCAAGGTCCTTTTCTTTTCGAATTAAGCCGAGCCAAACCACCCGCCCTTTCTTCATTACTTAGAAATAGTGACATATAATGTCGCACAGTAAGTACCCCTACATTTCTTCCAAGCGAAGTGTGAAATGGTAAAGACGTTGGACTTGTGATCTGAAGGTCTTGACTTCAAATACCAGCACCATCGAGATTCTAAAGCAAGGTCCCGATCCTTCAGAGGCTCAGAGTCTGCCAATTGGCATGAAAAATGTGATCTCAGGACGAAAGCGCTCCTGTAAATCTGACATTTTTCATAAGATTTTCTAGCACTTCCATCTTCACGATGCTCCTCAAGATGACAGAGAAAAGCTGTTTACCTTCTGCAACCTAAAAAGAATTTCTTTTTTGATTACGAATCAATGTAATTTCTTGCAATTTCCTAACCAGCTACATCTCTTCAAACACTTGGAGTTATATAAGAGAAAAGTAAGAGGGGAAGTGACTCAATGGCAGTGGGGACTGAAATAAAAGTGAGAATTCGTCTAAAAATATTGGAAGGCCATAAAAGCCTCAGAATGAAAATGAATTGCTCACTGTTTGTGTGTGTATGTGTGTGTGTGTGTTTTTTAGAGAAAATGAGTTTGGCTTCATACCAGAGGGTTGCAGATGGCAAACACTGAGGCCAAGTCATACAATAGCAGGTACAGTAGATCTTTCAGTTATAGATCCAAGAGACAGAAACTAACACCTGCTATCTATAATCATAAAAGCAACACCCTGTTCCTGTCTATGGCATGTGTTTTCACAGTGTATTTTAATGACCAGAAATTTGTTCCATCCTGTTAAGATTTATTGCACCGTTTCAGGTACCGTTTCGGTATACAGCCTAGTGGTAAGCCTTTCGAGACAGATTCGGTAAGAGCATTCTGAGCCTTGGCCTCCTCCCTCATTAGCGATCTATATTTTGTCTTGGCTATCCAAGGTGAGCTAGGTGGATTAAAGGGGCTTTCTAGCTGTTCTGTGGCCTCTAAAACACACTGGAATACACACTGAGACTACATCTAAGAGGTGGCCTGAAGTCGGTTGCACTTGAGCTATGCAACAATTTGTGCTCGGTTGTGCACTTGTTCAGAATGTAAAATAACCCGCATGTATAAGGGCGGTTAATGACGGCATCCTTAGTTTCCACAACATGCCGCAAACTTGCGTTTTTATTGTGCATCTAATGAATGACACGATTTAGTAGACAGCCTTATTCAGAGCAACTTACAATTCTTTAATTTACAGTTCTTACCACTGAGCAGTTGAACATCCAAGGACCTTGCCCAGAAGAAGGCCAACTTCTTAACTATGGAGGACCTTTCTCCATGCAATACACATACACCAACCAAGCATATCATTATGAAGTGAATAACACTGATCATCTCATCATCATGGCACCTGTTAATGGGGAGTGGTTGCTCAGTGGTTAAGGTTCTGGGTTACTGATCAGAAGGTAGGAGGTTCAAACCCCGGTATCACCAAACTGCCGCCCTTGAGCAAGGCCCTTAACCCTCTGTGCTCCAGGGGCACCATATAATGGCTGACCCTGCACTCTGACCCCAGCTTCTGAGCAAGTTGGAGTATGCAAAGAACGAATTTAAATGGGTCAGGACTGTTTTGGCAGCAAAAAGTAGACGAAACAATATTAGGCAGGTAGTCATAATGTTATGCCTGATCAGTGTAGACACAACACATTAACTCTGAAAATAAATAAAACAGTATTCTAAGTCACCTTGTGTTCTCTAGCATGTTTAGAATTGATGAAAATTAATTCAAGTGTCCTCTCTCCTCAACACTGCTGTCCACTTTCTGTGGCCCCACCATAATTTACTCATATTATCATGCTAAATAGTGTTTCATCATCTACTTAGCATAATTCTGTCAACTTAAGCAGCCCATAGAAGTGTGCTGTTTAGAATAGTGCTGTGAAATTTGGGGCACTGATACTTGGCATTCCAGTTTCCTCTAAAGCTGTGGCCTGAATGACGAAAAAAAAAAGGAACTTCCTTAATAGTAAAAGAAGTGCACCACTTATTACTGAAGTGTTTCAGAAAATGAACAAGATTTAGCATGTTGCCAATTTTCCATTGGGATACATCGATATTAACTTCTTTCTCTGCTGGCATAAAATGAATCACTGACCTATGTTTTAATATACATTTTTATTCATAGCCAAATCTAAAGTTATTCCCTATAGATTATTTTCTTCAGCTAATAACTTTTCTTTCGGTTGTGCAGCTTCCTGTAGCGTATGCGTAAGTTTCTTTCCAATGATATTTCAGCCATCATATGACATGTTGCAGGGTCAAACCTGCTTTAACAGTGCTGGCACCTGTAACGTAAAGTACGTGTTGATTAAAGGCTGTTGCTTTAACTAATCAGATTTCGAGATGGCAAAACCAGGGCCATATAGCAGGCATACAAAAACTTCAGCAATTTCATTTTATTTGATTGGACCGCCAGAGAGCACGCTAGTCAGAGCTTGCAAAATGCAAAAGCTAAAACACATTAAAATGGTAAACCTACTAGAACATGATATTGCACTTCCAGTCCCCTGACTCTAACTAAAATATATTTTGTGTCCTGAACACAACTAAACTAGCACTTTTCTGTTTGTTTTGTCTTTAAAAAAAGTATTAATTTTTCTTTAAAATAATGTATATACATTATTTTAAAGAAAAATTCATACTTTTTTTAATTTCAGGCTACTTGTATCTTAAGTTTGTAGCGAACCAATGTTGATTTATTCAGGTATAGAGACTCAGAGCACTTTTTCAACAGGCAAACTGGGTATGCAAGTGTTGCATGCCCTTCCTAAACCTTATTTTATGGCAGTCAAGACAATGTTGGTACAATTCCTATGCTTTGTCTTTTTCTTTATCCTGAGGGACATTGAAACACTTCTATTTTTGGCAGATACGCAGTACGAGGTGCATCAAATTACCTGAGGTTTCTTCCATATCTTCATGGCGCTTGACAAAAACACGGGACTCTAGGGGTTGGAGTGCAAATCCTCCTCTTCCAAAAATAAAAAAAAAATGAATTTTGGAGCAGATGACCCCATTCACAGTTGGTACTCACAGATATACCTACAATATAAGGTCTATAGGCATCTTCAATGTTTTATTAATGCCACCACTGAAGGGGTCCAACGACATTTACTGGTTTGCTCTGCTGAGGATGTGTGTGTGGTGTGTGTGTGTGTGTGTGTGTGTGTGTGTGTGTGTGTGTGTGTGTGTGTGAGTGTGTGTGTGTGTGTGTGTGGTTATTTCATACACATTTCATATAAAGACATGAAGCACCCTCTCTGAAGGATCACAGATTCTTTCTCAAGGACAATAGGCACTTATGGGAGAGCCGTGACTTAAAAACCGACGTATGACCCGAACTGTGAATTTTGTGTACCGTTGTATACACACATGCACACATATACACAGACACATAACCTTGTATGTAACAAATCACCAAAGGTCATTAATAGGCTATCTCAATAAAATAACTGTTTAGGCCGGATATCGATATCTGATATTGTGTCAACCAATTTGTCTCTGTCTTACTGCTTATTAGGATGGAATTTGACAGCGTCTAGATCACACCATGGTTCCTCATCAATGTCACCACAATTTATAGGAACAAACTTCCCATTTTAAAATGTTATTGCAAAACCTCTATGATAAAACCTCTCTCTTTTCTTCACAGCCCTGTAGGGAGAGGTTGGGAAATTATTCATCTGAAAGAAAAAATCTTTGAAACTGATTCTGAAAATGTTCTTTTGAAATACAGTTCCCCTGTGACAATTTAGCGTTTCCTCGCACGATTAAGCAACGAAAGAGCAAAACGTGAAACTTTTTAACATGCTTTTGTGTCTTGCGTAAATAAGCATTGCCTGCCTCCAAAGGTGGTTATCAGTGATTAATACTGCAATCATTAATATATGTAGGTGCTTATTTATTCTATTTGAGTTACTGCTGCATTAATGTCGTAGTCAGATTTCCTACTTGATCTACATTGAATGGGTAGAAAAATGTTGTGTTCTTTGTATCATTTTATACACAAATGAAGCAAAATGATATATACCAGAGATCCTTGTCTAAGCATCATGGAGGTGAGAAATGCAAATGGATTTTAGGTGTGAAAATGTTCCCCGGGCAGAATGTCGCAATACGTTACGCACTCACCATGACGAGTAACGACTTTACATGGAAATAGAGTTCCTAACAACGTGTTTTAGCACTCAGAGGAAATGAAAATGTAAAATAAACAAATGAATAAATTTGTAATGAGTGTTTAATAATCTGCAAAGTATTAAAACGGCGAAATTTGTGCAGACAGAAACCCGACTGTGGATAGTTAACAGAAAATTGATTTCAGCGCCCATAATTCACACTGAAGTCGAATGTGGTTTATCGTGCTGCTTTATTAATTGGGAATTACTATGCTACAAATCATAGGAACAGTAATAACTGCAAATGCTGTTCTGCTTATCTGTTCTGCGTGGATTCGTTAGCCAATTTACACAAATTATATACATATAAAATTGGGACTTTTCAGTTTATAAAATGAAAAAACAAAATAAAATGGAAATGCATTTATTATTAAAGATTTGTCAGGATGCCTGAACCATCCTATGCCTGACAGCCTGCCTCACTTTGCCATCAGGGAACCACCACGATTGGGATCGCCATTGTAATTAACAGTCTCCAGATTGGCCTGTGACATGTACGCCACCTATCAGTAACAGGACACACTTGCCACTTACCACTGTGTGTAGTAACACCATGCTAGCATCTGTTTTTACACCTATAAAATGAAACGTCTGTGTTTGACGTAAACTCCCTGTGTATTTTCATAGGTCCAGACTTACAAATCTAACCTTCTTCATGTCTATTTTCAAGTTTTATTGTCATTGTCACAGCAGTGTCTGCTTTGTTGCCCTATGGTGTTCACCTATTTTATGTTAGATCATAAATTGTTTGTCTACGCACACTCCATGGCCAAAAACACAGCCATAAAATGGTCCTAACAACAAATTCTTGATCACAATATGTGCAAGAATGAAACAAATGTGCTCGTATGTGCAATGCATCGTTTTTACCATATTTGAATCAAGGAAAAAACAATTTATTTATATATAATTATTAGTAAATGCACTATGCTTAATAATTTGCAACCAATATTTTATAAGTAGATTGTTTGTAATCTTTTCAAATGTATCATAATTGGCACCCACCTTTGGCACCAATCACAGCCTCAAGTCTTTTTAATTATGATGCTTTAAGCTTGGCAAACCTATTTGTGGGCAGCAGCCAATACTTTGTTATCTTGGCTGTGTGCTTTAAGTCTTCGAGTTAGAAGACGAACTGTTGCCCCAGTCTGAGTTCCAAAACGCGCTCTGGAGCAGGTTTTTATTAAGGATATTTTTGCACATTGCTTCATCCCCACAGCATGATGCTTCCACCACCATGCTTCACTGTAGGGATGGTATTAGCCAGGTGATAATTGATGCCAGGTTTCCTCAAGACATGACATTTGGCATTTAGGCTCATTCTTCGTTTCATCTGACCAGAGAATTTTGTTTCTCATGGTATTAGAGTCCTTTAGGTGCCTATTGACAAACACCAGGCAGGCTGTCATGTGACTTTCACTAAATAGTGGCTTCAGTCTGGCCACTCTACCATACAGGCCTGATTGGTGAAGGGGCTGCACAGATGGTTGTTCTTCTGGAAGGTTCTTCTTGTTCTTGGTCACCTCCCTGACTAAGGCCCTTCTCCCCATTATCACTCAGTATGGCGGGGCTACCCACTCTACAAAGGGTCCTGGTGCTTCCAGACTTTTCCCATTTACATATGATGAAGGCAAATGTGTTTATTGGACCCTTTATTGCTGCAGATTTTATTCTGTCCCGCTCATCAGATTTGTGCCTCGATACAATACTGTCTCGGAGGTCTACAGGCAATTCCTTGGACTTCATGGCTTGGTTTGTGCTCTGAAATGCACTGTTTACTGTGGGACCTCGTAAAGACAGGTGTGTGTCTTTCCAAATCATGTCTGATCAACTGAATTTTCCACAAGTAGATCAAGTTGTAGAAACTGCTAATGGATGATCAGTGGGACCAGGATGCACCTGATCTCAATTTTGTGTGTCTTATGTACATGTGATTATCGTTTTATTGAATTGTGTGTGCATTTTTAGGGTACCTTAAAAGTCACACAAGGAATCTCAAATTTCGTCTTCGAGTTTACCTTTGACTTGTTTCTCATGGTTGTCCACAATTTGTACACAATTTCCAAAAGTGTTCAAACAGCAAAATCTGTTTTGACAGCTCAGACACCACACCAATCTCATTCACTACCAGTAGGCATGAGGGAGTGTTTGCACAGCTTCTTTTTTTTTCTCTAATCTCCCGCAGTATAAACTACATTGGCATTTGCGAATCTGTTCGGTTGCCAGAATGACAGCACTGGCTCAGCAATTGAAGTTAGAGGATCTCAATGTTTGAACAGTACTCGACATTTCTAAGGATGTACATATTCACATACCCATTTGTTAAACATTTATACATGCTTGATGATTGGACTGAGATCTCGGGAGACCAAGTCAACATGTTGAACTCTTTGTCATGTTTCTCCGTTTCTGAAAGACTTTTTCTGTGAGGATGTGCAAGGAATGATGAAAGAGGTCATTGGAGTGTACTTGGTCAGCACTGACTAGGTAGGTGGTACATGTCAAAGAATCATGCACAAGGACCCAAGGTTTCCCGGCAGAACATTGCCTAGAGCACTTCCTTTGCTTTGCTTTCTTCCCACAATGCACCCTGGTGCAACTTTTTCACAGGTAAGCAACACCCACACTGCAATCTACGTGATGTATAACGAAACATGATTCATCAGACCAGGCCACCTTCTTCCGAATCAAGTTCTGGTGCCCACTGTAGTTCTTGTTCTTGGTTTTTATATATGATTTATAGACATTTGACAGGCATCAAGGGAACAATTTCCACATGAGTTGATAAAAATCGTTCAGGACCTACTGCGTTTCACACTGGGTCCTCACTCCCGAGAGCAATTATCGGTAAAGTGACAACGCTTTCCGTAACAATCCGCTCAAACCTGTTACCTGAGTGCTATTAAATCGTCAAAAAAAACCTTCTTCCGAACGCCATACGAATGCATCACTCCAAGATTTACACCCGGATTTTCACCTCACACATTCTCACATGTTGAAGTCTTAATTAATTCTCCAGGAAACAGTTGGACAGATTTCTTCAAGCTCCTCAAAATTCTTGCATTCTCAAGGCAAGTTTCACTCCAACTCTTTTTTCCTTTTTTTTTTTTTTTTTTTTTTCTTTTTTTTTTACTTTTTTATACATTTCTGTTTTGATCTGTCAGGGAGCTCATCCTCATCATCCTTCACCATTCTGCTCTCACTAACACTAGCTTTTCAAAATACAGTTACAATAAACAAAAGAAATACTATTAGTTTAATGGAAACGGGTTTATTCAGGTTTTGACTGAATCCTAAAGGACCAGGAACCAGAACATGATGTAGATCATTCATTTTGAGAACCACATATTGTTTACAAACACTTCCTATATACACTTTATGAAAGAATATCCACAATCAGCTTCCATTTGCTCTTACAATAGACTCCACTCTACTAGATGTTCAACTGGATTTTGTTGAGATTTGTGAGACTTCGTTCCTCCACAAGGGTGAAGTTCCAATTTATCCCAATAGGGTTGAAGCTCTATAGTAGGAGATGTTCCACTCCAAACCATGGAAACCATATCTTCATGAAATTGGCTTTGAGCACTTTCGCATCATCATGATAGATGATAGATCGTTCATGATAATATGATGAACTATCATGTTTCCAAATACTTTTGTCCATATTAAATATATAAAAAATGTATTTGTTTTGTAATCAGAGACAACAAGATGATGAAAGATGTAATCAAGGCTACACATGGCAACCTGGTAATGTGTTTTCCAGTAGAAGAGTCCCATTGAAAATACCCAGAAAAGCATAATTAATGCATAATAGCTATTTCCCGTCCAAACAACTTATCTGCTATCTGCAGTTTTGTCAATATATGTAAAATATCTCTAATTAATTCCGTTTGTATTGCCCACATCAGGAAACCTACTGTAGGTAGCATTTGTGTTTTTTCCCCAAACTGTTCTGGAGGCACACAATTGTGTAGGATGTCTTTGGATGCAAAATGAACTAGGAGGCTTAAACCTGTTCCAGCATGCCAATGCTCCTATGCATTGCACCATGAATAAATGCTTTACATGGGTTGGAGTGGAAGATCTGCTGCCATAGAGCTTTGACCTCAATTCTATTGGGATGAATGTGAACACTGACTGCACTCCAGGCCTCCTCACCTCACCTCCATCAGAACCTGAGCACAAATTTCCACACTTCAAAAACTAGTGGGACATCTTCCCTGAAGAGTGGACTTTTTTATAAGAGCAAATGTGGACTAAATTTGGAATGGGATGCTCAACCTGTGTTTTTAATGCTTTTCAATGCCTTCTGTAGCCCCGTTGATACTCCAGCTAGGCGCTATCACCATGGCAACCAGCGGCAAGTTAACACCCGCTGGGGCGCAACTTGAGAGACGTGAGGTGAAAGAAATCGGTGTGTGTGTAGGTGTGTGAACGCAGTGAAAGTGTGAAGTGCCGGGGGGGTGGGGTGTCGCTGAAAGAATGAAGGGAAATGTCAAACTCGTCTCGCTGCTGACTTAATGCACAGAAAGTTACAGAAGCATGAGCAAGACACACACACACACACACACACACACACACACACACACACACAAACACAATATCAGAATGTGTTACTTCATAGGCACACACACAGCACTCATTGACTGACATCTTTTCAGGACTAGCATGTGCATAATACATTTATTTCGACATCGGATTTTTTTCTTCCCCTTTTTTTTCTTTTCTCCTACTTTTCAGGTGGCTTGAATATTTTGTAGAAAATGTAAAACTTAAAATGTTACTATCTTTTACCCCGTATTATTATTCAAAAAAGTTTAAAGGAAAATAGGTTTTTTTATTTAATTCATTTCGAATTTAAACAGAAGTCATATATTTATTATAATATATATTTGTATATATATATATATATATATACTGAACAAAATTATAAACGCAACACTGTTGTTCTTGCCCCATTTTTCATGAGCTGAACTCAAAGATCTAAAACTATTTCTATGTACACAAATGCCTATTTCTCTCAAATATTGTTCACAATTCTGTCTAAATCTGTGTTAGTAAGCTCTTTTCCTTTGCCGAGAAAATCCGTCCACCTCACAGGTGTGGCAGATCAAGATGCTGATTAGACAGCATGATTATTGCACAGGTGTGCTTTAGGCTGGACACAATAAAAGGCAATAAAACAAATAAAACAAATTGTATCGCAATTGGTTCAGGTTTGGGCCCTTTTTTCTTAGGTATTTCTCAATGAAATAGTGAACAATTGCAAGAAATATACATTTTAATCATTAATCATTAATTTGTAGACACCTAAGTTTGGTATCTCCTTTTTTTTGAAGATCCCATTCCACATTAAATTATAATTTGCTGTTATAATATCTTCAATTCTTCTGGGAAAATGTTCGACACAAGGGGGTTAGTAAATTTAGGTACTGACGCAGATGAGGTGAGGTGAGGAAGCCTGGGGTTCTTTCAAGTGCTCCAGTTTATCTTGTTTATTAGGGTTGAGGTCAAAGCTCTATAGCAGAAGATCTTCCACATCTTCCAAACCATGTAAAACATATATCCATGGAGCTGGCTTTGTGTACAGATCTATTGTTATGCTGGAACAGGTTCAGGTCTCCTATTTTATATGAAGGGAAAGACATTCTACACAATTGTGTGCTTCCAACTTTTTGAACCAGAACACATTTCTGAAAATAAATTCAGGTGTCTATATAGTCTATAAATGCTGTTAGAGCTGCTGAATTTGAAGGCAAATTTAATCAAAACCAACTCACCATTTGCTGCAGAAATCAGGAGCACTGGTGTCTATATGTTTCTCAGGAAGAAGTTTTTAATTCAAACGGCTGAAGCAAATCAAACAACGCCAGGCATGACTATTGGAAGGAAACTGCTAATGGGAATGTCGCAGATCCTTTTTCTACATTAAAAGGAAGCGGACAGGGGCACTCGGCAGCGTGTCGACGTTGCAGAAAGCAGCTCTGCCAGACAGGAGGCTGAAATAAATGGAAAAATGTCTGTGATGGTGAGAAGAAAAGGGTATTAGGGATGATAGATGGCTTTGTCGTTTGGTTAGACGAGTGCATTGGAGCCAGCTCCGTAAACAAATCAACTCCGGACTGTCTACTGTTTCTAAAATTGAAACTCACTTAACTCATTTTATATGTCATGAATGTCTTTCAATATCGAATGAAGATGTTTAGGGGGGGGGCATAAATATTCAACGGCTCCAATTGATACAAAGTGGTGTACTGCAGAATTCTAATTATTAGTTAAAGGGGGTTTTAAGTTTAAGGGGGGATTCTAAGTTATTTACACTGTGAAATGGTCAAACTCTAATGCTAAACATGGCCAAAGGGTCATAAAACGTTTCACTCCTCCTGGGTTTATACTGTAAGTTTCCAAAAGTATGGCCCTTTATGACATCATGAAGGACGTAATTCCTTGTATGGGCACCCGTCACCATGCTTCATTCAGTTACGGAAGTCGTCGGAAACCCTTGCGTGAGAAGGACGTCTGCAAAGTAGTGTGTTTTTGGATGCGAGGGATACATCACCTTGTCCAGCGCTATGTGAACAGTGGATGCAGTTAGTTTTTTTAGCTTGGGCGTTTTCAGGGAGAATGGTAACGCTGTATTTTTGTTTTAGAGAACAAAAGAAACTAAAGTCTTTTCAGAGATATGAAGGATTCAATCCTACTCAACACCGATCAGATGTATTATAGTATTATATCTTCATCATTGCATCTGTTAGTGGGTGGGATATATTTATTAGGCAGCAAGTGAACATTTTGCAAGTGATCCAACAGACGAGCTCCTGTAGCTCAAACTGCTGAAGAAGTTCATGCTGTTAATGATCGACATATAGAGAAATATAGTCTCCATTTGCTCTTATATGAACCTCCACTCTTCTGAAGTTGTTCCACAAAATTTTGGGGAGATTTTGATCAGCCAAAAGAGCGTTAGTAAAGTCAGGAAGTGATGTAGGTGAGGTGAGGAGGCCTGGAGTGCTGTTCGAATTCATCTCAAAGGTGCTTTAATATGCAGACTTTGTATGACAAATCCATCCCAAAGTTCTGGAAAAGTATGAATCAGGGATGGGGGGATGAAAAATTGGCCTAATTCTGAACATCCCATGAATAACACAAGACTCTTGAATCTATTATTAAAAACGGTAACGAATATGCCACAAGCCATGACTCTGCCTAGCGGAAGCCAAGTCAGAGAAGCAGCTCAGTTAAATATTACAGTCTATTATGTGTATAAGACAGAGTATAATGTTCATTATATGTATTTTAGTTACCTCGTTACTAATTGTTGCGGGTTGAACGCGAGCGCAAAGCCGTATAATTGGTAATTGTGGGTCAAATGCAAAATTGAAGCATTAACACAAAGTCAAACAAAGATCACACGCTGACTTTAGCGCTCGTGACACTGGAGTGCCGGTGGGTGACGAGAACACTCTGACAAAGAGCTTTAGAAGAGTCGCTCGCTGCTGCCGAGCTTCTCGGTGATGAAAAGCCCCGGCTGTGTATTGAAAGCGAGAGGCTTTCATTAGAGAAAAGAAAAAGAGATTGATGTATGAGAAACGGAGTCTCCGGGCAGAAAGGAGGCACATTTAATGTTTGTTCACAGATCCGACTAGTAAAAACAGGACGTTTACGGCAAAGCGAGCGTAATGTTGCTTTAGGGAAATATCTTTTGAAATGCGTTTCACTGTAAATATACACTCAGCGCCTCCGCTCGTTCATGCACTTATGCAATCAGCCATTGTTGTGTCGGGCGACGCTTAAAAGCATGCCGTTACGGCTCAAGAGGTTTACTTAGCATTCTCTGAGGGACTCTAGCAGTGGTGTGGGTGTTGGATTGAGGTTGAGTATTTCAGAAACTCCTCCCTGAAATCTCCTTCCTGAGACACAACAGGGTGGTGCAAAACACAAAAAACATCCAGTAAAGGTGCCAGTTCTATGGGTTCAAAGAAATCTGAGGACAATGAATAGACTACTTCAAGCTGACTAGAGGTCAACAGTAAGCCAAATAATCATTCTAAACACTACAGTGAGAAGAACATCAAAACAATAAGGAAGGACAGGCTACATCAGGTGAAGACCACATCGGGTTGTACTCCTGTCAGACACAAACAGGAATCGGTTGCTAACGAGTCGACCGGCTGACAAAAAATGGACCATAAACAATGTTCTAAGATGATGCAACACAACATGTAAAAGCATACCTGGTATTCCCAGCAAACATCAACTCTCAGTGATCTCAATGACTGTATCTGTGGTATAGTCTTTGGAGCCAGATGAACTGGTGCTGAGAATTTCAGAAACTTCTCAACTCTTTATACAACCATTTGTAGAGTTTACCCAGGGTGGTGCAAAAGAGAAAAAACATCTAGTAAGTGTCAGTTGAGTGGGTTCATGAAAGAGATTGGGCAGAATTACTGGACTGGTTCAAGCTGACTAGAATGGTACAACTACACAAATACCCACTCTTTATTCTTTGCTTTTCTGCTCACCATGGTTGCAGACAATGCTGCATGACACCAGTGAGGAGCACAAAAGCATCAACTTTCCTCGATCATACCTGGGGTATGCTTTTTGGAGCATGATGGACTGTGCTGAGAATTTTCTGAAACTTTCTTCACAGCAGTCTCTAGTGTTTACTCAGGGTGGTGCGAAAGACAAAAAACATCTAGTGGGCAGGAGTTCTGAGGGTTGCTTTAGAGAGATCTGAGGAGAATGACCGGACCGGTTCAACATGGCTAGTGGGCTTAACCACGTTTTGCACAATTGTGGTGAGCAGAAAAGCATATCAGAACATACAATACATCAAAACAATGAGGAGGACAACCTTCAAGAAGATAAGGCCAAATCAGGTTACAGTCCTGTCAACCAAGAACAAGAAACCGGATGCTAGAGTGGACAGAAAATGTATATACAAAAGTCACTAGAGTTTACCCAGGGTGGTGCAAAAGACAAAAAACATCCAGCGAGCGCCAGTTTTGTGGGGTGATTGAAAGAGGTCTGAGGAGAAGACCAGTCTGGTTTAAGCTAACATACATCGGGTTAGACGCCTAATAGCCATAAATAGGAATTTGATGCAATAGAATGGACAAGCTGACAGAAAAATAGACCAAGACCAACATGATTTATAAGAAACAAACATTTGAATTTTTATTTTATCTATATTAATGCATCAAATCTATTCATCAAACCAACGCAACCTTATTATGATGCATTACTATTCTGTTCCAGTAGCTACCTGTGAATTTTTATACATCCAGGACATTAGCTTGGTGGGTCGGCTAATGAATTTCTATTTTGTTTACCTCCAGTATCGACTCCTCGAAAGAGTAACGAGATTCGATCGCAGCCAATTTACCAATTCCTCCTGGTCAACCCTCAGAAATTCTATTTCCACCGAGCTTTTCCTGACTAATATCCCAACGTAACAAACTGAACAAATGTAGGTCAAGTCCTGGGGTCCATTTTTAAGAACAACCAGGGTTTAAGATTGTATTGGGGATAAGTATTTGCGCACCAAGTGATAATAACTGGTATTATGCTTTCGCACTGGTGTAAAAGAAGGTTATTAGACCGGACACATCTTACATGCTAGATTAGTCTTTCAAGCTCTTTTCTCTCACTGCAGAGGGAAAAAAAAAAAAAGATTAGACGTTAATTACATTTCCACCATGAAGCAAGTGTCCTTTTTTTTTTTTTTCCTCGCTCGCTCTCAGTGATCTGCCATCTCGAATAATGGATTGAACCGTTAATTAGACGACGCTAACGTCCTAACGCCGAGGGTCCTGGTGGACTAATCACGCAACGCCAAATATAGCGTACGTATGTAATGAAACTGTTTTCTCTTATTTGAAATTACTCTGTATGTGCCACTCGATAGATGGTCTTTTCTGCAGTCCAACAGACTTAATGCAATGCATTGGCAGTGGGGGCGGGGGGGATATGGGGGGAGAAAGTCATCTCTTCTCATGATTCGAGGTCCATAAATTAAAGAGCGAGTCGAATCCGAAATCGATCATTGAAACGAGACTTGCATCCTAAATCAATAACGCATTAAAACAAAAGGAAAGATGCGGGAAAAAACAATGATACAGCTAACGCAGAATAGCATCCACCTGAGTTTGATTTAGTTTAAGTTGTTCTTCATTTAGTAGTAACCCGTAATGTAAATGAAAAAGTTTAACAAAACAAAAAAACAAAGGCTTTATTTCAATTGTGGATTCTTGATCGAGTCTTGATTCTTTCTTCGAACATCCCAGTGACGTTCCATGTATCTTGGCTTTAAAAATATAACGAGAAATCGTTTCACGGCTACCTGGCGTCATACAAAAGTAAGCAATGATGTCAGCAAGATCGTCATTAGCGTATCTCCAAAATATATTCGGACACGGATAACACAGGTGCATCGCCGGTTTCTGTGTGTACAAGAATTCCGCTCGGATTTAATGGAAACGTCTCCTACAGTGTGACTGGTAATAATCCTCGCTTCGCTGACGGCGCAGTCCGGGCAGCCGGTGGAGATGATGTGCTATTGCACTAAATTAAAAAATTAATTTAAAAATAAAGCACATCGCTGTGGCTCTGGCCTAGTGAACTGCTAAGCCTCATTACTTTTACGAAAGTGTGTGGGTGGGTGGAAAGAGAGAAAGCGAGAGAGGCAGAGATAGACAAAAAGAAAGGGAGGGAAAGAGAGTGAGAGCGAGAGAAAGAGAGAAACAGTCATAATATGAGAAAAATAGACATGCAGAATACAGACAGATGGAGAGAGTGGGAGAAAAATGAGAGAGAGGTAGACAGACAGATAGAGATAATCTTAGGGAAAAGGGGGTAAATAGAGATGGACAGATGGAGAGACAGGGGTGGGGGAGCTGGGACAGACACAGACAGACAAATGGGTGGAGGTTGGAAGAGACAGATGAACAAAGAGGGTGGAGGAGAGAGAGAGAGAGAGAGAGAGAGAGAGAGAGAGAGAGAGAGAGAGAGAGAGAGAAACAGAGATGAAGAAAGATAAACCTAAAGGGAGAAAGAGAGAGAGACAGGGTTGAAGAAAGAGAGAGAGAAATAGGTAGGAGAAAGCTGAACAGACAATAAAGGGAAAAATTGAGACAGACAGGCAGAGAACGAGGGAGAAATAATGATAGACGGGTGGGGGAGCTGAGACAGACAAACAGACAGAGAGACAGAGACACAGATAAACAGATAAGCTGGAGGGAGGACAAAAAAAGGCAGATAGACAGGCCAACAGAGATAAAAAGAGTGACAGACAAAGAGAGGGAGAGAGAGAATAAAAACAGACAAACAGATATAAAAGAGATAAAGAGAAAAACAGAGAGAGGAGATAGATAGAACAGGGAAGAAAATGGAGACAGGGAGACAGATACGGTAGGCGGCAAGAGGATGGGGAGAGAAAAAGGTAGAGTTAGGAAACAGACAGAGAGAGAAAGAAATAGGCAGACATGCAGAGGAGGGGAGAGAAAAAGAGACCGAAAGAAAGAAAGAAAGAAAGAAAGAAAGAAAGAAAGAAAGAAAGAAAGAAAGAAAGAAAGAAAGAAAGGCAGAGAGAGAGATAGAGAGAGAGACAGACCAGCAGACAAAGATAAAAAAAAGAGAGGAGAGAAATACAGACTGGCAGAAAGAGATAGAAAGGGACAGAAAAAGAGAGGGAGAGCGAAAGACAAAAAGAATGGCAGACATGCAGAGAAGAGAAGAGAAATACATGAGGAGATGGAGATAGAGAGGCTGTAAGAGAGAGACAGCATTTGGTTAGATAGAGGGACGAGAGGACAGACAGACAGAGTGGAGAAGAGTGACAGACAGGGAGGGGGGAGGGGCAGATAGACAGAAATAAAAAAGGAGAGAGACAGAAAGAGATATTGCCACCTATAAACCGTGATTTATAATTTCGCACATAAAACTGCACAAAACCTTTATTTAAGAGGCAGGAAAAGGGGATTATGGGTAAGCACCAAGAGAATTACATTATCCCAATATTACATTCTTCCAGCAACTGCTAGCGGGAATATTACTATAACGGCTCATTGGCTGATCCAACTAGACTTTCCCTACGTCTGTAATGCTTCGAATGTATAAAGAAAAGTCTACACACGCATGTGAGCAATGCAGTTAGCATCCAAACACTAATACTAATAGCCAATAAATTCAATAGTAAAATTTTAAGTAAAAATATTACAATATCCTGGTTTTATACATCATCACATGCTTTATTTATGAAATATGACCCTTTTTTTTACACAATAATTCAATTTAATTGTATTTGTACAATAACAATCAATGTTTTTTTTCCAAAAGACACGGTCATGTGACTCCAACCAACATGGCTGCCATTCTATATTTCACCATTACACCATACAATTCCGTCTGGACTGAGGCTCATTGGAACCCCCACAACATCATAACAACAAAACAATGAACCAAAGCGTATGTTTTCACTATTTACTGCTTATCTCTGTGTTGTGGATCTTTGGTAGACCTTCCATCACTGAGTTCACCAGTTCAAGTCTCATCTAGACCTCTTTTTTCGTCTCTATTGACTGACTACGATGAAAGATGAGCTAATTTTGCTAATGTTGCTATGGTTGCTAATGTGAGCTCTGTCAGTTAAAAGACAGTGGTTCTGGAAGGTAATTGCTCCAATTGCTGTGAGTTGCTGAGGTTCTGGATTCAAACCCTGCAAGACCTTATTTATGTTTGCTTTTACCTCAGTATAAACAAAAAAATTATGTTTTAAAAAAAAAGTGGTTGTTGTATATGAGATCCTGTGGCTCAGTTGGATGATCTTAGACTCTAGATTAAGAGGTTGCTGGTTTGAACATCATCCAGGTCTCGAGGACTTGAAGGTAACAAGTTATGGAAACCCCAACCGTAGTTACGTGAAAAATGCTGGGTGACTGAGACTAGTGAGAGGTTCCCGGTGGTTAGCTAGCTGATGGTGTGACCCTTAAAGGAGGGAGATATCTGGGTAGCTGCCCCCCTTAGATCTGATATTAACCCAGGATGTTATGGGTCTCAAAAAACTTAGTTTTGCATATATCAGAAGTTCAGCAAAAAAAAATCATTTTTTTGGGGGGTTATGAAGTACCAATTTGAACACTTTTTTCAGCTATCCATTTTCATACTTTTCCACTCTTAAATTCTCATCCTTCTTCAAAGTCCCACACCTGACCCAGTTTTTTGGGGGGGCTTTCATTTTATACAACCCCAGCAGCTAACAAAGCAGAAACCACAGTCTTTAACTTTTTTGCAAAGTAGTCGAGAGGCCTTAGCACACTGCCCCATCGCAGCTGACAGGTTTGGCCCGATTTTTTTAGAGGATTTCTTGTTCATTTTATAATCAGAGTGAATTTATCTATAAAAAATGACACTGAAACAACAGTAAGACCTTCAAAAAAGCCAGGACTTAAACTAGGTTCCCAGTGGGACATGAAAGGGACATGCCTTAAGCCATTGAGCCATCTGGGATGACTGAACCACAAGAGGTTGGGGAAAAAAATAAATCAATAAAGAAGCACCCAGACACTTTTCAATCAATGAATCCAGGACTCAAACCACAGTTGACACCCTCTGTGAAACCTCTTGGTCAGATTTCAACTGGTAGGTTTTCATAGACCAGCTAAATCCAGCACCAACTGAGACAGGTATAGGCATGTAACCCATTGAGCCACCTTAGATGACTTCTTCTACTACTATTTCTATGGGGTTATCCTTTGTTTTAGGCTAAACATGCTAGAAAATTGTTGCCAAAGGAAGACACATTCAGAGCAGAATCTACCCCAGGGAACAAAGACTCAATCCATGCAGTGTAAAGCTCTTTGAAAGGAACAAGCCTGAACCCAATGTGCTACCAGAGCTGACACGCTTAAAGGCCTTTACTTAGATGGTTTATCTTTAGCTTCACTTCTACCAGCAGAGAGAAATCATTTATAAAAAAAGACACTTTTATCACTTGACCTAGCAATTCGAATTCTGATTAGGACCTTCAGAAAATCACTTGTTTGTACCAACTGAGACAGCAGCTGTTTGTACCTTTGTTTAAGGTAGTTTATTTAAGACCTCTTTCAGCAGAGAGTGTAATTTATCAAGAAAATCACTCAAATCACTTGAATCAGGATTAGAACCCATTTGGGAGCTCCTCTTTAGACTTTAAGGATTTGCTGCATTTATTGAAATCAATAAAAATAAAAGGATTTGACCAAGAATGTAAAACTCTGACATCATTAAGCTCAGGGGATTGAGGTCAGACAAACCAGGATTCCTCATACAGAGGTTTAACAAACTGAGTTTCACACCCACTACAGGTACATTTAACCCACTGAGCCACCAGAGCTGACAGACAGTCCTCTTTTTTTTTAAGGTGAGGGTTATCTTTTGTTTTAGACCAGCAGCACAAGAAACCTTTGCTAAAGGAAAACACGGGTATCAGCAGCATCAGGACTTGAAACATGCTTTGTACCCATCTTCGAAAGGGTACACGCCTTAACCAATGAAACCACATGAGCCGACTGTTTGTTGAGTTCATTTTTAGGTGGTTTATCTTTCATTTAACACTCCTATTAGCAGAAAGAAACTGTAATTAAATGTATTTAGGAGTCGTCTCTTTCTTAGAGCTCAAAACTGTAAGGTGTTGCTCCAGCAATATTTATTCTGAATGTTTAACAAGTATTTGATTGTGAAAAGTTAAGGGTCAGTGGTAAAAGCTTTTCAATCTTCAAGCTCAGTGGCTAAGGAGGAACAGGACATACTTATTTTTTTTAGGTTTTACAGTCCCATTTAAATCCAGTCCCTTTATTATTCAAGAGGGAGGTACCAACTGAGGTTCAACCACAACAGGTATAGACATTTAACCCACTGTGCCATCAGAACTGACTGACATTTTTTTAGGGGGTTTATCTTTTATTTTAGATCAGCAACAATGGAAATCATTGCTAAAGGAAAACACAGATGGGACTTGAACCACTCTTTGGAATCAGCCTAAACCAATTGAGCCACAGAGAGAGCAATTTCTATTTAGACAAACACTTGTATCACCAAGACTTAAACTAATTTGGGAGTTGCCTCATGCCTCCGACCTCAAAACTACAAGACTTTGCTCCAGTATTGTTCCTGATAAAATGTTAAACGAAGGAATATGACTGGGTTTCTAAACTAAAGCTCTTAAATCTTTAAGCTCATTAGTCCTAAATTGGACCTTAATTTATCTTTCTCCGCCTGGTAGCTTTTACTATCCTACCCAATTCCAGCACTTACTGCATTCTGAAGCCAATTACAAAACTGAGGTTCAGCCCTAAGACCAGTACACACATTTAACCCACTGAGCCATCACAGCTGACATGGCCTACATCTCTTTTTTTTTAAAGGTTTATCTTTTGTTTTATACTTCTAGCAGACAGGATGCACAAAGAAGACAATTAGAGCAACGGTTGCATTACCAGGACACGGCCTATGCTCAACATTTGCGTACAAAACTTATCCTATTAATCCACCAAGACTGACAGAGGATTCTTTTTTTTTATAGGGGCTTTATTTACACCTCTAACAGCAGAAAAGAATCAACTGAACCAGGACTCGAGTCGTGATTAGTATCCTCAGAGAGCCACAGGCCTCGACCCACTGAACCACCAGCGGCAAGAAGGGATGTGCTTTTCTCTAATTGGAACTACTGCCACCTGAGTAAACACGAACGTTGTCCAGCCAAGTACATTGCCCTTCCGTCAAAACTACAAAAACGTTACCACTCTGTTGGTGGACATTGTGACTAAAAAAAAAGCCAACAATTTCATCACCTGAACCAGGACTCAAACCCATTCTGGATTTTTTTGGTTTGTGGGGTGTTGCTAAGTCAGGAAACAATAGTAATTAAGTATGAGACTGTCAAATGACTATGTTCAGACATTTTCAAGTTTAGGAGTCAAGTTGAAACAGGTCTGACATTCATCTAGTAGCTTTCTAAGTCTCAAGCGATCCCAGGACCTACCGTAAAATAGAGGAAGGAACGAACCGAGGTTCACACAGGAGACCTTTAACCAACTTAGCCATAAAAGCTGACTGACTGACTTTTTATAGGGGGGTTTTCTTATGTTTCAGCACAACATCACTAAAGATTGTTGCTAAAGGGAAACACAGATACCGCAAAACCTGCATCAGTAGCACCAGATCTTTAACGATGATTTTAACTGTTTTCGAAAGACACAGGACTCCCAAAATTTTCTTTCTTCGTCTCACTGAAAGAAATGAGTATAGGGGAAAAAATAGTCATTATGGAGACAAAGGTCAAAATGTAATAATCAGAAAAACAATAAAGCAATCTAAAGATTAGTTGAAGGCACAAAAAAAGCAAGAAAATCTCAATATAGACAACCCAGGCGATTGGCAAGACTTCGCAACAGGTAACAGAAAGCCAAGACTAAACAGGAAATGAACAGGAAATGGGAAACTTAGGCCATGTCTACACTTATACATTTTGGTAAGAAATATCTTTCCGTTTTACGGCCTCCAGTCCACACCAAGACGGCGCTTTTTCAGTCAACGAAAACGTTCTTGAAAGAGAATCAATTTGAAATTGGCGTTTAGACTGTAAAAAAAACTTCGAAAAAGCATTTTTTATCATTGCAGCTACATTTCGAAGAGCTGATATGTAAATAAACGGCAGGCAGTAACGATATGGGTCGGAACATCCTTGCCCGTGCGAAATACAGAGACGTAATCGGTTTCAGACGTTTCAGTGCAGATAAGCAATTCTTTGGAAAACGTTTGGAAACTAAATTGGGGTTTTTTAGACCAAATTTTCAAATGTGTTGGATTTGTGTAGATGTAGCCTCAGACTTTCTATTTTAAAGGTCAGACATGAAGTTGTTGTTTTTTTTTTTTTTTACAAGGAACAATCAAGATGTTTCTGCAGCCCCATTAATGTTGCCCGTGGGTCTCTTGGCAGCTTCTTCGAGCGCCTTTTATTTAGTCCTTTCTGGTCTATTTTGGAGGGACGGCATACCCTCTTCTTGATAATGTCAGTTTCAGGGTAGAAAGATATATCTGACATCTTGGATTGCATCACACACCTTTTAGTAATCCTTCTCATGTTTTTACAGATTTGCATTAAATGTCTAGACTAATGCAAACACCCTGCTTTGCTTCGAAAATCATTTTGCAAACGAGTGGTTATGAGCAAAAAAAAACCCCAGACGACTTCTTTTCTTTTTTTCAGGTGCGCAGTAAGCGTGCTGTAGGCTGTGTGCATGACACGAATATTAATGAGCTCGAGTCCAACCTGAACGAGGCACTTACTGAGAGAACACGTCCACCTCTTCGTGACGAATGAGCAAACTGCGAAACATATCTTCGCGTGCGCATTCCGGGCGTATTATAACAATAACCATATGCTCACGGTTAAAAGCTGAGCGCTCGGCACTTGTCAGAATCGTTCAGCCCGAGGGGACCAGAAATGGAACTGACATTTAACTGTGAAGTCTTGAGGACCTACTCTACATCCTCGTAAAGCGAGAATCAGCTATCATTTATTCATATCGTTTCACTTTCTATCTGCTGCACTTCGTTCATCTTCCGTAAGCACTTTTCTCTTCGGCAGTGGGCGTAAGGTGGGACGCACATTTCGCAGATGTTATTTGCATCGCAAGTTAATATCCTGTCTGGAGATGCTTGCAACCTCTTGCCTTTTTTTTTTCGCACCACCCTTGAGATATTTTACGCTTCCGATTATTGAGGGAAAAGTTTTTACTAGAAAATCAAGATTATCAGGATAAAAAAGGATCAAGATCTCAGATAGTCCCTCCAACCAGTGTTCCTGCCGCTGTCTTCTTTGCGAAGCTTGTCAAGAACCTTTCGCAGTGGTGTCAATACGGTGACCCTCGAGCCGGATCTTCGTCTTCGGGAAGAGGGCGGAAAGCGCACAAGCCGAGCGGAAGTGAGATCGTGTGGATTGAAGTGACTGAAGGTCTTCCCGAACCCCTCTTCGTCTTCCGGTGAAGTTCTTCCTCTTGTGCCCCTCGAAACACCTGGAACGACTCCATACCGGCGTATGTCATGTCAAACTGTTCGTTGGCAGATTTGCTCAGAATAGCATCAGTTAACACCTTTAGTCTCTACACTTTTTGATACCATCTCGTACGTGGAGATTTCAACGGCAATCAACTTGTTGCGAAATCGGAAGGAATACTGTTGGAAAAACATCTAGTGGTCTATTGGTTAGGATGTGGCGCTCTCACCGCTGCAACCCGGGTTCGATCCCTGGTCAGGGAACCCTCCCCAGCCACTCTCAGTGCCTGTCCCAAGCCCGGATAAATTGGGGAGGGTTGCAATAGGAAGGGCATCCAGTGTAAAACATGTGCCAAATCAAACGTGCGGAGGATCCGCTGTGGCGACCCCTAACGGGAGAAGCCGAAAGAAAGTTTTAGTGTAATTTTTTTGAAGTGTTCGACTAAAAATCATCTCATGTCTTGAAAATTGCTGTGTTAATGACTACGTATGTCAACATATTTCGTTTGGCTCAATGAGTTCATGAGTTATTGTTCACAATAGGAGTTACAATCTGTGGTGAGACCTGAGAAGACAGGAGGTGCCGTTCAAGGTAGCAGAGATGAAGATGTTGAGGTTTTCGTTGGGAATGACGACGATGGACAGGATTAGAAATGAGTTTATTAGAGGGACAGCGCATGTAGGACATTTTGGAGACAATGTGAGGGAGGTGAGATTGAGATGGTTTGGACATGTGCAGAGGAGGGACATGGGGTATATCAGTAGGAAAATGCTGAGGATGGAGCCACCAGGAAGGAGGAAAAGAGGAAGGCCAAGGAGGAGGTTTATGGATGTGGTTAGGGAAGACATGCAGGTAGTTGGTTCGAAAGAGGCAGATGTAGAGGACAGGAGGGGTATGGAGAAGGATGATCCGCTGTGGCGCCCCCTAATGGGAGAATCCCAAAGAAGAAGAAGAAGAAGTAGTTACACTTTGGATAAAACTGTAATTACTGTATATGTCACTATTGTTACAGTGGTTTATGAGGCAGCACATTCATTTCGAAAGCTACATCTGATATTGGTGTGAAATGTACAGAAAACTGTAGCATTTCCTTGGCACATGTGCTTTAATAATCCTCGAGAATTTTCTGTTTTACAGCTCAAATAGTTTCACAGTGTTCATTTTACACCTAAAATTGTCATCCTCAAGTGTCCTGCAGAAGTTTTGAATACCTGGATTCTATTATAAACAGCAGTAATTAATTCATTGTTAATTGTAAGTTTGGCTTTTTTTTGTTTGTTTAGCGCCATCCTGCAATATTTTATACGTATTTAAGAACGTTACTCTACTTGAAAAAAAACATTCCCGCGTGTCGTTTGGATCCTTTCCTGAATGAAAGCCGATTCAAAAAATTCTAAGGTAATTGGGCGTGGATTATTTTTTATTATGATTATACAATAAATTCAGTTTTTCTGTAGTAAAAAAAGAACAAAAATGAGCTGAGAAAAAAAAACCAGGAAAAAGAAAAAAGAATAGAACAGTATTTTGAACCTATCCGTAATTTCTTGAGTATTTTTAAAAACATTAAAAATTTTTACTTTTTGTACTTTTTTTTTTTTTAACTATTTACACCCTATTGACAAAAGTATTGGGACACTTCACATTTCCAGACTTATGTACTTTCCAAATCTGTTTCAGCATAACGATGCCCAAAGCCAGCTTCATGAAGACGGGCTTTTCATGGGTTGGACTGGAAGATCTCCTGCGCCTTAACCCTATTGGGATGAACTAAAATTGCACCCCAGGCCTCCTGACCACACCTTAATCAGTGGCTGAATGAATCTCCACAAAATTTAGTGGAACATCTGGTTCTGGAACATCAGTGGAAGAGTAAAGGATCTTATATGAACATAGAAATCTTAAACCTTTGTTCATATAGTGTAGGGATTTTTTTGTAAATTTTAGTCAAGTCAATCTCCATATGTGTGTGTGTGTGTGTGTGTGTGTGTATATATACACACACACACACACACACACACACACACACACTTCTTTTGCTATTTCCCGAATGATCAGTGAAACTACTCTCTTGTCGAACAGCCAGAAACAAATATACACCACCAGATGCGCCACAGCACCAAATACACAAAGTCAGCAAGTTTCCATCATGACCTGGAAGTAATCTGCATTCTGTTCAACCATCCCTGAATTTTAAAGGTCACCGGATACGTACAGTTTTCTCATAGTAGCCAGCCTGTGAAACAAACAAGGAAGGGAGACACGATGATCACAGCAGGGATAGGACACCCAATCACGACGGCCGACTGGGAGACACCTGCTCCCACCGAGCCTGGAAGAAAGCCACTGGGACGGAGTAGGCGGAGGTGGTGGACGAGAGTGGATTCGAGCTACAACTACGTGCCAGAAGAGCGGGATTTAATTCTTTAATCCATCCCGAGATGAAGGAAGGGCCGGTCGCCAAAAAAAAGTGGCGGGTCTGCAAATCAGCAAGTGTTACTGAAACGTAAGCACCTATAAATTCCCAAGTATGGAAACCAGATTCTATAGTATATGAAGCTTTATAAAGTATATTAATTAAAACAAAACCTGAGCAGATGTTTCACTAGATTTTGTGGAGATTTTATGAAGATTTGTGAGATATTTAATCAGACATTAAAGAAGTTAGTAAACTCAAGTACTGATGGATGTGAGCTCAGGAGGCCTGGGGATGATGTTATAATTCATCCACTTCAATAGGTTTGAGTTCAGAGCTTTATAGCGGGAAGATCTTCCACTCCAAACCATGTATCTTTATGAAGCTGGCTTTGTGCACAGGGGGCATTTCACGCTACCACATCGGAAAACATCCCATATAACTGTGTGCCTCCAACTTTGTGGTTTTAATTTGAAGACACGGGTGTCCCAATACTTTTGCTCATATAGTGTATTTTATTATCGCTCAAAAAAAATTTATGTGTACTGGAACTGTACTGGTTTTTATTGGAACGTGTAATGGTATAATCCTGTCGTCCTGGTTATAAGATGCCTATTTTTGGTGTGTATGTTCCCATGCGATACCATCAAGGACCAGTGGAAGACCTTCGGCAGCTTGTAGACCATCTGTTGCAATCTACTGGACACCAATGGAGACCATTAGGACGCTATGAACCATCCGGATTCCAATTAGTGTGAAGGTAATGATTTCCCACTAATGTGATAAACTGGAAACCATTTGGTAACGGTGTAATGATTTGTAATGGGATGTGTAATGGAAGCCATTAGAACGTAATGCAAGACTGATAATACACATAGGTGTTTTTTATTTTTTTTTCTTAGCAAGTATTGAGCTCACGTTTATAGGCGGAGTCTACAGGCATCGTAACGCGTTTGCGAGGGTTTTTCCACCACATGAAAGTCTTCATGTGTTCATCGGGCATTTGTAAAAAGTACATAAGGAATAACACGTTTCAGCACCATGGACAGGGTTATTTTTGCTCAATCTGTGCACACCCTGTCGCTTCAATTTAATCGATGCGCCATCAATGCGCCATCAGTGCGCCATCATCATCATCATCTTCATCATATATCATTTGCAACTGGAAAGGGAAGGATTGAATATGGTAGGTGTAAAAAAAAAATGTGTCAGTGTTTTTTCTGATATATTCAGTACTCAAAATAGGACAGCCACACCCCTATATACACTCTTCATGTACTTGATTTTATTACTGTGAAGTGTGTGTGTGTGTGTGTGTGTGTGTGTGTGTGACTTGAGCAATTTATTTGAGACCAACCAAGCAAGTAATTGGCTTGATGAGGAAACCCAGCAACGGGTCCCAGCGGAGAAAGAACACAGAGCATTGAATAGATGGACTGCACCACACCCATCCAGCCAGCTGAGTATATGTGTGTGTGTGTGTGTGTGTGTGTGTGTATATATATATTTATGTGTGTGTGTAACTGTTTGTGTATGTGTGTAAAGCCAGATTTAATATTTTTGCCCCGTATCATGTTATCAGTACAGAGTTAACAGAAGCAGTTGAAGTGTAAAAAGCATAGGAAAGGATTCCAAGCACAAGGACACTGTTGTGCTGTGCAGTGAGCTGGATGAAGGAAGGAGGGATAAACGGAGGGAGGGGTAAACCCTTTCTGCAGCAACACTCCATATACACGAGGAAAGCCCTTTCTGTATGGTGTATCCCCGTCACGTCCCGACTACTCATTTCAGCACCACCCACTGTCCAACATGCATCCATCCATGCATCCATCCATCCGTTCATCCATCCATCCATTCATGCATCCACTCACCCTATCAATGCGCCATCAAAATCATCATCATCATCATTATCAAGTCTAGGAAAAAAAAAACAAAGAGGAAAGAAGAAGAAGAAGAGAGGAGCGGTCTCGCGCACGGCTTGAATGCATAATCAATCGCACTGCACCCGCAATCCAAAGCGAGCGGCTCCATCAATAATGAACGCACGCACACACGCACGAGCCAGCGCTCCCTCTCTCTTTCTCTCTCTCTCTCTCTCTCTCTCGCTCGCGCGCTTTCTCGCTCCCGCGTGCACTCGCCGAACATTTTATTTTTTTTGCACGTGAGCTCGCACGCAGTGCACGCGCAACTCCTGTCAAATGCAAAATAAACAAAAACAAAACAAAAAGTCACAAGTGCCAGCGATGTCCCAGGAAGACCTGTCTTTATGTCCATGCAAACTTATGGACACCACGTATTAAAAGAAAAATAGAAATCGCGCGTGAGAACGCAAGCCGAACTGGAAACTTTGCATGCGTCGATCAAGTCCGTGCAGCTTCTGTGCAAGATCATTATTAAAAAAACAACAACAATAACAACAACACAATGCTATATATAAATAAATAAATACAAAATATTATATTGTTATTATCATCATGATTCTTACCTTAAGATGAATAATATCGCGTGCAGGTCAAAGCAAGCAGAGCAGGCGCGTGCATGGTGCTGGGTTCTCCAGTATTTCTCTTTTCTATATCAATATGTGTGTGTTTTCTAAGACGTATTGTAGCACGCGCTGTCACAACGTTCACACTCGGTGCTTTCTTGCCTGCACGGTGGCTCGCGCTGACAAGCATCCGGGCAGCCGCGCGCCAGGAAGGACAGAGAGAGATTGAGAGAGATTGAGACAGAGAGAGAGTGAGAGAGAGAGAGAAGGAGGAAAGGATGGAGGGAGGGTGGGAGTTCAGTGGAGCGCGAGCGTGCGTGCTGAGCAGAGCAAAGTGATGAGCACGCGCATTTTGCTTGGGATTTTTTTTTTCCCCAACCCAGATTTATTATGAAGAGAGGCAGAGCGTGAGAGTGCACAAACAAATGCAGTCATTCATTCATTTATTTATTCATTCAATTCCAGCAATTTGTTGATTGCATTCATCATATTTCATTCAAATGAAATGAAAATAAAAATGTATTCAATTAAATGGACGATGCAGAGTTTATTTCAATGCTCAAAGGGCCTCAAATGAAAGATTTTAAGATTCAAGAATATTTTCTTTTTTATTCTGCATTAAATAAAAAGGAAATATAATAAATAAAAAAAAACAGAGAAAATACTAGAAAATATATTAGATAATGATTAAAGTGGTAGTATAATTAGTGCATATGTATTCAGACGTGCAAAACGAAAGTACAAATTGTATGAAATGTCATAAGGTATTGGAAATACAGTGCATCAGAAGCCACTTTCAATCGGATTGTTTTCTATGTTTCAAATCGGACTATGCTAGCTGCTAAAGCTCTAGCTAATAACAGCTATTATGTTCCATGCCAGGGTCCTGGGTACAGGTTCATGGGTCTTCAACTGGAAAATATAAAAACATTTGTCAAAATCAGGGTCTCAAGAAAAAATTCAATCTTGCTACAGCATCCAAAGAACATTTAATACAATTGTTCTGCTTTTGCTGAGCAAGCGCATGTTCATGGACAGGACGAGTGTTCCAATTTTTTTGGCCACCCCAATGTGGCCCAGGCTGGGATTTGGCAGCTGTGTGTGCTTTTTTTCCAGCAGTGAGAATATGCACAGTAATCCTGTTTTGAGCAGTTTGTTACGTTTAAAAGCCTGATTTATGCTTGATTGGCTCTGACACCGTCTCCACCGCTTCCTGATTATATTGAATTGATGAGACGGGAAAGCAAATGGCGGACGCTTTTTTTTTTGTTGACTGGGAGAAAAAATAAAATGCGGAATAGTCCGGGGGGGTTTTGCACATCACTTCACGTCTAGTGTGGGTTTTTTTTTCTGTCTGCAATGTTTCAATGAATCTTAATATCATTATACACTGTATGGATAAAACTTTGTGGACACCTGAACATACAATTTTGTATTTCCTGTTTGATCATCCCATCCATCTCGTCCTGATTTGCTTTTATAATGACCTTCAATCTCCTGGGAAGATGTTCCACTTAAATTTCAAGTGCTTCCTAATGATTCATTCTTTCATGATGGTAGAGGGCGGGGCTTGTATGAGAATGGGGGGGTCAGTTAAAATCTGCGAGAACCTGGAACCGGTTCCATCAAGACAACACCTGTGCACAAAGCCAGCTCTGTGAAGATATGCGCTTTATATGGGTTGGACTGGAAGATCTTCTATTGAGTTCTGACCTCAACCGTATTGAACAATGAATTGGAACGCTGATTGCACCCCAGGCTTCTTCACCATCTCGCCTACATGAGTACCCAAGGTTTTTCAACCATCTTGTAGGTGAACGAGTACAAATCTCCACAAAGCTCTAGTGGAACATTTTTCCAGAAGAGTGGAGGTTATTAAACAAAACAAATTGAGACTATATGTCCACAAATTAGATTCAAAACTTGAGTACAATTTATTGAGAACAATATTGATAGGAAACAGAAAAGCCACAAATCTATGTTTCCTGATAAAGAACTTCTCCTTGTCCAGTTTAAAAATGGTGCATCGAGTCCTCCGATGTGTTTCGAATGGTGGAAGAACATCACTGGGAGATGATGAGAGATCAGGAAGACCTTCAATGAGCTCAACCCCCAGGAAATGTCGAAACCATTCAGCAACTTGTGTAAGATCCACAGGATCTCTTTTCCGCACCCATTCTACTTGCCAGATTTGACTCCTGCGGACTTCGCCCTCTTCCCAGGAGATGAAGATCCAGCTGGCTGAATGTTGAGTTATTTTTCAGAGGACAGTACATTTATACTGCTACACAAACTGCACATTGACTACTTCTACTATTGACTACTACATCTAATTTCTATACTACTGTCCCTTGAGAAGATAGTAAAATAGTAGCTGAAATATGAGGGGTGTCCCACAGGTCCAAACAGCAAACAACTGGTCATGATATTAAATCTAAATCTCTAACACACATTGACCAGGTTCTTCTTGCATCTATGTCTTATTATTACTCTCCTAATGGCACTTTTGAGCATTCTTTCCATTAGGAGATTCCGGTTTAATCCCACATGTAAAACCTGATCTCTGGCTAAAATTCCAATTTATATAACAGGCAGTTGTTCCATGTCAGTGTCACCCTCATCTTGCCATTCATGTCAAATGCACAGGTTCCTGTAAACCTGCCTTGTGTTAACGTTTAGGTCAAAAGTCCTACAGAATTGAATACAATAGCTAAACACTCTAGCCACACTCGTCTGACAAATAGAGCCACTTATCAGGACGTGTGTATAGAAGTCTGGGTTTTATCCACACCACTGATGTAACACCGAGGGGAAGCTCTAAAGCAAAGCTACAACCGAGAAATTTACTCGGTTTACTTGGCAAGGTACCTCATTCATTGAGGTTCCAGAATACAAAAGAGGTCGCAGGTGAAATCCAGGACAGGTCAAATGAGGAACCAGTGAAATAAAGCTTCATGAAAAAGAAAACTACTTGTTCAAATAGGAAAATGATTCAAGAGGAAGACAACAAAAAGGTGAACACAGTAGGGTAGTGCACTAATGACAGTATAAGAGCAGAGATGTGATTCTGCGTGAAACTGAGCAATTCTGCCCTAATGATTAGTTTGAGGTGTTTTAGTCCGTACGTGTGCTTCAAGAGCGGGAGAACATCACTGGAAAACAAATAGAGATCAGGAAGACCTTTAACAAGTTAAACCCCAGAAAATGTCTAAACCATTCAGCTACTTGTACATGATGATCGTCGGAGAACAAGCCACACGATCTTCCTTCCCACCTACCCTACTCGCCAGATGTGGTTTCTACGAACTTTGCCCTCTTCCCGGCGATGAACATCCATCTCAAAGTTTGCTGTGGACACCATTGCGGATATCAAGCACCTTCCAGCTTTGAAACACTGAATGCAGAATGTCTGTGAACAGATATTTTGGATTCAGGTTTGAATTTTTATTAGACCATACTGAAATATTCTTTTGTACATCGTAGGTGTAGCTTAGGTTTTTTTTATCATACAGTAGAAACCTGAGCGGAGAGTGGTAGCTCAGTGGTTAAGGTGCTGGGTTAAAGCCCCGGTATCCCCAAGCTGCCACTCGTGGGCCCATGAGCAAGGCGCCTAACCCTCTGTGCTCCAGCAGTGCCGTATAATTGCTGACCCAGCGCTCTGACCCCAGTTTCCGAGCAAGCTGAGATATGCGAAGAACGAATTCCTAATGTTTTCTAATGTATATGTGACAAATTAAGGCTATTATCTATCAATTAGGTTGTTGTAATAAAGGATATAGGGTATATATAGAAACTATACATTGTGCGAAAATTTCAGGAGGGTAGAAACTCCAATTGGCCTCAATATCCAGTACCACATTCCTGATCAGAGTCCTGAGAAAAATTGTGTCTCCAGAGTAGTAAAATCTTTGATGATTCTCCTAGCCTTGGTCCTTCATCTTAGGGTGTATGTGATTCAAGGGCTGTTGTATCTCCAAATCAGGCATTGATGTTCTATGTGGAAAGACTTTCCAAAGTTTATAGAAAGCCCTCTGGACTCGGTGAGAGACTTTGAACCCGGCCAGACGTTGTATGTGCTAAAACCTACTTGTGTATTAATGCAGTGCTACCCATTGGTTCTTGCTTGGCCATTGCATAAACATGGTACATATTAGTCATGTGGAAGTAGTATATGGGGAAAAAATGCAAATTGTCCCATATTCGAGTTTAACACGCTGCCACTGAGCCTCAGCTAATGCCATAGGCACCAATTTGGTAGAGTTAATAGGCTATGCTATGACAATGTCGTACCTTGTAAATCAAATTTAATTCAGGCACATGGGAAGTATACCGCCAAGCAAATGTTGATTTTCTCTCTAATGCTTGTATTCATGTCAGCTATAGAATTCTACCTCAAATCGAATAGCCTAGTGATGAATTTTCAGTGTTTCTTGTTAGCAAATAGCTCAAAGCAACAAAAATATGGTGTACCGTTAATAGCTCACGTACACCCAAAGACTGAAACGAATGGTCTAATCAGAGTTACCAAACAAAGACATTAGTGTACCTGCTATTACCAGAGCTGATTAAATACATCCCTGCTGGAGAGGCTGGAGAGGCTTTGTTTCTTGCTGTTTGACATTTTATTTCCTGCTAATTTTCTGCTTTAGAGGGGTTAGCATAAACACAGCTATTTAAACCCTCACCTAAAGCTGTCAAGTTTTGTCTTAAATGGCTTACAAAATGGTTAGAAATTTAGAACAGAGGTGTGTAACTCTATTTCCTTATCCTGGTATTGTTTTATTCAGTCCCTGAGACAAAGAATTCATTAAGTCATGCTAATTAATGTTAAATCACAAATAATTCTTTGTTAAAGAAAAAGGAATAAACATGGCCAAAAGCATCAAAGATGAAATATTTAACTTAAAAAATATTATAATTATTATTATTATTAAAGTTCTATTAAACGTAACGTTGAATTTTAATACAATAATCCACTTGATAGTCAAAAGAAAATGTATGAAAATCTATTCAAATAAAAAACCGACTGTAAACAACTAATATATATTTGTTATGATGCATACATTTTTTTTTTTATTTTATCAGATAAGGGGTCCTTGACCTGTAAAAAACATTGAAGACCCCTGTTTTTTTATTTTCAATCACTCAGACAATGTGAATGAATTACCCACTAATAATTCCACATGTTGTATCCGTGCAAAAAAAGGACCATCACGTTGTCATTACCCATAAACCTTCAGCCGCCTACCCATGTCTATTCCTGCCACTATCATTAAGAGCCATTTATATTTATACACCCCATTGCTGAACATGCAGTTTCACTGAGAATAGGTTGGATTTCTATTCAATTCTCTGGACTGACCTTCTGTGCACTTTATAGCCTTATTTTCTCTGCATATTTGGTTTGTATTACCCAATTCCAGCATTGTGCAGGTCTCCAGGTCTGCAGGTCTTGTCCCTGACATCCTTTGAAAGCTCTTTGGTTTTTCCCATGTTGGTGGAGAGGTTTAAATGGAAGAGGTTGATTCGCTGATTTGTGTAATCACTAAAGCAACAGTCGTCTGGGGAGGGTTTCTGCCACATTGTTAATTAAAGAACGATCAGCTCCTTTATGAATCCCGGTATCCCGAGTAAAGTCTTATTCGATTTACAGTATAGCAAAACCGGTTACGTTCGCTCTGTCCGGTGGTCGTGAACAAAAGTTATGAAACATCTGCAGGTTTTATAGACTTCAGTTTGATCTTGTACGAAGTTCTTCAATCTTCTCAAACATCTATTAAACCAATGATATAATTAAATGGAATAGAAGAGCAGATTGAGACAGGGTCAGTGCTTGAGTCTGACTCTATTCAAAATGATTTAAACAAAATATCATCTATTTTTGAGCATTTATCAATTGGTTCCTTCATGCACATGATGGTTGCATGTAGTGGACCCTGCATGCCTAGATGCTGACTAACCAATCAAAAAAACGCAAGAATTTTAGGGTCAAAGACACAACCACAAATACCAAAGACCAAAGAGCTCATTGTGGACTTCTAGAAATCAAAAAGCAGCAGAAACTCAACTATCTACCCCATTGGGACTGAAGTAGAGCGTATCTCCAGCTTTAAGTTCTTGGGTGTCCAACAGCGTCTATATTTCCTGAAAAAATATAAATGATACCAAAGAAAGTTTACATGTTCCACCGGATTTTAACAGGTTTCCATCGCTGATCACCAAAAGCATCCTGTAGAACTTCAGAGATCCACAAGATCATCAATGAATCCTCACTGTGCCGTGGCTGGATGAGGTTGATGTGGAAGAACTTGACTGGCCTACATAAAGCCCAGACTTGGAACCTATTAAAAAAGTCACAAACTGCTCAACCTACTTCCATCCTTCCTTGAGGAGCTACAGAAACATTATCACAGTAGAGCCAGAAGGTTTAAGGCCAGCTTGTACCCTCAAAACCAACCATCACCATATAGAACATCACACAGTTCTGCTTAGTTCTGTGTATTTAGTGTGTAAATGTATATTCATTATATCCATCGGTGTAAATAATTTCGTTTTCTAGGACTGGATAAATGACTCGGATGACAAGGCGGTTCATTTGCCTCGGTTTAATGAAATGAAAGACAAAGCATAATGGATGTTCTATGAAATTAAGAGACAAATCTGTAATCCAATTCCCAATTTAAATGTGTGCGAGCAGACTTCATGTTCACGCTTGCCACCTGCTGCACCACCCACACCAAGCAAACCAAGCTGGTCTGTGGAAGCAGAAGATAATAACTCAAAATCACAAAACTCTGGGGTCTAGCTTGACCGTTTTCTGTCGAGACAAACATTTAGTTGGTATTAATACGCCCTAGATCACGATATTTTATACCATTTTAGTATAGTAGCATTGTAGCATTGTAGCATTGTAGGCTAGCTTAGCAAAACATTGTATTCGCTTTTGATATGCCTCCTCGTGATTTGCTATGATAGTGATGTTTGGAGTCGACTCAGAAAACCAATATGTCAGTCGGGACAGATGGATGCAAGTGCAGGTAAAATAGTTTTTGAGAATTCGTGGTGGAATGATCCAAAAACAGTCATCTAAAATCTAAAATAATATAACAAGGCCATGCCAAGGTTAGGCGAACAAATTAAACTAGACAATATTGTACTCCAAATCAGAGCAATAACTAAGTAGCAAAGCAGACCAGTATAGCATATAACGAACATGAAAATGGAGACTATATTTAGCTAGTCAGTGCGTATGATTGCCGACACCTGTGCTCAATTACATGCTCGGGAGCTGTAGTTTATAGCAGCCATGATTGATGGGTGTTTGCTGGGAATTTCTTTTTTTTTTTTTTTTTTGCTACAATCTGACGATCAACCGAAGGTCCAGAAGAGCTGAATTTCTGATAAACATGATGATCGTTCCAAATTGTGAAAAAAAGTAAACATTTACACATATATAATGTGAAAAGTTATAATCGCCTAGTGAGAGGCTTTCTCAGACTATTTTATCATAAACATCATTCCTAAAATGTAATAAAATCAGCGGGATACTGTCAAACACTCAAATTTTTGTAGCCACTGTTCATTTATCGGAAAAATACATTTTCCAGCATTATTTACTATCAGAGACGGCAAATGTCCACCCATCCTTCATTCAGTAGAAATGCAGATCCCCATGTTTTTAAAAGACTCTAAAAAAAAAAAAAAATGTTTGGGCTCTGACATGTACTTAAGTAAAAAGTAGTGATTATGACTACCTGTTTTAGTGTCACGCTGGTAACTGAACCTCACGTCATATCAATATATTAATATAAAAGAGATTGGGTTACATATTGAATGTATGCAGTCACACAAGCAGGAAAAAGATGATCAGGTGATCAGGAATGTGTCTGTTCTCAGTCATGTTTCCATCACTGACTCCCTCTGTCTCATCCACGTTAACCCCAGACTTCTTTTCGCCTTCTGCCTGCTCATTGTGAGCTTTGTAAACTAGCCTACATCTGTGGTGTGTGAGAGAGACAGGAAATGATACAACAGGGGATTGAAAAAGCTGCACAATGACAAGAAACAGGTTGATGGACTTAAAACGGGGTAATGAGAAGATAAAACTGGTCTGGTTTGAAAATGTGAGTAGAAAGTGCAGATATTTGTGTAATGAGTGGAAGTAAAACGTTCAAAAAAATTAATAGTGAAGTGAAATACTGATACCAGGAAAGAACTTGAGTACAGTAATGAAGTATTTGTACTTTATTACCTCCCACCTCTGATTACTATATTAAAAGACATTCATTAGAAAATACCACCAGAAAATGTTCATGTTTTGGTCGACCTTTTCGATGTCCAGCTTTTCTTGAAACTCCGTGTGAGTAATCTGAGTGTATCCGTGACCAAATAGATTTCTTTTTCTCTCAGCCATCGCGAAATGCCCTTCTTTACTACGTGTCAGCCGATTTACAGCGAACACACAATCTCGAGTGCAGTTTTCAGCTCTCACCTCGCACTTATCCTGTTAAGAGAGCAGAAGGAGAGCAGAGATCTGGCAGCTCATGGCGTATCAGCCTGTAAGCGTCTGAGAGACAATGAGTGATACGCACACACTCTTACACACAAACGCACACACACACACACACACATGCGGCCCGGCATGGCTCTGAATGATTATGCGCATTTGTTTCGTTTTTGTGTTTCTTTCCCTCCTTTACGTTCTATTTTCTGAAATCTGTCTCATGTTACCCTTACAGATTGCACATGTAGATAAACTCGAAGCAATACCAAGTCACGTGAAAAGAAAACGCGATCACGTGAATATGACGTATCGCAACGCTACTGTAACTTCCTGCAGACAGAACAGGAAAAGAACGTCTGGAAAGGAGGTGCAACGGTTAGAAGCCTGGTGTGGAGAGAACAACCCCGTCTCTGAACGTTGACAAAACTAAAGAGATGGTTGATAAATTCAGGAGAACACAGAGTGAACATCCTCCACTGATCATTGACGGATCCTACGTGGAGATCGTCAAGAGCACCTTGGTGTTCATTTGCCGGATAACCTCATCTGGGCACTCAACACCAGCTCCATCACCAAGAAACCCCAGCAGCGTCTCTACTTCCTGAGAAGGCTGAGATAAGCTCATCTCCCTCCCCCCATCCTGACCATGTTCTACAGAGGGACCATTGAGAGCATCTTGAGTAGCTGCATCACTGCCTGGTTTGGGAACTGCACTGTCTCGGATAGTGAGGACGGCTGAGAAGATCATCGGAGTCTCTCTTCCCTCTATTATGCACATTTACACCGCACGCTAAAGCCAACAGCATTGTGAATGACCACACACACCGCTCACACACACTCCTCACACACATTCCTTAACCTCCTGCCATCAGGGAAGCGGTTCTGAAGCATTCGGGCCGCCACATCCAGACTGTGCAACAGTTTCTTCCTTCAAGCTATCAGGATTCTCAACAAAGAACTAAACTAAACTGAACTCACACACACACACACACACACACACACACAATCGTACTCACTTCGCACACCCATGTCTTCAGTACCACTCACATTACATCAACTCATTACCATAAACTGTTCACAAATAGTGGAGCTATTTTGTGTTTTGTGTGTTGTCCTGCACTCTGTTGTGTTGTCCTGCACTCCGTTGTGTTGTCTTTGCTGTCTCTTGTGTTGTCTTTGCACTGTTTGCACCAGGTTGCACACATGCACATTATGTGGCGAGGACACTTACTACTCCTTAGCCCTGTGTTTTTTGTTTTTGTGATTATGGTTGTATGTAGCATCAGGGTGCAGGAGGAATCATCGAGTGCACAGACCTTCCTTTTTTTTGTTTTTGTTTTTTTTTAAGACCAGAGGAGGGCGCCCTCTAGCTGCCTGAATTACAGCCTCATTATATTTCTTAGCCATTATTTTCTTGGGTACATAAATACATACATTTATGTTATTTTATGTAATAATATTCAGGATATTACACTTATAAGTAAAAAAAAAAAAGTATTCTGTGCGAATACATAAAGACTATGATCTAATTTATTGTACAATTTTTGAATCTTTTATGTTCGTTATTTTTTTATTTACAGTCTCGTTATTTTTAAATATTTATAAATATAATATCGTCATAAATCACTTAAAAATAAAAATAATGACTCATATATATATAATTATATATATATTATATATATATTTATTTATTTATTTATTTTATTTTTTTTTTTTATGATAAATGACATCCTTTTCTTGAGATTTCTTGAACAATATACACTATATGGACACATGTTTTGTGGACACCTGAACAAATTTGTATACTTTTTTAACATCCCGTTCCACATTTAGTCTCCATGTGCTGTTTAAATGTCCTCCAGTGTTCTGGGAAGATGTTCCACTAGATTTTTTGGAGATTTGTGAAGATTTCATTCAGCCATAAGGGTATAAGTAAAATCTAGGTGAGATGAGGAGATGAAAAATGTAGGTGAGATGAAGAGGCCTTAGGGTGCAGTCAGGTGTTCAATAGGGTTGGGGCACAATTGTGCACAATTGTGTTGCATGTTTGTTGAAGCACATTCGGCTGGGAAAGTCAGGTGTGCCAATATTTTTGTTCAACATAGTGTATTACATCAGAATTATGATTTTATAAAAAAAAATGTTAAGGGGGGGGGGGGGGCATTTTACTGTCTCTGTCTCTCTCTCTCTCTCTCTCTCTCTCTCTC
>MU551552.1:2286651-2318891 GCA_024362625.1 Silurus asotus | reverse complement strand
GGGGGTATTATTGTATTGGGTAATTTCTGGGGGCTTTTTTTGTCCAATATAACAATTTGCTACAAATTCACACATTTTTATTTGTTTTAATACATTTATAGCTAAAATATCATATAGGTTAGTTATTGTAAGCGTCCATCGTACTTCTCCGAGACACCTGCTGACCAGCTTCTTGACCCCTGCTGCATGCTTAATAAGGTGTTTTCCTTGTACCTTGTTTTCCTTGTTGTTTCAGGGTTTTTTTTATGGGCACTCAGGTTTCTTTCTTTAGTTCAAAGTTCAACAAAATTTCTGACGCCCTGAAATAACTTGGCCCCCATCCAAGAATGTCCGTCACCTTGTCCCCTGAGTTTCGTGGGATAACCTTCTGGTTTTTGAGTAACCCTGTGTAAGATATATGGTAAAGACTATTTATACAGCTGAGGAGTGAAGGGTTAAGGGTCTTGGACAGATGGATGGATGGCTTGCTGGCTGGCTGGCTGGCTAGATGGATGAATGGATGACTGGATGTCCAGCTGGCTGGCTGGCTGGATGGTAGGATGGATGGATGGATGGATAGATGGATGGCTGGATCAGTGGATGAATGGATGGATGGATGCATGGATGGATGGATGGATGGATGGATGGATGGATGGATGGATGGATGGATAGATGGATGGATGGATGGATGGATGGATGGATGGATGGATGGATGGATAGATAGATAGATAGATGGATAGATGGCTGGCTTTCTAGCAGTGTCAATGGCAGAATGAATAGCTGGCAGGATGGCTGGATTGATGGATGAATGGATGGATGGATGGATGGATGGATGAATGGATGGATACATGAATGGATGACTTGTTGGATGGCTGCATGGATAAATGGATTACTAGATGAATGAATGGATGTCTGGTTGACTGGCTGACTGACTGACTGACTGGATTGAATTATTTATGGACACTCGTCTTTCCTTCTTATTATCATCAGCTTAGTTTTTACCATAGATACACTTTTAATGAATACATCACCACTGTCACCCTGCATACCACAGTAGGAGATGGTTACATTTATGAGTGATGGCATAAAGCCAGGTTGATATTGCATATACATTTTTATAGCTCTTTAATGGTTAATAAATATACACGTGTGCATGTCTGCAACTAAAATCGTTATCATGTGGTAGAAATGTGTGTGTTGTATTAATGTTACACTTTTGCCCATTTCTTTTAAAATGCAATGCCCATAGATTTTATTTGCACTGGTATATTTTCAGCCTTCTATGTTTTTACATTTATTGTATGGATTTTGTTTTTTTTATTTTAAGGGCTTTGAGGGAAAACCTCCCTCAGATGATTTGAGAAAGAAACCTTAAGAGGATTCAGACTCAAATGGGAATCCATATTGATCTGGGTGACATCCAGATATTCATCTATTATAGTTGAACCAAAACAGAAAATTGTCGTCTTAAACCATTGTATGCCTCTGTATGCAGCTGATGTGTAGTAGAGGAGACCCTCATTAATGAGACCCTCATTGATGACACAATGAATTGCTCAACTAAAGCTATCAGAGCTTGATCTATCCCGAGCCTTGTAAAGGAACACGTTGTGCTTTTATCTTGATGACTGAGTCAGTCTCCAAGGCAGACTCCCATTTTGCAGCCGGTGACAGAACATATAATTATGAGTTGCAATATGAGAGGATGGTGAGGGCTCGAGCAAGGAACAGCTTCATCGCATAGCTAATGACTTCTTTATGACCCCTGTTGTAAACCTACTGGGTTCATCGAGTCCTGGGACATCTCGCTCTCCCACTCTCGCTGTCTTTTCTTTTACCACGTTTATGCATCGGGACAACCTGCTCACTACTTCTCCTTACAATCTGGTGGGCATCTGCAGGGGGATTAACCGTGTCATTAAACACAGACCACTCACCCGCTTCCTCGGCAGCTAGCTTCGGCACCTTGACTTTCCCTGCCATTCCAAGTTCCCTCGGGGGCCGGGTGGGTAGCACCAGGCTGAGTGAGGGCGGGATGGAGGGTTGGAAGCATCCCGTTTTAGATCTCCCCCAGGGGGCTGTGTGGCCCATCTCAGACCCACAGGGCAGATCAGGCAAGTAGACTCTCCTGAGACTTGGAGAGCACCCCTCCTCCTCCCCCTCCCCTTTTCTCCTACGTCTTTTGTCTTTTAGAGGCGGGAGAAACCGTGGAGAAGCTAAGGGGAGGCAAAGAGTGGGAGGGAAAGAGCGAAGGAAAGGAGGGAAAGACTGAAACAGGTGTGAAGGAGAAATGACAGGTTAGTGTTCTCATCCAGACCATGAAAAAAGGCTGATCCGAGTGTGTTTGTCGACAGATAAAATGTGGGTTACGGTTGCCAGGGCGACCTTTTAGACCACGAAGGTCAAATGCACACCAGGATGAAACATTAAGAATATAAGCGACACCAGTGACTCGAATGATTGTTTATTGATTTGTTTCTAAGCAGCTAATCAAACAAATTCTGCGTTAATTAAATGTTAATCAGTTGAACGATCCCCAAGTCAGATTTACCACAAAATAATAGTTTTTAATAATACCAAGAGTTCAAATATACCGTACACACTGTGGTTGATTCATATTATTCGTAAGAATGCTTGCTTTCCATGCCATATCTGGGGTTTTAATAAATGAGAAATAGCTTCTTCATATCATTGACTTTATGAACACTGTTTAGGCAGCCAGGTGAAATTCCATCCACCTTGTGAGTCTCTGCGTGTGAAAGCCTGTCCCTGTGGGAATGTGTGGGTCTTGACGCTGTTTTGTGGACTCAGTGACATGCTGAACGCTAAGTCCGTTCGACTGCGCGTGGATAACGGTGCTCCCTCGTCCCCTGTTGGACTGGGGAAACCGTTGCCATGATGGCGGTGCTCTGAGCTCGGGATGTGGGGGCGCTGAGGAGTTGACGCCGCCTTGGGAGGGCTGAAGTGTCGATTCGGAAGATCCCGAAGCGACCCCGTTAACGTCACGGTGTACATCCGTGACGTGCCAAGAGACCAAAAATCCTCGCTTTCGTCCATACCGTGGCTGAAGCCACACGATGACTCGATGGCGCCGCTGTATTCGCAGTGACTGTCCGAAGAATAAGGGCTGTACATGGTGCTGTCCTGAAGCGCAGGGCTGAAGTGGTCTGTGCTGGGTGCTGGGGAGCTGAAGGTAGGCGTGTGATCTGTCGTAGGGCTGCTGAAACTGCTGTCGGTGTTGATGGTGTCCTCATCCTGCAGCCCCAGCGTTTCCAGAACCCAGGAGTCGAGCGGAGGCGTCGCTGCCACTTCGTCAGCCGAGCAGAACTCCAGAGAGAGGTTGCGGCACGTCCGCTTCCCCTCGCCGCCCTGCAACAGCCGGCTCAAGTTCACGAAGTCTGTCTCGTCGTGTAGAGCTCTTTTCCTTTGCCGCCCCTCTGAGAAAATCCTCTACAGGAGCCCAAGAACAAACACATTAACGACCAGGTCCTGATTTCTAAATACCTGTTTTTTGTGAAGATTTGACTCAATGTACCTTTGACTTGTCTTCAAGAGACTTCACATAGGATGAGTTTAGAAACTCCTTTAGTTTGTTGTTCTCTTCCTGGAGTCTTGCGAGTTCTTCTTCTTTCTGTATCAACGTATCTTGAAGCTGATAAAAATAAAATAATACTAGCTTTAGAAACGTTACTTAATTGTTGCTCTGTTGTTTTATGAGGAATGCAGCGTGATGTTTTCGGACCTGCTTGTTCCGCTGGAGGTGAGGGGACAGGGGGTCCTGCCAGAGGGAGTCGTGAAGAGGAGCATGCGCTGGAACCAGCTGCGGAACTGAATAATGTTGCAGAAGTGGGTGGAGTTAGAATCATTGCCATTGGAAAGATTCAACAATCTGAGGTTTGAATTTGTATGTTGTCTATAGAAATAAAAAAAAAATCTTAAAGATGTAGGATTGAAATTCCAAAAATGGTCTATATCCTAGAATTTTTCTTTTTAACTATTCAATATTTGAATTATGCAATTAAGCAGATAACAAAACATTGATAACGCAGGGGAAAAAAATTCCCAGTCCCATTCCAAAAACTCCAGTGCACCGTGAAGCGATGTGTGTTTATCCCTGATGAGCAGCCATGGCGACTGTGGCAAAGAAAAACTCCCTTAGATGTTATCAGGAGGAAACATTGAAAGGAACCAGACTCAAAAGTGGAACCCATCCTCATTTGGGTGACATCAAGAGTGTGATTATAGTCTTTGAAACAATACAAAACACTGGAGAGTGAGAACTAACATGAACACCAGAGTGTGTGTGATTATGAGTGATGTCCTTTCTACAGACATATAAAGTCAGGTGGCGTTGTGGAACCACCAACACCAGCTTCTCCTTGCCAGAGCCTTTAAACACTCAAAGAGGTCCAATGTCCAAACTCTACATGAGGTGGAATCCAGCTGGCGCTGGTACGTCTCTAGATGGTTCGGGAGAGACGTACCAGTGCCAGCAAGTCTTCCATTTGCCTTGGGATCATAATAGCGTAGAAAGTAGAATAAATGGATGTTCAGTGCCACCCAGATTTAAATCTGCTCCCTCTCAAGGTTTCTTCCTCATACTCCTCATATCTCAGAGAGCTTTTTTCCTTGCCATAGTCACCACTGGTTCACTCATTAGGGAAAAAATTTTAAGGGATAAACTTAAATCGTGAGATCTCAAGTTCTAGATTTGACACTGGATGGTTGTGCTCTATTTTGGGCAAAAGTATTGGGACACCTTCTCTTTTTTTTTTTTTGAGTGTAGTTCTGTCTCAAACTGTTACCACAAGGTTTTAGATACACAGTTGTAGAGGATCAACTATGAAATCCAAACCTGTTCCAGCATGACAGTAAACAAAAGCGAGCACCATGAAGATATGCTTAAAATGAGTTGGAGTAGAAGATCTTGATGAGATGATCTGGAGCACTAACTATATTCTAAACACACTTGGGGTTGAATGAAATCCAGCAAACCTCCAAAAGATGTCTAGTAGAACATCTTTCCAGAAATGTAAAGGTAATTATAAGAGCAAATGAGGACTGAAGGAAACTTTGTGTACAAACTTTTGTAGATATATATATATACATTATTATATACATTAATCCTGAAGGTAAGTAAATGCAATAATAATAATTATTATTATTATATAGATTTTAAAAAGAAGATAAAAAAAAAAATTCATGTCGCGTCATGGTAAAGAGCTTTGCGTGATTTGGAGAAGGAAAAAAACGAAAAGAAAAGTCTCGCGCGTCTCGTCCCGCAAAATGTTTTCGGTGGTGCCACTTACGCTCGCGCCGGCAGCCCACGTCGTCCAAGCGACCGGCGTCCCACAGGGACACGAGCGTCGACGTGGAAACGTCAACAGCGGCGCGCAACGGCGGAGAGGCCGAGTACGCGCACTCGAAGCGCGTGTCCCGGCAGGAGAGGATGGAACTCTGCAAGCAAGGAGATGATGATGAATGAATGCACGATTCATTTGCAAGCGTGCATTTGGAAATCTCTCTCTCTCTCTCTCTCTTTCTCTCTCTCTTTCTCTCTCTCTCATGGCGCATGGCTACAACTTGTTTTTTATATTCATGCAAATAATGTTTTTGGCACATATTTTCACACACACACACACACACACACACACACACACACACACACACACACACACACACACACACACACACACCACGTACCATCCCTAATCAAATGCATGTCCTTTAATCTGATCATGCACAGCCTTGCAAAAGTTCTCTCATTATTTTGGAGAAGTTAGAACTCTAATGACGGAGTGCAAAAACCTCTAAAGAAAAAACTCTGAAACGACTTTTTGAATGCACGTGCACCCGATTATCTTTTGCTCCATTTTTTCCCACCAGAGTGACGGAGTAAAAAGCGCTTCAGCACTTACCATATCGCGGGCAGGACGAGCTGGAAGCGCGACAGAAGTCCCGGGAGCTCTGGAGAACATTTGGGGAGGAGGAGGAGGAGGAGGAGGAGGAGAAGTGCGAGAGGAGGGAGAGAGCGCGCGCACTAAACACGAGCACGGGGTTGCGTTGAGCGACAGGAGTCACGTGACGTGCTGGGGTCGTTGCCCTCCAGATGCGCAACCACTGTCCTTGGCTTGTGTTGTGATTTGCGCTTTTGTTTCCAGGACAGAGGCAAGTGTGTGTGTGTTTGTTTGTGTGTGTGTGTGTGTGTGTGTGTGTGTGTGTGTGTGTGTGTGTGTGTGTGTGTTTATGCATATGTGTGTGGATGAACGTGGAAAGACAACGATGCGCACCTGTGTGTGCACTGATGAGTCGTTAATGTGTAAGCACCGCGCACACATACACACACGCACGCGCGCGTGTTCAGAGGCGTGATGAATTGGATATGACTTGGTGGACATGCTCTCAGCCCCCCACAACACCCCACCCCCACCCCCCCAAAACACACAGAAAACACGCATTCCTTCGAGTGACACATTAACGGCAACATTATTTATTTTTTTGCGCACAAATGACGAGCATCTCTGCGCACCTGCATGCAGCCAGGACGCTTATTTGGTTTGTTTGTTTTTGTTTGTGCACGTTTTTAGACATCTAGACCTAGTTGCAAGATTGGGTTACATGAGCAGAAGAAGAAGAATTAGAAGAACATTCGACATCATTGTCAGCATTTGAGAAGATTCTGAGATCATTTCTGATTTGCTGCTCCAAAATATTTTTTGATGCCCACAGAAAGACCTTGGCATTCTTACATTTTCCTCCTCAACATCCTAAAGATCCATAAAGTTACTGAGCAACTCAAAAGCCACCAACACAATCCACAGGTCGCATGATTGAAACAATAATGGAACACATTCGGTGATGATAATGGGTTCCTCTCAAGGTTTCTTGCCACCACTGGGTCACTCATTAGGGTTGAACTTACCAATATAATCAACGAACCTATAGGCACCAGATCTTCTAGATTTCGGATTGTCATATCTTCCTGATGCTGGCTTTGTGTACATGTGCAGGTTTGAATCTCGTACAAGGTACAATTGGGTGGCTCCAACCTCAATTTCTCAATTTGTTCCTTATAATTATACGTTTCCCCCAAAAAAACAAGTCAGTAGTGACCATAGCAAAAAAACTCCCTGAGATGTTGTAAGCAGGAACCCTTGAGAGGAATCAACTCAAAAAGGAACCCGTCCTAATATCTGAATCGCCATCGCCATTCTGTACAGTTCCATCACTTTAAAGCAGTGCAGTAATAGGCAATTCAATGCTGGGGGTCCTGATCCATTGTTGATATTAAATACAGTTCATCTTCAAAGTTCTTGAGTTGATACGTATATTTCAAAGAGCTTTAGACTTGATGTGGAACCTGCCCAAGCTGCACAGATCGGTCTATAACTCCAATTCAATTTTTGTCAAATACACATTCATACAGTGTCCATGTAGTAAAATCCTTGTTTTTTGGGGGGGGGTTTTGTTTAGTTTTTTTGATGACTGTCCAACATGTAAACATGAAACATTGAAGTAGAATATTAAATAAAATAAAGCACAAATTAAATAAACAAATAAAAAAGTAAAAAAGTGTAAAAGTGTATTAAAAGTTTACCCATAAAGTAGAAAAAGAAAGTTAAGAATAACCTTAATTAGGAATAAAAATAATGAAAGAAAAAAAATTAAAGAACATACATATATATATATATATATATATGTGTGTGTGTGTGTGTGTGTGTCATTAATTTTTTAATTTTTTGTCTTCAGAAGTGACCGTTGTATCTCCAAAATGTCCTAAGTAGTGTTCTAGGTAGGGGTCTGACTGTATATATATATATATGAGAATGTGTATACAGATTACAGTACAGATTAAAGTGATCCACTGTGATTGTCATTAAAGTAGTTACCAACCAAGTAAAAGAAGGAAACAAGGTAGAGAAGCACATATAAAGTCTAGATAGTGTCTTGTGAAGCATTCGGATGCGTATTTTTGTCATAGAAATCCCCTCGTCTTCACCCATAAAACGCCGTTGCGTCCCACCTTATCAGCTCGAGGTCCTCGTGAACCCTGCGCTAAATAGATATAAATGACGATTCCCTTTGGAACACTAGATTTATATCTACACATTGGCATGCATATTTACTATAATAAATATAATACTGGAAGGATGACTGGAGTGTGTCTTGAAAGTGTTTGTTTAATGCAGGAAGCATGAGCTCCATTGTTTCATGTGACTCGATTCTTTTATTTGCGGTTTGTTAGGATGTGAAGAGACGGTTGGCTTATCCATGGCGATCCACCGAATCAACCATTGTTTGGTTTCTCAACAGTGCAATAAACCCTCTTTTTCTCACACACACACACACACACACACATACACAATTACTTATAAGTATAAACTAAAATTTTCTTATATAGCCAAATAATTAATATAATTTTTTTTACAGCAGTAGGTACTGACATAGTTATAATAATGTAACATAATTATTTATATTCGTATATCTCTATAACTTATAATTGAAGCCCACCCCAACCAGGGTTTTGCATCCTTAATGTGGCCTTATGGGTATCAGAGAACCGTGAATGAAGAGATTTGCAGAGGAAATGAAAAGCCGAAGAGGCAGGACAGGAAAAAAAGAGGCAGGGGAGGCGTGGGTGTTAGTGTTTATTTCACCTCGCTTAAACAATTAAGACAATGGCATGCCCTTATAGGTTTCACCTGACCCCCCCACTCCTGCTGCTTTCTCTACATGGACGTGTGCATGCGTGGGTGGATGTGAGGGTGCGTTAGGCAGTGCGAATCGGGTAATCGCTCGAAAGTTACTCCACGTCGACGCGTAAAATGCCGACGCGCTCGAGTAATAGCCACGCTTCGCTTGCTTTGTGTGTGCCGTATTGTGCGATCGGGTCTGCGGCGCTATTGGAAGCGTGTAATTAGATTACAAAAAGAAGGCCTAGCGTTTAATACGTCTCGATTTCTTAAATAATCAACTGAAGTTCTTGTGGGTTTTGGTCAGGTTCTCTGGTTTCTTTTCACTTTCCAAAAACTGCTGGACTGCAATCGTTCAATTGGCAATCGCATCGTTTCGAACGTATTTGCATCGCTAGTTTATTTACATACAATTATTAGTCGATGCGCTATACTTTTATTATGTAGAAAGTGACCAATTGCGATATTTGATGCGTAGATTGATTTCCCCACGCTAAACTGTTTCACAGACACGTTTTCTCTGCACCGCTGCTGTCCTGAGAGTGACACCGGATACAGATTAACATGGCAGAGGTAGAGCTGCATCTTAATAGGGGTGAATGGTATCGAATCACATCTGTGGCTGCTTCATATGTTTCTTTAATGTATCGTCTCGTCGGCTCTACCGTTGGCCATTGAATTTTGTACTGTGCTAGTTTTACACTTACTACATTAAACTTTATTGCTTTAATGTCCTTTAAATGAATTTCAGTCCTTTAAATGAATTTCAGTGGCTCGTTCCCCCTGGGTCTTCAAAGTGCTCCATTCATCTCTCAGTATCCCCAATAGACTCTCAACATTTAAAATTCTTTCCGCATGTCCCTTTTTCACTCTTCACCCAGGCAGGGTTTTGCTTCTGTAACATTTCCGTCTGTATTACAATATATACACAACCTCCAGCCTCCCTCACTGCTGGTATCCACTAGAACAGGGGTCACCAACGAGGTGGCTGCGGGCACAAGGTTCCCCGCAAGGACCACACGAGTCGCCCGCTGGCCTTTTCTAAAAATAGCTCACCATAGCGTCACTTACCAGTGAGCTGCATCTCATTTTTGCTATTCTTTTTTTAAATCACACTTGCACTGGTGTGAATTTTGAGAATGACAATATTAAAATAAAGATGACCAGATATAAATGAATATAATTAATGATTAATAACAACATATAATTCAAGGTAAATTTAGCAAATTTGTTATTTTATAGGTGTGTATCAAACTGGTAGCCCTTCACATTATTCAGTACCCAAGAAGTAGCCCTAAGTTTCAAAAAGTTTGAAGACCCCTGCACTAGGATGTCCAAAGATAACACCCTACAACCTCTTACAGCTGCCCCTGTAATTATGGACTTAAACATTGACTATTTTTCAATGCTTTCAAGAAACATGGATACATTAAAGTCCTGTTTAGCTTAAAAAAAATCTTGTCTACCAATAAAAACTCCAACTGCAAGGCTGTCTGACTTTTACATTTATGACATTCGGTATCCAGAGCAACTTTCAGTTATAGCAGTTATACATCTGAGCAATTGTGGTTCAAGGGCCTTGTTCAAGAGCCCAGCATTGGCAAAATGGTGGTGTTGAGATTTTAACCTATGACCTAAGTCCACCTACATAGGGCATAATCACCAACCAGGCAAAATGTTATGATGTTATAAAAAAATCGGAAAAAAGTGAATAACACTGATTATCTCTTCATCGTAGCACCTGTTTGTGGGTGGGATATATTTATTAGGCAGCAAGTGAACATTTTGTCTTTAAAGTTGTGTGTTAGATGCTGGGAAAATGGGCAAGCGGAAAGATTTGAACGACTTTCACAAACTGTGATGGCTGAAAACAACTTGGGACCCGGAAAAACTATAAAAAAACTAAGGAGGATGGTTAAACTGGGGACCATCTTGAAAAAACTGGAAAAACCATGCAAAACTATGGGAAAAACTGTTTAACTGTAAGAACTAGTTTAAAAGTATGGACAAAGTGAAACTTGGATGCACTTTCTTCAATTTTAACAAAACCAATTAAAAAAGCCTAAAAGTGTGCAAAATACCCATTAAACCCACTGGCTACTGGTGCATTATTTCACTTGTTACTTCACTACATTTAATTCATGTGATCATTTATGTAAAAAAAAAAATTCAGCTTAACTATCATGTTACAGCTTAAAAACAGGCTTGAATAGAAGCGTAACCAGTTCAGGATTGTGGACTGGAAGTTGGTATAAACTGGATTTTCCAGCAAGGATTTGGATATTTGGGGCATAATCCTGTAAGAAACATCACTGACAAATTTGGCTTTGTTTTACTAAAATTGCATAAGCAGTCGTATTTAAACAAAGGGATATCGTGACATCATACTGTAAATTTGTTTACGAAATTTAACAATTAATCTCAAATGCTGATTGTAAGATGCTGGTTTTAATGTACATTTTTGACAAATTTTTGAATGTATTTTTGATGATTTTTTTTAGAATTGTAATGCTTTTTTTTTTACTTATTTTTAAATTAGTAATTTGACTTTTGATTTGGGTGGGGGGGGATTGGTCAAAACTAGTAAAAGTTGCGTAACAACTTAATTCTTTCAAAAAATACTTTTGTCTACTTACAGCCGAAATACATTATTGTGTATTAGATTCATCTGCTTTTAAACTATAAAACTTTTTCCTAGGTAAAAAACAAAAAAAAAAAAACACATTTGTTCAAATTCTATTTTATGTTGGCCCCATGTTAGTCTCTGCTAGACTGTGGGTCTGACCTGTTAAGCTTATAGAGATCTGCTTTAATTAAAGACAGAAATGGCAGCTTGGGTAATTAAGGGCAGAGCTGTTTGTCAGGTGCCCCATTGTGATATGAATGGTGGTTTTTCACTCCCCACCTCCCCTAATGCTCCAGCCTACTCCCTCAGTGTCTGTCAACCAGCCTGCCTGTCTGTCAATCTGTCTGTCTATAAGGCCCATAAGTTAGCATAGAAACTGAAGTTAAAGGATGATAATGGTACTGATGGTACGCTCCGGTTAAAGCCAAAGGAATCACAGACATTGTTTGGCTAATGCTATTTCTTCCCCCAAATCTTTAATTTTCCTTGTTTCCCTTTTTAAGATTTGAAGGAACTTGCCCCATTTAAGTTAATAAAATTTTGGGTTCCACAGAAATTTTAAATAAATCTGTTCAATAATCCCTTACATAGATGAGGTCTACTACATCTCGCCTCCCACCTCAGTCCCAGTTCTATCTTCCGTTTCCTAGAGCAGTTGGGCAGTTAATTGCTTCCACTCTGGACTGGTAATGAGAGTACAGGTGGAGATACCTGGGCAACAAACCCAACAGCAACCCCTCCCCAGCCCAGCTGTCCTGCAGCCTGGGCCCTTTTTGCCTTAAACACTCCCACAGAGAGCCCTAATGACCAGCCGAGCCTGTTCGGGGTTTGTTGGCCAACAACCAGCATCCACTGGGGGCCTGCAATCTATGCCTCCTGCGAACCAGATGACTGCGAGTCCCATATCGGCATAAAAGTCAAAACAAAGTCATCACTCTTGACTTCTTCACAGGGGTCCTCTTTTTTTTTTTTTTTTACTTATCACCCCCCCCCTCCTTTTTCTTAAATCCTCATCTTGTTATTAACACCCTCCCCCTTAGAGAATTACACTGGAGATTACACTCCAGACGCGTGGAGAAGCGGACTCAGTGGCCTTACTACACGCGGCAATGCTAAGCCTCTTTAACGTGAACAAAAGTCTCCAGCAGAGCCTATCCTGCCAATTAGGCTCAGGGCTCTCTCCAGATCCCCAGCCTGCTGAACTCCTGGCTGCTGAACTCCTTGCCTAGTCGCTTCGACATCAGCCACCTGCCAGGCATGCTCCATACACACACCTCAGTCCTAAATACGCTCCTTTTGTGTGCGCGAAGGAAGGACATATTGGTTTGGGCAGGACGCGTGTGGACCCCCCACAGATACAACTTGCCGCCAAGTGGCATCAAAGTGCCGCCGGGGGACGGAGAGTTTTCCTCACCTTGCACAAGTTCATGTTCCTTCTGCCACCTTGATTTATAAAATACTTCCTAACTACTGGTGGCCCCAACTTAAGCTGGACATCATGGATTTTATTGCGAGTTCGCAGTTTTAATGATCAACACATTTGGTACAAACCTGTTCAAAGATATTGAGATTGATATTCTTCTCAAATGACCATACCAGAATTAAACAAAATATGTGGTACACTGACAAGAAAGGGTAATTCCACAGGGCTTTTGTATTTACATTGCGCCCAGTTTCTGGTAGTTGGTAAGTTTCTGTAGGTGTGTATATGTGTGCGTGTGTTTTTGCAAAGCACGAGCAAAGATTACAGAAACGCGAAACCTCTTTACTCTGCGTTTCATTTCGCGTCTTTGTCTGCGACCCCATTAGGTGGTGAGTGCGAAGTCGGATTGCGATGGAATGTTTTCAAAACCTTCCTTCTCGGCGAGGCACTTTCAGCGCCTTCAAAATAAACTTTACCTGACGCCCCAAAGATGTCTCATATGACACACAGTGCCATGCAGCACGCCCCAACACCCACTCACTGGCGTTAGCAAACAATGGACCTGCCGCCTAGCGATGACCTCACGCTCGGCATGCCTGGCTGTTGAATGTCTGATGGTCACGTGAAAGAAAAAAAAATCCTTCTGGACAAAACGTTCTAAAGGAGCGGCAGGAGTGTCAGCTACTCATGAAAAAAAAGTAAATTGATGACGGTCCGGCTTCATTAAATTCCTTTGTTCCTTGCTTTAAAAGAAATGCACTGGAACTAAATAAGAGTCATTAGATCACGTTCTAATTTGTATTTGTGCTTCCCAATGGCTTTCACCATTGACGTTATAAAATCAGGAAAGTGAAAATGACTTTCTAATACATCAAATGTTGATATAATTGATTTCACTAATGAGCTGCTGACCCCTGATTGAAAGTCTGCCTCTATATGACCAGTCACAGACAGACAGACAGACAGATAGATACATAGATAGATACATAGATACATAGATAGATTAGAATCTATCAATCTACCAGAAATGCAAATATAGTTTTCCCCCTAGAACTCATGGGGGTTACATTCTAAGACCCCAAGTGAACTCCGAAAATCCGCAACCCCTACGTGAATTCATCTCAACATTATGTCATTTCATAAACGTAACAGTGTACAGTATTGGCCCAAATACATCGTTTAAAATGTTATTCCTAACATTCCTGAACATTCGGTCTCGCTGCGAATTCCTGCAAATTTTAAGATAAACCGCAACTTGCTGTTTGTGTGGTTCCAAATGAGAACCGGCGAATTTACCGAACCGCGAATTATCACCGTTGACTGTAGTAGCAATTGTGCAAATTAATAAAGTGCTAATAAATGTGCAAATATATCTACAGCATGTAATATGTAAGTGGGTAAATATACAGCAAATAAATATACAGGCTCTGCACAGTGTATTTACTTAAACACATATACCGCAATTTCCGGACTATAAAGCGCACACATATATAAACCGCACCCACTGAATTTGACAAAGATTTTTATTTTAAACATATATAAGCCGCACCAGTCTATAAGCCATAGGTGTCTACATTAAAACTAATGAACTTTACACAGGCTTTAACGAAAGACAGTGTCTGTTACACGGTGTAACGGGTAAAATATGTTGCGCTCCCTTTAGGAGCATAGCGGTATTTTGGAAATAGCCTGCCGCCGTATTTTTCCGCTACTACTGCATGTGTGCAAGACTGAGGATTATGTCCTTATTAGTTTTCTGATGCTCATTTCTAAGTTTCTTTGACTAACCCGTAATGCTGTTGCCAAGAAAATAAAAAAAAGCACGAGTTTTGGAAACCTGTCTGTGCTTATATAATTTCTGTTGCAACTGGAGTTAGTGAGCTCTCCCTTCACCCAGACTCAACGCGTTACAACGGCTTGTATCTAAACAGTAGCCTACCAAGAAAGTCATTGTTCACTTCCTCCTTCCTTGCTTCGTTGTTTAAACCGTGAGGTTCAAAACGTGGGAAAAAAGTAGCGGCTTATAGTCCAAAAAATACGGTATATACTTATATGATCAATTATGCTAGAGCAAAATGTGTGCAAGGTTGCAATTTTCAAGAACCTGTACACTTACAGGATTGAAGCAAGTAGCCATGATTGTGGCTGACCCCTCTCACACTGGACCCAAACTTTTTGATTTATTTGTCTCTGGCAGGAGTCTACGGTCCATCAAGTCCAAAACCTCATCATCAATACCAAGGACCCACCATATTCTCTGATCGGTCTCCATAAACACTAACATTAACGTCATGTTACATTAACGCAATCAAAATAAACTACCATAGTGCAATCCTGCACCTTGGACTTCTTTATAAATATTGGCCTCACTTTTACATACCTTGCACTAATTGCATTTCTTTACATTTACGATCAATTATGGGGTTAAGGATCTTGTTTAGGGGCACCAGGAGTGGCAGCTTGGTGTGGCTGGGATTTAAACTCATGACCTTCACATCCAAAGTCCAATGCTTTAACCACTAAGAATTAGAACACTGACTGCACCCAAGGCCTCCTCAGGTCACCTCCATCAATACTTCACTTTCTAACACTCTTGTGGTTGAATAAAATCACACAAATCTCCACAACACACTTAAAAATCTGGTGGAACATCTTTATATACAGTTCAATGTTACAACCATCAGTGTTAAGTGTTGAAGATTTTCTCAGAAAAGAGTGTTTGCTGGATATTTAAAAGAAATAGCATGTGTAGAAATAATAACCTGCATAAAAGGAGAAAAACTGTGTATCTCCGTTTGTGTGTGTGTGTGTGTGTGTGTGTGTGTGTGTGTGTGTGTGTGTGTGTGTGTTTTGAGGAACGCACAAACTTTGCCCACTTCCAGCACTCGCTGTGAGGGGGCCATGGATTCAGACAAAACATCCAACAGACAAAACATTCAACAGACAAAACATCCAACAGCCCAAAACAACAATCCGAAGCAACAGCATTAATCTGAACAAACAAAAAACGAATGAATGAACGAATGAATGAATAAATGTATATTATTTCCAACATGTACCTTCACAGAACTATGACCTAACACTTATTTCTTTTTCATGTTAAAAGCCCAAAGACACACACACACACACACATACACACACACACACACAAACACACACACACACACCTACATAGATACATCATACTGTATTCTCCTGTCCATATATGCCCATCTGTATATTTATTTTTTTATACAGACATTAACCACATTACATACACCTTAAGAACAAAAGTTTGTGGACACCTCAATATCACTTCTAAACATACCATTCCACATCAAGTCTCCATTAGATCTCATAATAAGATCCACTCTTCTAGCAAGATGATGATTTCACTAGATTTCATGGAGATTCTTGAGATTTGATTTAGGGCGTTATTAAAGTCAGGTACGTTCACGTTCATCTTGTTTAATAAGGTTGAGGTCAGAGTTTTGGAGCAGGAGATCTTTCAAACCACATCTACTTGGAGCTGGATTTGTGGTTTAGGTTTGGGTCTCGTAGTTCGAGAGAAGGAAAAGTTTTATGCTACCCCTTTTGGGGACGAGGCTCATATGGCTGGAAAAGGCAGGTGTCCCAGTACTTTTGGCAATAAAGTGTACAACACATTTGAAAAAGAAACCATCACTTCTAAACATCCCATTCCACATCAAGTCTCCATTAGATCTTATAATAAGATCCACTCTTCTAGCAAGATGATGATTTCACTAGATTTCATGGAGATTCTTGAGATTTGATTTAGGGCGTTATTAAAGTCAGGTACGTTCACGTTCATCTTGTTTAATAAGGTTGAGGTCAGAGTTTTGGAGCAGGAGATCTTTCAAACCACATCTACATAGAGCTGGATTTGTGGTTTAGGTTTGGGTCTCGTAGTTCGAGAGAAGGAAACGTTTTATGCTAGTTTTATAGACGAGGTTCATATGGCTGGAAAAGGCAGGTGTCCCAGTACTTTTGGCAATAAAGCGTACAACACATTTTTTAAATAAGAAAATCCAAAAACAACTGAATGGAACTGAGTGCAGTGAAAAAAACGAAACAAAAGACAGAAACTGCTTGAGCTTTTTTGGGCATGTGTGAAGAATGTATGTGTGTGTGTTTGAGAGAGAGAGAGAGAAAGAGAGAGAGAGAGAGAGAGAGAGAGAGAGAGAAAGAGAGAGACATATACAGTGCCAACCTCTGGACTAGAGCCAAGCCTGAAGGGGTGACACTGCCGAAAAAGGGTCCTTATTGCATTCAATCAAATAAAAAGGAAAGAAAAAGAAAAAGAACAAAACCCTGCAGCTGAAAAAACCCAAAGGATTCCTCACAAATAAACCCCCAACAAATATCAGGGCTTATTTTCCAGTTACCAGGATAATTCCGTAAAAAAAGATTTTATCGTTTATTTTAAAGCCATGATTTTTAAATGCTTTTAAGCTTTTAAATCAGTAAAAAAATTTGATTTTTTCTTCCATAGAATTGCTAAAAACACAAATCTTAAATAGCAACCTGTACACACCTTCTAACAATTGACTGGTTTTTATAATACATTCTCATAATTGTTTTCTTATTTTCACGATCCTCAAAAGACGCATCTTGTGACTCGAGGAAAACTCCAAAGTCCATTATGTGGACAAAAGTATTCGGACACCAATATGTGATTCTTCCAAACTGTTACCACAAACTTAGAGATGCTTTTTTTATTTTTGATGATTTCCCGTTACTCAATCTAGAAAGCCCAAACCTGTTCCAGCATTAAAATGCCCCTGTGCACAAAACCAGCTCCTTAAAGATATCGGTTTCCATCGGTTGGAAGATGTGGAAGATCTTTCTGCTACCAAGCTCTGACTCTCAACACTATTGAACAAAATAAAAGTAACCATACCTTTCTTTACTAATATCCTTGTGGCTAAATACAATCTCACAAATCTGAGGACTCGGTGTGAACTGGGATGTTCGAAAAGAAACACCAAGCTTATGATGAGGTGTCCACAAACTTTTGGCAATAGTGTATTTCACAGGGCCAAATGTGTTTGGGTCAGATAGTAAAATGAATACAGATTAAATATGTGTGTGTATGATATAAGTATAAGATATAAGTTTATTTTGACATTTTTGGTAAGTATGATGTAGCGAGGACTAGTTTGCTCGTGTTTACGATCTGCTGCCATCTGCTGGTAAAGAATATATAACGTTTTTACGCCAATACTGAAATAAAGTCGGCCAAGAAAGAAAGAAAGAAAGAAAGAAAGAAAGAGATGGACAGATGGCTCAAATAGTCAAATAAACAAAAAAGAAAGAAAGAAACTTTATTCATCCCAATGGGAAATGTACAGCTTCCAGCAGTATCCAGAAACAGAGGCAATAAGGCATCCAATAAATACTACAAAATACAAAATATTACAAATGTAAAGGTAAGTTAAAGAAAACAGTCTGTGCAAGTTAAGTGTCTGTGCAAACACTCAGTGTTTTATCAAGTCCTGTGCGACTCAAAGCGGTTTATAGGCCTGTGACAGCAACCTTTCACTGACGCTGTTCCTCAGCCTGGAGATGATTAAAAGGCATTCCAACAAAGATCTACGATGTTTTTCTTCTTAGCACGCCTGCAAAGTGTAATTATTTGTGTTCACAAAGCTTTTTTCCCCATTTCTGTCATTGGTTTCTCGCCATTCGAGTATAACGATTGGCTGGTCACATAAACGTGTCTGTGTTTTGACACATTATACTTCCATAAACGGTTACTGGAACAATGCACATATGGTAAGAACATATTTATGAAGATATACAAGCACAACTATGGGGTAAAAACGCAGAGCGGGGCGGGGTGTGATCAGGGCAGCTTTGCCAAATCTACAGAAAAACACACACACACACTCACACCAACACCTGCTTCACCTCATATACTCTGCAATCATGAAAGTGGCTGCGATGATCTGTGTTTCTCTTCTTCTTTGCCTTTCCGGTGAGTATACAAGATTTATGATGTAATAACCCAAATCTCTATGGCATTCTGTTTACCAGTAGTCAAGGTGTGCATTAAACTTTCTAAACGTATATAATCTTCTAAATAAAAATGTGTTTTAGGTCAGATTTAGATTTTCATCAAGATTATAACCATTATGTCTTTCTGGTTTATTAGCATTTTCTATAAATCACATCCATTTTTCCTCAAATGTTCCTCAAATTTTCCTCATTGTCAAATTTCTAGAAAGCGGTATTTTTCATATAGATTCCCAGATTTGAGAGCAAACTAATGAAGGCTCTCGGAATGAGTTAAAGATCGCTTCGTGTTCTGAAAACGTGCTAGCAGAATCTGAGCAAAATGTACAAGAGGGCCGCAGGTGTCCGTCAACAGCCAAGTTCCCACACTGTTTTTTTTTTGTGTACCAGCAGGCATTTGAGTGGAAAATTCTCCGAGGTTTGCAGTAGCCTACACATTTACCAATGAGTCACCATGCATTTTTAACTACCCGTAATCTGTTACGTAATAGCAATAAACAGACATTCCGTAAAACACAGATTGAGATGTTATAGAGGAACTGTTTTGGGCCTGAGAACTTTTCCTTGTAAGTGTAAAATGAGCCAACAAACCTGTCTAAACAACGTGAACGAAACAAATCTGTGAGGATTTGACTGACAGATCTGAGTGTAGGGAGCTAACAAAATTAATAAAGTTGACTAAACCAGGAGAAAAAGTATAGGTTGTGGCGACCCCTAATGGGAGAACCCGAAAGAAGAAGAAGAAGAACTAAAAAAGACTACAGAACTAACAAAATTGAGTGACCCAAGCAAACAGAACGTAATAAAATTAGATTTCAATTTTGTAATAACCTAAAAACCTAACAATGCTGAGTGAAACAAGCTAACAAGACAATTAGCTCAGGCTAATACAACAAAATGCTATTAGAGCTAACAAAATTGAGTGAAACAAAATCATTTTTTAAATGGGGAGACTATGCCTCCCTGAAGGAATTGAACTAGCAAGCCCAACTGAACCAAGCTAACATTTCTGACTGAAACAAGCTAATAAAACGGAGTTTACATGTTACAAATACTGCGTATTCGGAGTGTGGATGAGGCTAACAACAGAGCTAACAAAATTGAGTGAACCAAGTTGACTAAAATTAGAGAAACATACTAATAAAAATGAGTAAATATGAGCTAGTAAAATCATGCTAACAAAACTGAGTGAATCAAACTAAACTATACAAAGTGCAACAAGCAAACAAAACTGAGCAAAAAAAGCTAGAAATCTATAAAAGTCTAAAGAGCTAACAAAAATGAGTGAACCAAGCTAACAAAAAATAATAAAACAGGATAAATAAAAATGAGGTGGCCATGCTAACCTGAATGAAATGAATTAGCTTTCCAATCCCCACTGGACCAAGATAACAATTCTGATTGGAACATGCTAACAAAACTGGGCGTACATATTTATCAAAAACTGAGTATTTGAAGCTAACAAAGCTGAGTGAAACCAGATCGATACTGCACAAACTGTATGGATCAGGCTAAGACTGTTGAGGAGTTGTTCATGAACGACTCGTTTATTTCGAAAGCGTATTTCACGTGACTCAGAAGAACAAGTAGTCTCCAAGAGTGATGTAATCATTTTCTACTGGACGTGCCAAAAACAGGAAACAGAATTTAATACAGAACCGATAAATGCTATTTTTTTATGTATACAGTACTGTACTGTATTAACATTTGACTTAATTTTATCATTAATAATTATATTTTTATTAATATATTTTGGTATTTATTGATAAAACTCCATAAAAACAATTCCCTATAAGCTTTTTGGCCGTTGTGCTATCCGCGAGAGCCCGGGAAAATTAGCTAAACAAATTAGTTGTGGCAAATGCAGTTCCGCGAGATTCATAAAGCGGGAAATTACTGTATTTCATCTCTTCACTTTTCTAGTCCGATTCGGTAGTTCTTTCATTACGTGACTTCCATATACTCTACATGATGCAATAGATCAGGGGATTTTTTGGTCCGAATCTTAACATTATTGTTCCAATCATTTTGGGAGTCATGTGACGCAAGAAGTAACGACACAGCGGTAAAGCTACTCATTCTGTTTAGCATAATTTAGCTGCATTGTCATATTTTTAATCATTGGTGCTATAGTCAAAGTAGGTGTATGTAGACGTGTTTGGTGGATCTGCTTATTGAAAATGTAACATTTTATATTATTTCTGAGCAAAGGAACAAAATGAACTAAATGACAAAAAAAGATTCCTTCATTTTAATTAACAAGATTCAAAAACCTCTCGAAAATGATCCGACCTTCCATCACTAGTGTACAGAGCTAATAAAATTGAGTGAACCAAGCTAACTAAACTAAGAAAACCATGCTAATAAAAATGAGGGGATTTAAAAAAACTGTGAATGCGAAATGGTTCATTCTGTTAGCTTGGCACTGACTAGCCACTCTGTGAGATCATATTGTTTTGCAGTCTGAGCTAATAATGGGTTTAAAACATGTGTTTAACTGAAAAGCTAAATGCCTGGCATTTTATTATTTTGTGAATAATCTATTAGTAAAGGAAATTGTTAGCTATTGCACCTTGGAGTTGTTTAGGGTTTTTTTACACAGAGATGTGTAATATGCAGAATGGTGTAGTTAACTATATTTTCTCTGTGCAGCTGTCATATCAGCAGATGAAAAGTCACAGCCCAGAGAGGTAATCACATATTTACATTCATGGCATTTTGCAGACATAAATCTCATTCATATACATGAGCATCTATAGGAAAATCGCTCAGGGGCTCAGAAGTGGCAGCATGGCATGGCAGCATGGCATTCAACCACTAAGCTATCATACGTTTTGGTATGGTATTGCAAATGAATAAAGCATTTTTGGGATGTTCTCTTTTAGAAAACTCTAGAACAACATTTGGAAGGTGTAATGTGGGAACAGTATGATGAACATCTCATCTGAAAGTTGCTCCTCACTGTTTCATTTATTTCTCGCACCAATATGACGCTGCTGTATCTGTAACAGGCCGAATGCGAAAAGTATGTGACCTCGACATGCACCCGTGAGTTCGACCCGGTGTGTGGCGACGACGGCAAGACGTACTCCACTGAGTGTGTTCTCTGTATGGAAAACAAGTAAGGCAATTAGTGCATGTTGTACATGTGTGTGTCCAGTCATGTTTGAATTAGATTAGATTAGATTAGATTAGATTAGATTAGATCAGATTAGATTAGATTAGTTTAAACTTCGTCATTGTGCAGAGTACAAGTACAGGGCCAATAAAATGAAGTTAGCATCTAACCATAAATATGTAAATCAATACATTTAATATAAATATTTGAATATACAATTCTTCAATATACATATACAATTGACATATGCATCAGACCAGGATTATTTTATTATTATTATATTTCATTTTATTTCATTTTTTTCTGTGCAGAACACGAAACCAGCATGTCAAGGTGATGCACAAGGGAATGTGTTAAGATCTACCCAGAGGAGAGAGGACTTGAAATGAGAAGACCTGGAGATCTGTACACTTTTAATTATTTATCATAGAAATCCTTGTGTTGATAGTATCATCTCACTAAAATTCTGTCCATGAACAATTAAAAAGTCTAAGCATCACATTTGTCTCGTTTGCTTGATTATGGGTTGAGTTTTGTTTTTTTTGTACTTAAAGCATCTTAAAAAAATTCCCAAACAGAAAACCTTTCGGTGACAATACCAAGAAAAAAAAGGTGCCTTATACTTCTTTCTTCACATAGCCCAGTGAGGATACAGTGCCCCTGGGGTACCGAGGGTTAAGGGCCTTGCTCAGGAGCCCCAAGTATGGCAGACTGAAATATTAAATTAAGTACTGAAGCATAGGTTTTACATTCCTGCAACCCAAGAATCCTCAGCATAATGCGAAAGCTGCTCCGATGTGGTTTGAAACCCAAAATGTATTCAATCCAATTGGGAGACTTTGGCAAAACTTGGCAACAACACAAAAATTGCTTTTCATCAACATTAAGCATTCAGTCAGACAGAGTTTGGGTAATTGGGTCATTCTTGATTTGCAGTGGTAAACTGTGGCGAAATAAAATCTCACAAATCTCATCATTTAACATCTTCCCAGTAAAGTGGAGTTTGTTATAACATCAGACGGGATCCAATCCAATTTTTTTAGTCAGGTGTCATCAAACGTTTTTTTTTTCTTATAGCGTAGTTATTTCCCAATGTAGGACAGTTGTTGCTAAATAGCAGGTCAAATTTCGATGAACTGTGTGTGAAAATGTAAATATTCACCCGTCTAAAGGTCGTGTAGCAGTCACAGTACAAATCCACGTTTTGTAAAGTCACTGCGTTGCTGAAGCAAACGGAAAAAAGGAACAAACCTAAAAATTATTCATACATGGGATTTTGACAGAGTGAGTAAACTTAAGTATATTGATTTATTTTTTACACAGGTTCATTTATAGAGGGAATTTTATTAGCTAAAGAAATGTAACTTGTTCTAATTACCGTCAATGGTTTGAGAGTCCTAATCATAACACTACAAAGAATAAGAATGGGTCTATGTCTTACAGGACAGTTCAAATGTCTGGATCTGTGCTCTGTTTGGTGATATTTGTATTTAGCACATATACAGTCAGTCTTCAATCAGCAGGTAGGTTCATAAAATCACGGTTTATCGACGCCAGCGTTGATATAAGCACTAGCGTGGACTAAGTGTTCTGTGTTCCCAGTGTTTCTTCATCGCAGGGATGCTGTCCGGATCCTAAGGCATCGGCGAGCCAACTACTTCCTGGAGGAAATGAAACCAGGAGATTTGGAACGCGAGTGTTACGAGGAGACTTGCTCGAAGGAAGAAGCTGCAGAAATCTATCAAAGCACGGAGAAAACAGTACATTGACTGTGTGTGTGTGTGTGTGTGTGTGTGGTTGGTGGTGGTTGCTCATGGAATAGGTCCTGATTTACTTGTCATTTACGTAGGCTTTTTTGTTTTCCCACAGTCAGAGTTTTGGTTTCGATATAAACGTAAGTTTGTTTATAATATTAATTATAATAATTATAATAAAGATTATAAGAATATGAATACGATATATTCTTGCTGTACTGTTTGTGTACTGATACCTCATCGGTATCCGTATCGTGTATGTGTGTGTTGATCAGGTCAGAGTCGATGCCTTGAAAACGTGTGTTTGAATGGAGGAGTTTGCACGGAAAGTGAAGGACTTTACGAGTGTGTGTGTCCACCACGTTTCGACGGAAAACACTGCGAGACAGGTCCGCTGACGCTCTCGGTACCTCAATACTACATATCCACCTTAAGGTTTTTCACAATAAGATGGCATTCAAAATGTCCTGAACCGCTTTGTTCCTAATATAACGGCCACATTGTTAACCATGAAATGTAACCATGAAATTAACCATGAAATATGGTGTGAAGAAATGGCTAACGCTCTGCGTTAGCCATTTCTTCACACCATATGCCTTGTTGTTGTTCCCAAACACTTTCACTTCCCAAATACATTTGACTGTAAAAAAGGTTCTCAAACCTGTGTTATTGGGTCTGAGTGAAACACCCGAATTAAAAAATGAGGAGGTGTGTCCCAATATCTTTGTCTATATAGTGTACTTCAATTTAAACTATAGGACAAATAGTTGCTAATTGGACACTTAATTACTGATTGGAAGGTCAGGGGTTCAAGCCCAAGTATTGCCAAACTGCCACTTAACCCTCAGCCCTTTGACCCCAGCTTACTAAAATCACTGAGATCTGCAAAGAAAGAATTTCACTGTCCTGTAATGTACATGTGACAAGCATAAAGCCCCCTTACATTTAAATGTCATCATTATTGTGATTTTCCTTATCCATCAAGTTCATCTTGACCGGTCCAGCATTGCATTTCTGCACCACATCCTAGAATACATACATATTGTAGATTATAGCAAGCAGCAAATATCTAGCTAATGGTATTACTTACAAGTATAAACTGCATACTGAATTACTGTAAGTGTAAAGTTAATTATTGAACACACTGGGACCGTTTTAAGCTTGGGCCTAGAAATAATAATAATAAATTATTAAATAAACAGTAATTTCATTACGTCTTATAAAAAGGAATATTATAAGGTAATATGTGTAAACTGCAGGGATGAATGCTTCTCATTTTTTTAGCACAAACAAAAAGATTGCTTTTATTATGTCCCCAGAAACAAGCTGATGCAAATGTAATACTTCCCAAGCGGTCTTTGCATTGCAATAATGGCTTGCTGTGGAAAAAAAAGTATTATGCTCTGGCTAATCTTGTGGGTGGCATCAACCAAAATTGCATACTTCTTAAGAAAAAATAAGCTTTTGTTGACTTCAGAGGACTTTGCTATAGATCAGTTTGGGTTACTGTTATCAGGTTTTCCAAATAGAAACCCTTATGTATGTGTGTGAGAGCATATACAGCTGCAGTGGCTGCAGTAACGTATTTAATCTATGTTTGTGTGTGTGGATGTGTGTGTGTGTGGATGGGGGTGGGTGGCTGTTTGGGTGTTTAGAGGTGTTTGAGTGTGTGTACAAGAATGGTGGATGTCTTCATTACTGCAGAGACTCACAACCGGTTGGTAAAAGTGTCACCTGCAGCTGTGGTGAAGGATATGAACTGGAGGAGGATGGAAAGAACTGCAAAGTGACAGGTAATAAATGAAAATATGCAATGCACAAAAAACTAACATAGCCATTTGACATGCCTTTGTAACATTCACCTGTAACAAACCTCTATAACAGATCCATGTAACATGCCACTGTAACCTGCCACTGTAATATACCCCATGTAACATTCACCTGTAACAAGCCTCTATAACATATCCATGTAACATGCACCTGTAACATGCCACTGTAACATTCGCCTGTAGCAAGTATTTATAATATATCCATGTAACATACGCCTGTAACATGCCACTGTAACATTCACCTGTAACAAGCCTTTATAACATATCCATGTAACATGCCACTGTAATATAACCCTGTAACATTTGCCTGTAACACGCCTCTATAACATATCTATGTAACATGCCACTGTAATATAACTCTGTAACATTCACCTGTAACAAGCCTTTATAACATATCCATGTAACATGCACCTGTAACATGCCACTGTAACATTCACCTGTAACAAGCCTTTATAACATATCCATGTAACATGCCACTGTAATGTAACCCTGTAACATTTGCCTGTAACAAGCCTCTATAACATATTCATGTAACATGCACCTGTAACATGCCACTGTAATATACCCCTGTAACATTGACCTGTAACAGCCACTATAACATATCCAAGTAACATGCACCTGTAACATGCCACTATAACATTTATGTGTAACATGCCACTGTAAAATAAGCCTGCAACATTCACCTGTAACAAGCCTCTATAACATATCCATGTAACATGCCATTGTAAGATACCCTTGTAGCATGCCTCTTGTAACATACCCCTGTAACGTGTCTGTTAAATATTTATAGCACAATTCCCTTGTGGAAAACAATGGATTCAGGGCATTATACAGCGCTCTTTATTGGATGATCTAAACCACACCCACATGGCAGAAAGCCCCACCCACTCCCCGCAAAACACCAGTCAATTCACCTCCAACCACACCCACTCTACCGAGAACACCACTGACCCACTGTACACCATACCCACCTCTGATGACTCAGGAAAACGAATTGTAGAAGGTGTGCAACAGCCCCAGGGTAGAAGTCCGTGGCAGGTGGGTGGAGACTGGCAGTCATTTTAATGTGTAAATCTGACTGAATGTATAGCAGTGTTGATTGTAGTGCATACTTTTCTAGGCTCTGTTACGCAGGAAAGATGAGAATGGGTTCTGCGGAGGGACACTGATCAGTAAGCGCTGGGTTGTTACAGCAGCTCACTGTCTAGAGGATCCACCTGATCATGTGACCCTTGGTGAGCATTCAGCTTTGCATACATCATGTATATTACATTATTTTAGGTCTTTGGGTTTGAGTTCCTTGGGGGTTGGTGTTTCTGGGTTTAATGTCTTTGGGTTTGAGTTTCTTGGGGTTTGGTGTTTCTTAATTTGATGTCTTTGGGTTTGAATTTGCTGCATGTGGATTCTCTGAGTTTGCTTTATTTTGGTTTAAGTTCCCTGAGTTTTGGTGTATTTGGGTTTGATAACTTTGGTTGTATACTTTCTGCATTTATTTTGCTTGTATTTGGTCTCTCAGGGATTATTTATTTAATTATTTATTTGGAGAATACTTAGGACTTTAATATCTGAGATACCAAGGGCTTAGGGTCTGTTGGTTTTATTTCTTTGGATGTAAACTTTAGGGCTGCAACAACTAATCGATACAAATAATAATAATAAAAAACATTAATTGATAATTCGTTGTCAACTAATGCCAGTATCACATTTGCTGTGCGTATATCATAAATACCATAAATTTAAATTTTATGTAGATATAAAAAGCAAAGCATGAAAAAAATCAGATTTATCAAATAATAACAATAATAATTGTTTTTTGTGTTCAGACTCTGGGTTTGTTTTCTTTGCGTTTGGACTCTTAGGGTTTGTTTTCATTGTGTTTGGTCTCTGGGTTTGTTTTCATTGTGTTTGGTCTCTTGGTTTGTTTTGTTTGTGTTTGGACTCTTAGGGTTTGTTTGTTTTTGTGCTTGGTCTCTTGGATTGTTTTATTTGTGCTTGGACTCTTAGGGTTTGTTTGTTTGTTTTTGTGTTTGGTCTCTGGGTTTGTTTTCTTTGGGTTTGGATTCTGGGTTTGTTTGATTTCTTTGTGTTTGGACTCTTAGGGCTTGTTTCCTTTGTGTTTGGATTCTGGGTTTGTTTGTTTTTGTGTTTGGTTGCTGGGTTTGTTTTCGTGTTTGGTCTCTTGGTTTGTTTTCTTTGTGTTTGGACTCTTGGGTTTGTTTTCTTAGTGTTTGGACTCTGGGTTTGATTGTTTTTGTGTTTGGTCTCTGGGTTTGTTTTTGTGTCTGGTCTCTTGGTTTGTTTTCTTTGTGTTTGGACTCTGGGTTTGTTTTTGTGTTTGGTCTCCAGGTTTGTTTTCTTTGTGTTTGGACTCTGGGTTTGGTCTCTGGGTTTAAATTATTTTGGATGTGGACTATTGGGGTTTGATTTCTTTGGATGTGGACTCTCTGGGTTTGAATTCTTGATTTCTTGGCCTCTTTGTGTTTTATTTCTTTGAGGTTTCTTGGGGTTTGGATTCTCTATGTTTGGTTTTGGTTATCAAAGTGTATAGGGCTTTTGTGTATGCTTGTATGGTTGCAGGAGACTTTGATAAATTACTTCTAGACGTCGGCGAGCAGAGGATCAAGGTCGAGAAGGTTATCGTCCATCCTCATTTCCATGAGTACACATTTGACAGTGACATTGCTTTGCTGTACCTGGCTCAGCCGGTCATGTTCAGTACGGTCGTCTCTCCGGTGTGCTTGCCCAACACTCACCTGGCTAAACGACTGGAGCGACCAGGGGAGTACGGCCTAGTGACTGGCTGGGGTGCGACTAAATACCTTGGCCGTTCTTCACGATACCTTCTAAAAGTGTCCCTTCCGGTAGTGGACCAGCAAGATTGCATGGATTCCACCGAACAGGCAATCACAGATAACATGTTCTGTGCCGGATTTCTGCACACAAAGAAAGATGCCTGCACTGGCGACAGCGGTGGACCTTTTGTAGTGAACTACAGGGGAACATGGTTCCTGACTGGAGTGGTGAGCTGGGGTGAGCAATGTGCTGCTGACGGAAAATACGGCGTATACACCAGAATCAGCAACTTCCTGTACTGGATACTAGATGAGGTGAAGAAACAGGAAGAGATCATCAGCATGAACACCAACCAAACCAATGTCAGTTAGACCCTGGTTTCTCATTAATAGAACACAATTCTAATAATGATGGCAGATGTTTTTAGTTACACTTTGTAATGCAGATGTTGGTGTAAAACTTGTGAATTCTGAGTATACGCCAGTATTAAACCACAGTTTTAATACCACGTTACTGCTGAATGCTTGATTCTGATTGATTAGATTAGGGTCGATTCCTTCTCCATTACGGCAGCTCTGACAGCAGCTCCGTCTGCAAGGTTTTCATGAACACACTATTATTTAGACCTCAGGTCCTACCACATCACTTATTCATACACCATATGAGCAAAGGTTTGTGGACACTTAAGACTCAAATGCTTAAGGAGAGCTCAAGGTCTTCCAATCTAACCCATGTAAATATCCATGTCTTTAGGGTGCATCATCATGCTGGTACTGGTTTGGGTCTCCAAAATCAAGTGATAGGAAATTTTCATGCACATCCAAAGATGTTCTATACAAGTGCATCCAAAAGGTTCAGAGAAGAACCACATATGGCTGGAAAAGTCAGGTGTCCCAATACTTTGTCTAGCTATTGTATGCGTCCATAGTAACGATAAGACTGGTCCATAAGTATCATTGCTGCCTCATTTGCTCCAGGGTCCTAGGTTTAATCCTAAACTTGGGTTACTGCCTCCATGGGTTTTTCTTGGGATTTTCTGGTTGACTTGAGGTCCAGATCCCTGTTTTCACCTTCAACGATGCTGGTTTGCCAGCATGTTTGATTTTTTGGAGAAACTGGCAAGCAACCACAAGAATAACATTTCCAAACAAATGTTCCTGAAAAAGTAACCATTTGAGGAGTGCTGAGCAAATTTAGCTTGTGGAGACAGTGGAAATTTAGCTTGTGGAGACAGTCGCTAGTTTTGCGGCAACTCTGAAAATAATAAAAACACGGAAAGCCGTTCACAGACGGAGGAAACATGAAAGAATTGTTTATTAAAATATCAGACAATCTCTTCAATGACCCAACTTTCTCACTTGTAGGTAACAGATAATCTCACCAGGGACAAACAAGTTATAAATTGCTAACATCCGAATACAATAGAAATGCTAGTGCCACCTAGTGGAGCAATTAGGCATCTACCTTACATCTGCATGAAACAATAAATTTGAAGTTTTTTTAGACCACCTCATGCATATATATATATTAGTTATTGATCTAAATACACACTCCCTACACACACATACACAAAGAAAGGTCACCAGGGTCAAGGAATTACGCGACTGAGCAGTACAAACCAAAAAAAAAACTAGTGTGAGACAACTTAGTGTAGTATAGAACGAAAATACGTATGTATATCAAATCATGTGCCGTATTATTTTAAAAAAATTAACATATCGAGTCTCAGGTTACAGTGTAAGCGACAAGTATCGAACAGGATCGACGCAGAAGGTTATACAAAAATATAGCGCCCGCTGTCCACTTTATTAGGAACACTTGTGCAGTCATCTAACCAGGGGTGTTCCTAATAAACTGGACAGTAAATGCTCTTTTGTCTTTGTCACAACTCTGCAGTCTTTGTTAAACACTTAGTTCAGGTAGTTCAATTCGGCTATACGATATGTAAATCCCCCTTGGACCTGGAAGTTATTCGACCTCCCAAACCCTCGGTTCTACCCTAAATACTAATTCCTTAAAAGTCTACAATCCCACTAACTATTTTCCTTCATCTGGATCTAAAAGGTGAATCTATGCACTCGGGACAGAACCACAACTCCCGTCCTCAGCTCTTTTGGGGCTCCTCCTTTCCATCGGCGTGTTCTTCCTGTGATTCGTCCTGAGTGCCGAAGTGTCTGCGCAACAGCTGTTCTGGATCATGAGACGCCATGTTACTAAAATCGCGGACGATGTCCTGAAATGTCTCGTCGTCCCCTACGCAAAGAGAGTTAAAATATAGTCTGAAATAAATGTGAACGAAATAGCAAAAAAATATATACATCATGATTAAACGTGTGTGTGTGTGTGTGTGTGTGTGATGTATTACGAGAAGTTTCTTACCCACTGATCCGAAAAATCCTTCAGACTCCCTCATTTCTTCATTCATACGGGCCATTCTCAACCTGCACACACACGTGTCATTTCAAATTGACAAACACTGCAGTAGCAAAGAAGGTAGAATATAGTCTAGTTGAGCACACACACACACACACACACACACACACACAAACACACACACACTTGGGGTCCTCACAGAGTAACGATGTCAGCATGAGCCGTTTCTACTGCGATGCTGAGTGGGTCCTTTCCCTTCTCGTCTGCCGAGTACTGATTGGCTCCTCGCTTCAACAGCAGACACACTTGCCTAAATGGACCAATCAGAGCAGAGCACATTACAATTCGTGCAACACAGCAGTGTGTGTGTGGGTGTGTGTATGAGTGTGTTTTACCCTGTGTGTCCCCGGGTTGTAGCCGTGTGTATGGCTGCATGTCCGTGTTGATCTCTGTGATTGGCATTTGCGCCATTCTGCAAGAGGAACTCGCAGGCCAATAATGAGCCCTACACACACACACACACACACACACACGCACATGCACGCGCAGTCACACACACACACACACACACACGCACATGCACACACACACACACACACACACACATATTAGTCTGTAACTGTAATAAAGACAATTCCTAATTACTTAATCAAACCAAACACACACACACACACACACACACACACACACACACACACACATGCAGTCTTAGTTAAAATACACAATTCAATAATCCTTTTAGGTCTGTTCAGAAGGGGGCGGGGCTTACGCCAATTGCTGCACCAATCAGAGGCGTCTGTCCCTCTGGGTTACTCCAGTTCACGTCGCCACCCTGAGCCAGAGCCAGAGCCATGGAGACGACGTCCCCACTTACTGCAGCATCATAGAGTCTCTGCCCCGCCCACTGCTGTACTGTGTCTGTGGAACACACACAAACACACACACACACATATTTATACATACACACAAACACATATATTCATAAAACAACAACTCAACATCAAAGAATGATGAAATGAATGTTTGTATGTTTGTGTGTGTGTGTGTGTGTGTGTGTGTGTGTGTGTGTGTGTGTGTGAGAGAGAGAGAGAGTCACCAGTGATATTAGGGTCACAACGTTGAACGAACTTCCTCTCCACATATTTTGTTCGGATATACACCTCCTTCTGCTGCCTGTAACATTGTGCGCGCGCACACACACACACACACACACACACACACACACACACAGGTAGGAATATTTGTGTATGCGTCTTTTTGCACAGATATTTTTATGCGTGTGAGTGTGTGTGTGTGTGTGTGTGCTTAACACCTTGCGCGCGCACACACACACACACACACACACACACACACACACACACACACAGGTAGGAATATTTGTGTATGCGTCTTTTTGCACAGATATTTTTATGCGTGTGTGTGTGTGTGTGTGTGTGTGTGTGTGTGTGTGTGTGCTCCTACCGAGAGCTATCAGACTTGGGTTTCTCCATCTCTGGCAAGTGGCATTCATAAATTCCATTGATGACATCATTACCCAGAACACACAATAGCTGCACACAAATATTTAACCATTATGCAATGTATAGAGTTTTATTTTGTGTGTGTGTGTGTGTGTGTGTGTGTGTGTGTGTGTGTGT
>MU551552.1:2272488-2282488 GCA_024362625.1 Silurus asotus | reverse complement strand
ATGAGGTAATGGCTGACTCAATGGTGTAATGGCTGAATCAATGAGGTACTGGCTGACTCAATGAGGTACTGGCAGGTTTAAAAATATATCTGCTGGCCAAATGACCAAGTTATTGACTGAATTCCAGGAATACTGGTGTTGAAATGCTAAATGACTTTATAAAGTCTTGACTGACTCTCTAGGGTAGCAACTGACTTACAGAGGTTTTACAGGATTTTACAGGAACACTGACTGACTTGCTGCAATACTGACTGGCTCGCTAAGTTACTGAATGATCTATTTCTAGTGTTCAAAAGAGAGAAACTTGGGACTCACCATGTGGAAGTGGATCATCTCCTGCAGAGCCTGATTAAACTGCTGCAGACAATTCTACAAACACACACAAATGTCATAAGTTCAGTAGATTTGTAGGTGTTGTGAAAAACCTGATTGACACATCGATAGAAACACACACTCACTTCTATAACAGTGTTGTTTTTATGGTGGGACGTCAGCTCAGCCAGAGCGGACATGAAGAGCTGATTGGACGAACAAAAGACCTGACCGTCATCCACCGTCTTATTACACGACCTCATCACCTACACAGATAAACAAGGTCAGGCACATGGGCATAAAGCCACACACAGTTCGCAAAACTTAAAATCCTTACCTTCTCCATGCGACTTTCCAGCTGCTCTAGGTCATTCTCACAGCGCTCCAAAGATAGCCTGTGAAAGCGATGGCAGAAATTGGGCATGACTTCAAAACTTCTGTGGTAAGGGATCACAATATAAAGCTTTTTTTCCCTCTCTCGCCTAAAAATGTCCTTACCTACCCGACCGACTTTTTTTACACTAAGAATTATCGAACTTTGATCATAATCAGCATCCTGTACATCATGCAGATACTACATTCGTCTGGCTTCCATGAACAAAATAAAACAGCGTAGGACACTATGAATTTGTAGAGCACAGACATTTTTACAGTCTCAAGCAGCAGAGGTAGTCAACACACACAAACAGCTTTCTCTCTACACAATATGCTCGAATGAGGACAAACCAGATGAAGAAACGTAGTGAAAAGAACTAATCATCTATTATTTTGCTGATCCACCGATGAACTGAGCTCAACAAAGCCATGAGACATAAAAAAAGGCCTGATTTTGAGTATCCTGAGCGACTTTTACCTCAGACAGACACAGATTTCAAAGATCCAAGTTCAAGTTCAACAACACCCATATACTGTCTTCTTCCCTCATATCACTAAAGGCACAGATCACCCTCTGATACCGAGAGGCATCAACTATCACTGTCCTCTACACCCTCATTAAAAAACCTAATCTGGATCCAAACACGCTATCGAATTACAGACCAATTTCAAATCTCCCATTTATGTCTAAGATTTTAGAAAAGATTGTCACTGCCCAGTTATGTTCCTACCTGCAAGAGAACAATATCTTTGAAGAATTTCAGTCAGGGTTTAGGCCCCATCATAGCACAGAAACTGCTCTAGTTAAAATCATTAATGACCTGTTTTTAGCTTCAGACCAAGGCTTCATCTCGCTGTTGGTTCTACTAGATCTTAGTGCTGCATTATAGACCATGATCTCCTCCTAGATCGGTTACAAAATTACATCGGCATTCAGGGACAGGCATTAAGATGGTTTAAATCCTACCTGTCCGATCGTTACCATTTTGTAGATTTAAATGGAGAGCTATCCCGGCTAATGCAAGTAAATTATGGCGTGCCGCAAGGTTCAGTTCTAGGACCCCTGCTCTTCACAATATACATGCTTTCGTTAGGAAATATTATTAGAAGGCATGGAATTAGCTTTCATTGTTATGCTGATGATACTCAGCTATATATCTCATCTAAACCAGGCAATACAGCTCAATTAACTCGGATAACTGTGTGTGTTAAGGAAATAAGAGATTGGCTAACCATAACTTTCTACTTTTAAATTCCGATAAGACTGAGATTTTGCTCATCGGCCCAAAAACTAGTATACAGAAGCTCCAGCATCTCAACCTGCGTTTAGACGGATGTTCTGTAACCACTAGTTTAATGGTAAAAGACCTGGGAGTTATTTTAGACAGAAACTTGTCTTTCAAATATCATATCAACCAAGTTACAAAAACAGCCTTCTTTCACCTTAGAAATATTTCTAAGTTAAGAAACATGTTGTCTATATCCGATGCAGAGAAGCTCGTCTATGCGTTCATGACCTCCAGATTAGACTACTGTAATGCGTTACTAGGTGGATGTCCTGCGTCATTAATAAACAAGCTTCAGTTAGTCCAGATTGCAGCAGCCAGGATTCTTACAAGGTCAAGAAAATATGATCACATAACCCCGATCTTATCGTCCCTACATTAGCTTCCTGTAAAGTTTCAAATAGACTACAAACTATTACTTCTCACTTATAAAGCACTAAATAGTTTGGCTCCCATGTATCTATCCAGTCTTTTAACTCACTACAATCCACCACGCTCCCTAAGATCTCAAAACTCTGGGCGTCTAGTAGTTCGTAGAATAGTAAAGTCCACTAAAGGCGGTAGAGCATTTTCACATTTAGCTCCTAAACTCTGGACGGTGTTCGGGGTTTAGACACACTTCCTGACGGTGTTCGGGGTTCAGACACACTCACCCAGTTTAAGTGTAGATTAAAAACATATATAGCAAAGCCTACACATTACACACGTCTCACATCATAACCTTGAGCTTCAGAACATCTGATCACATGCACATTATCAACTTGTGCTGTTAATATCATGAACAGCAGCTACGCTAATTCCTCTCCACTGCTTCTCTTTCTCTCCCCATCCCGAGACACCCTGAGGTTGGCCAGCTCCAGTCACCTCCCACCTCTTGGTGATTACGGACCTTTGAAGAAATAGATGCCGAACTCGCAAACATCCCGAACCATCTAGAGACGTACCAGTGTCAATTGGATCCCGCTACATGTGTGGAGTTTTGACATTGGACCTCCTGGAGTGTTAAGGCTCTGGCATGGAGAAGCTGATGCTGGATCTGTGGTGATCAAAAATGCTGAGCTCATAAAACTAGGAGCTACTAACCATAAAGACTGTTTAAGACTGCAGAAAGAACATCACTTATAATCTTATACTCCAGTACTCATGTCAGTTCTCACTCTCCAGTGTTTGTATTGTTGAAAGATTTATGATCAAACTCTTGATGTCACCCAAATGAGGATGGGTTCCCCTTTTGAGTCTGGTTCCTCTCAAGGTTTCTTCCTCATAACATCTAAGGGACTGTTGATTTCTGTAAAGCTGCTTTGAGACAATGTCTGTTGTGAAAAGCGCTATACAAATAAATTTGACTTGACTTGACAAACACACTCTCTCTACACACACACAATGCAAACAACCCTCAACTACATCTGCATCCTCTATACACCCTATTGTGTGTGTATATACAGTAAAAGTTTGGACACACCTTCTCATTCAAAGAGTTTTCTTTATTTTTATGACTTTGAAAATTGTAGAGTCACACTGAAGGCATCAAGGGCTATTTGACCAAGAAGGAGAGTGATGGGGTGCTGCACCAGATGACCTGGCCTCCAGTTGTTTCACACTTTTTTGTTATGTATATAATTCCATATCTAATTTAGCCCAAGACCTCCACATCCAGCATCTCCACACAGCCATCGAAGAGGAGTGGACCAACATTCAACAGGCCACAACTTACAACCTGATCAACTCTATATGAAGGAGATGTGTTGCAATCGGGCCAGGTTAAAGTGTGTAATATTCATGGATTATTCATAGACGGGTTTTCTCCGCGAAGGAGAAGAGCTCACTAACACAGATTTAGACAGATTTGTGAACAATATTTGAGAGGAATTGGCTCAAGACTGTTGGAAGACCATTTCAGGTGACTACCTCTTGAAGCTCATCAAGAGAATGCCAAGAGTGTGCAAAGCAGTAATCAAAGCAAAAGGTGGCTACTTTGAAGAACCTAGAATATGACATTTTTCAGTTGTTTCACACTTTTTTGTTATGTATATAATTCCATATATAATTCAGCCCAAGACCTCCACATCCAGCATCTTCACAACAGTGTGTTCCAGTTCCTGCCGATATCCAGCATCTTCACACAGCCATCGAAGAGGAGTGGACCAACATTCAACAGGCCACAACTAACAACCTGATCAACTCTATGTGAAGGAGATGTGTTGCACAGAGTGAGGCAAATGATGGTCACACCAGATACTGACTGGTTTTCAGACCCCCGGGACCCCAAAATACAGTAAAACTGCACATTCTAAAGTAGTCTTTTAATAGGACCAGGTTAAAGTGTGTAATATTCATGGATTATTCATGGACGGGTTTTCTCCGCGAAGGAGAAGAGCTCACTAACACAGATTTAGACAGATTTGTGAACAATATTTGAGAGAAATTGGCCTTTTGTGTATATAAACAAAGTCTTAGATCTTTGAGTTCAGCTCATGAAAAATGGGTGCAAAAACAAGTGTTGCATTTATCATTTTGTTCAGTGTGTGTGTGTGTGTGTGTGTATATATATATAATTATATATATAATTCCAATAAAGTCAATAGTTGAGCCTAGTGTAATATTACTAGGGCGCAGAATGATTGCGCATGCGCAGTGCTCTATGAGTCCTACCTGAACCCCGGAGAGTCCCGGATGCACTCTTCAAAATCCAGGAAGTAATCCATACCGGGTTTTAGAGATCGCCTACACGTCCGGTTTCTTTCAATATCATTAATATGTTACTTTTAATATTCAATGCAAACGTTGCTCATAAATGAATGACAAAACAATGCAAAATACATAAAACTAACTTAAAAAATAAACGCTTCCGGTCTTCATTAACGCGTCGCTGAGGAGATAACGGAGATGTTTCCAGGGCGTATAACGGAAACCCTTTCGAGAGCTCAAAGAGTAGATTATCGCTTAGAGAAAAACCGTGTTTAAATAATAAATAACTTTCATTTAAAATGTTTATATAACATGTTTTGCGTGTGTGTGTGTGTGTGTGCAGCCTGGAAACGCAGCAGCTGTTCTCCTGTTACACACACGGGTTTTCCGGACAGCCTCCGTGTGAAGCAGCGTGTAACCGCCTGCCACAATACAAGTCAACCGCTCTTTCTTTTATTCCCTTAAACAACATGAAGGTAAAAACTTCCATTTTAGAAAGTATTCATATTTATTTATTTAACAAAACATTAATTATAACCCTATTCCTATATTCCAAAACACGTGACACAATGTTATTACATTGTAGTTACAGCGGTGACATTGCGGGGGAAATTATTTATTGAACAAATAATCTGAATAATTAGTGACTCATAAATTAATAAAATAAATATTTATATATATAAATATATATTTGAAATTATTTTAAAAAATCTCAGTAAACCCCTTTAGCTGGTAAAGCTAGTTTGTGATTGGATATGCGTCCTGTCAATCATTTTATAGCGGTTATTCTTGAATGGGAGGGGCGGGGCTTTATAAACATGGGCGGGGTTATTCAAATATCCAACCTTTGTGAGCTGCAGCAACGCAAACGTCGTTTCAAAAGTATTGGGACACTTGACTTTTCCAGCCGTTTGTGGTTCTTTCTCAAAGCACGCACTTGTAGGACTTTGGATTTCACATGCAGTGTCAGGAAATAAAAAAGGAATTGACAAAAAAAAACACAGGTCATTAAGAGCAGTCTTAAGAAGTGTTTCATTTCTAATGCATGGGGTTCCATTTCCTTCATTACAGGTTTTTAACAACTACAATAAATACAAACACTGCATTTGGGACAACGTATGAATTTTTATTTAGTTGAAAATCCCAACACTCAGCATCAAAGTCTTTTAGAAATGTCCACATGGAGATGAATCGAACGCAACACGAAGCTGAGCACTCGGCTGATGAGCGTGAGAGAGAAACGTGTCAAAATTCAATGGAGATCAGGATGACTGTGACGTTGTCTGCGCAGCCTCGCCTCACTGCCTCGGTCGCCAGTTTCTGACAAGCGGCTTCGTACCGCGCCTCCTCCACAGTCTGGCCCTCCTTTGTCTCCACGGACTCGTCCTGGAAGACAGAAGAAGAGCGGAGATGAAAGAGAGAAGATGGACAGACGAACGGTTGCAACTTCAGGCAGTACGCCAAACCGAGCACTGAATCCACTGCTACTCTGAATTCTTATAGGTTTCTATGGTTACAAACCATCATTTAAATCTCCTCCACCAAAACCATTATTCAGTCTCCACTACTTTAATCATCAATCAGCCTTAAATCTTCTAAATTACCATCACCACTACCAATCAGCACCATCAATCAGCCCTAACTCTCCACCATCACCAAAACTAACCTTCACCCTTCAGTACCATCACAACCACCAACACCCCTAGACCTTCACAACCATCACCAATCAGCCCCAGACCTCCAGCAGCAACCCTATTATCATTATCAGTCAGCATGAACCTCCAATCCTAAACTACACCAACAAAAGATCTCCAATGTTCTCATCTCCAATGTTGCCCAAATCCATCATCATAATGAACCAGCTCTAAAGTGGTTACAAACCCAAACCCGCTGTCCTTAATGCCAATCCACCCAAATCCTACATCTTCATCATTGTCCTACCAGAAACTAGAATCATCATCACACTAATCTGCTCACAATCCCCATTAATAATCATCACTATAATGTGCACGCACACACACACACACTTACACACCTGTAGAAATTTGTTGACAAACTGAACAGCCCCGTCTGCTGAGAACACTTTGAAAAGTCCATCGCATGCCAGAATCACAAACCTAAACACACACACACACACACACACACACACACGGAACAACAAAGCACAATGTATTACCACACAACTTACACACACATACAATTTACACACATTTCAGTCCTTAATGCCAATCCACCCAAATCCTACATCTTCATCATTGTCCTACCAGAAACTAGAATCATCATCACACTAATCTGCTCACAATCCCCATTAATAATCATCACTATAATGTGCACGCACACACACACACACTTACACACCTGTAGAAATTTGTTGACAAACTGAACAGCCCCATCTGCTGAGAACACTTTGAAAAGTCCATCGCATGCCAGAATCACAAACCTAAACACACACACACACACACACGGAACAACAAAGCACAATGTATTAACACACAACTTACACACACACAATTTACGCACATTTCACACAATCGAACATGGATCTACAGCACAAAGCTAATGGTAAATGTGTGTGTGTGTGTTTTACCTGTCTTTTGGGCCGAGTGTAAAGCGTCTTAGGTCAGGTGTAGAAATCACTCCACAGCGTTTATACTGACCATCACCGATCGAGCGGGAAACTTCTAACACGCCTAACACACGGCCGTCTCTGCGCACACACACACACACGTTACAATCCACTGAGAGCAACCGAATTAGGAAGAGTTCCATAAACCTTAAACCTACCGGACAGTTCCTCCTGCTCTCTGTATCCTCATGCGCTCTTCATAGATGGTGGGATTGTGTTCTTTACTGAGAGCCACAGATACACACTTCTCCTCCCCGTCCTCATTGTGCTCCATACGACACAACACTGCCTAAACACACACACACACACACACAAACTTCTAGAGTACCTACTTTATCCTGATATGAGTTGTGCTAAATTTAATACACTGTGTGGGCAAAAGTATTGGGACACTGAATTTTCCACCCATTACATTTTCCCCTTATACACACACACACACACACACGCGCAGTCATACACCCCCACACATCCTTATACACCCACACACTCATATATATATATATATATACACACACACACACACACACACACACACACACACCACCAAACATGCCATTATACCCCCCATATACCCTCACATGCCCTCATACAGCTCCGCAGACATCAATGAGCTGATGAATGTAGTGAAATGAACAGAAAGTACTCACTCTGCTGTCTCCCAGATTGGCAACATACAGATCATCATCTACAGCCAGCATGCATGTAGCCGTGGAGCCGTCCTTCCATACCGGCTTCCTGCAACACACACACACACACACACACACACAAGTTGTTCAATTAGGCTGTGCATTCCTGCGACCTGAACCCACAACATAAACATTATCATAATAAATCTTTATAATATAGTTGATATAAATATAATAAACTCGAACCCAAACACTTACTGACTAGAGGCTTTTTTCAGGAATTCCTCGTCTGTGTTGCGAAACGTGTCGAGCAGACATTTCCTCACCAGCTTGTCCAGATTTTCGACTTCTCCTGAGCGAAAACACAAGAGTTCAAAACAGCACGGAAAACAAGTCTGACACTGAAATGAAGTGTCTGTGAGATCTGGGTGGTGATCAGGGTCATGATGATGACTTGGGGGGAATACCTTTAGGAAATTTGCTAAGTAGTGTGTGATGCAGATGTTCTGCAGCAAACTGAGACGCTCGAGCCCCACCATGACCGTCAAACACAGCAAAGTATGCCAGCCTGGACCTGCACGTACACACAAACACGCCATTTACCACAATTCATGAGCAGCTCTCGGCTGTGTCCCAAACCACTCTTGGGTTTACAGATGCATGAGGCCCTGGGTGTTTTGAAATGAAATTGTAGACAGATTTGGGATTCAGCCTGTGTACATAGTGTGTGTGTGTGTTTCACTCACACGTGTGCAGGCAGCGTCTTAGCATGCGTGTGGAGGTTCGGCAAAATGACATGAGCATCCTGCATATCTTCTCGCTCGCCACGCCTGGCCGCCACAAAACCCTTCAGCTTCACCAGTCCTGCAAACACACACACACACACAAACACAATAAACAGATCCACACACACTCTGACACACCCCGTGTAATGGTGTGCGAGTGCGGAAATGCCGAAAACCTTTACAAACTTTCTTTTCCGCCTCATCCTCTTCGTCCGGGTCCCGGGATCTCTTTTGGCCCCGGATCTGCACACTGGATTCATCTTTACTGCCTGAACGAACAAACAAACAAACAAACAAACAGTTTATGTTGAACTGATATGCAGGTGAAGAGTCCTGGGATGAACTTTAGGAGTCTTTATGAATACAGCAGCAGTTCTTAGGTATACATTCTTATACATTTACATTCTCCAGGCACAACTATCACCTAAAACAAGAATTAGACTTGATGTATGTTTGTTTTGTTTTGTTATTTTAAAAAATTTACTTCCAAAATAGGAAAATGAGAAAGACTGCAGCTAATCTTAAAATTCAGCTGAACTATGCTAGCTTTTGTCTGTTCTTCCCTGTTTTGACGCCAATATCAGATAAAAGCTTCATTAAAGGTCTCACAAAACGATATTCATAACGTTTTTCGTTGCATATCCTAAATACTCACCTTTACAAATAAACTATATAGAAATAATTTATATTAATATGTCTCTATAGCTAGCAAGCTAGTTCGCTAGCCGAGACTAGCTAGCTCGCGCGCATCAACTAGAGTTAAATAGGAACCTATACAAAAAAAAATATAACGGAAAATATTGTTTTTTCTTTATAATTATTAATAATTTTTTATTATTTTTTTCTTACCCGAGTTTGTATTGCTCGTAGGGGCAGGCAGGTCTGCAAACAAATCCATCTCGATATTTAGAAGCAAGCTGGAAACAACACTAGCTAATATGAACAATTTCTTAATTTATATGCATATATTTTTTTATATATTTATCTATTTCGTGTGAATTGGGGAAAAAAATCTAAATTGTATATACACGCTCAATACCGAGTCTGAAACCTAGCATTTAGTGTATTGGCTCGGGTTCATTTCTAAATCCATGCTTTACACGTTAGTGATCCCTACACAGGGAGGAGGGAAAGGGGTTGTATTACAGCTGGTGAATCGCCCCTATGAAGGGAGGAAAAGTCGTTTGTGATACAGCCCGAGTGTGAACAGAACGGAGAGTTTAGTTATTATTAAGTGTTCGAGGAGAAGTGCGACATGATGGAAAAGAAATAAAAACGAACGGTAATAAATGGACAAATATG
>MU551552.1:2222580-2263144 GCA_024362625.1 Silurus asotus | reverse complement strand
CTCTGTGGTGGCCTCAGCCATATTCTATGATGTGGTCTGCTGGGGCAGCAGCATCTCTACTGCAGACAGGAAGAGACTGGACAAGCTGATCAGGAAGGCCAGCTCAGTCCCAGGGATTCCCCTGGACACTGTACAGGAGGTGGGAGAAAGGAGGATAGTAGCAAAACTATCATCATTGCTGGAGAACGCCTTTCACCCCCTGTATGAAACCGTTTCATCGTTGAGCAGCTCCTTCAGTGGTGGACTGTTACATCCTAAGTGTCTGAAGGAGCGATACAGAAGGTCTTTTCTCCCTGCTGCTATTAGACTTTACAATCAAAGCTGCTCCCAGTGAACCAGTCACAATAATACACACTGGTATTACTGTTTAACTGTGTAATAATCTGTGCAATATGTGCAATATTACCTGCAATACCACCTGTGTGCAATACCACCTGTGTGCAATACTTTTTTCTTATTTGTATTTATACATTGTGTTGTGTATATACATGTTTACTATAGTATGTGTCTATTTTTTATATATATTTGCATTTATTTTGTTTTATTTTTCTTTTTGCTGCTGTAACAAAGATATTTCCCCACTGTGGGACTAATAAAGGTATAACTTATCTTATCTTATGACAAAAAATATTCATAAATAATCTCCATATTCAAGCTGCTGTTCTGGTATTGTATGAGGAAGTCAGGTGTGTCAGAGAAGTATGCGAGAGTGGTGCAGGTATGATGTATGAGGACAGTGTGACAGCAGTGAAGTGTGCAGTAGGAAAGACAGACTGGCTCAAGGTGAAGGTTGGACTGCATCAAAAATCATCTCTAAACCCTTTCCTGTTTGCATTGGTGATGAACAGGTTGACAGACAAGGTCAGACAGGTGTCTTCATGGACTATGATGTTTGTGGATGATACTGTGATTTGTGGTAAGAGTAGGGAGCTGGTGGAGAAGAGCCAGGAGGGGTGGAGGTACGTGCTGGAGAGAAGGGGAATGAAAGACAGTAGGAGTAAGACAGAGTGTGTGTGTGAATTAGAAGGAGGGCAGTGGAGGGGAGTGGTTGCAGGGAGAAGAGGTGGAGGAGTTTAGGTAACTGGGGTCAACAGTGCAAAGTAACGGAGAGTGTGTTAGAGAAGTGAAGAAAAGAGTAAAGGATGGAGTGGGTAAAGACGAGTGATGTGGATGTGGTGAGGGAAGACAAGCAGGTAGTGTGTTTAAAAGAGGCAGATGTAGAGGACAGGGGTGAATGGTGACGGATGATCTGCTGTGGCGACCACTAATGGGAGCAACCGATAGAGAAGAAAAAATGGGACTGAATTCAGGAATGAATTGATTTGTCAGCTATTTTTCACATGCGTTGGTGGTATAGTGGTGAGCATAGCTGCCTTCCAAGCAGTTGACCCGGGTTCGATTCCCGGCCAACGCAGCGCTAATTTTTTTTTCTAAATAAAATTCTGTAAAAGGACAGTGTACATTGTTAAAAAAAACAATGTTTCTTTACAGTCTGTTTACAGAATTAAATAGATGTGTAGATATAGATTTATAAATGCGTTCATGTAAGTTTATCACTAATTAATGAACCAGTGAAAATGGCAAATGAAAAACTCTTTTTGAGACCTTATTTAGACTAAAATTAATATAAACAGTCTGCTACAATGGTTCACAATCACCATGAACAGTTTTACACTCGAGTCTAAATCAGTGTACAGTTGAGAACCTCGGCAGAAAAACTAGAATGAATAGACCTTCAGTGTCACCCAGATGTGTACAGGTTTCCTTTGGCGTTTGGTTCCTCTCAAGCTTTTGCCTTGCTACTCTCACCACTGGCTCAATCATTAGGAATAAACCTATAGGGACTCATTTATAAATGCAATTAAATGTACATTTATATTTGTGATCTATATATTCAGACGTTTTTAAGTTCTATAGTTCTTGTATTCCTGAATGTATCCCAAAACAGTAAGCTGTGGCCGAGTTCCCAGATGAGTGTATTTATCACCACAGTATGTGAGGACTTGTGATTGTGAGTCTGACATGATTGTCTGCAACACTGGAGCCCCGCAGGGAACGGTTCTAGCCCCGTTTCTCTTCACCGTCTACACTGCAAACTTCATGTTTAGCTCAGCAACCTGTCACCTGCAGAAGTTCTCTGATGACTCTGCCATCGCCGGTCTGATCACGGATGATGATGACAGGGAGTACAGAGGACTTATACAGAACTTCGTGGACTGGTGCCTACAGAGCTGCCTCCAGATAAATGCTGGGAAAACCAAAGAACTGGTGGTGGATTTCCGTAGGCACAAACACAGTTTATTAACGCCAGTGAACATTCAGGGGAAGGACATTGTGAGAGTGGACTCTTACAAATACCTGGGTGTTCACCTAAACAACAAACTGGACTGGACAGACAACACTGATGCAATTTATAAGAAAGGGCAGAGCAGACTCTTTCTGCTGAGAAAACTATGGTCTTTTGGAGTGCAAGGAGAGCTACTGAAGACCTGTTTAGACTCTGTGGTGGCCTCAGCCATATTTTATGGTGTGGTCTGCTGGGGCAGCAGCGTCTCTACTGCAGACAGGAAGAGACTGGACAAGCTGATCAGGAAGGCCAGCTCAGTCCCAGGGATTCCCCTGGACACTGTACAGGAGGTGGGAGAAAGGAGGATAGTAGCGAAACTATCATCATTGCTGGAGAACGCCTTTCACCCCCTGTATGAAACCGTTTCATCGTTGAGCAGCTCCTTCAGTGACAGGAGGTCTTTTCTCCCTGCTTCTATTACACTTTACAATTAAAGCTCCTCCCAGTAAACCAGTCACAATAATACACACTGTTATTACTGTTTAACTGTGTATTAATACTACCTGTGTGCAATACATGCAATACCACCTGTGTGCAATTCTATCTGCAATACATACTTTTTCCTTACTTGTATTTATACATTGTGTTGTGTATATACTTGTTTACTATAGTATGTGTTTATTTTTTTTATATATTTGCATTTATTTTTTTTATTTTTTTCTTTGCTGCTGTAACAAAGATATTTCCACACTGTGGGACGAATGAAGGTATATCTTATCTTATCTTATCTTATCTTATCTTATCTTATCTTATCTTATCTTATCTTATTATATCTTATCTCATCAAATATCGGTTCTGAGCCCTTTCCTGTTTGCAGTGGTGATGGACAGGTTAACAGACGAGGTCAGACAGGTATCTTCATGGACTATGATGTTTGTGGATGATATTGTGATTTGTGGTGGGAGCAGGTGGAGAAGAGCCTGGAGAGGTGGAGGTACATGCTGGAGAGAAGGCGAATAAAAGTCAGTAGGAGTAGGACAGAGAGCATGTGTGTGAATGGTGGGGTGAGTGGAGGGGAGCGTTCGCAGGGAGAAGAGGTGGAGGAGTTTAGGTAACTGGGGTCAACAGTGCAAAGTAATGGAGAGTGTGTTAGAGAAGTGAAGAAAAGGGTGCAGGGTGGAATGGGTGGAGAAGAGTGATGTGGATGTGGTGAGGGAGGACATGCATGCAGTTGGTTTGAAAGAGGCAGATGTAGAGGACAGGGGGGAATGGAGAAGGATGATCCGCTGTGGTGACCCCTAATGGGAGCAACCAAAAGAGAAGAAAAAGATTGAAAAAAATGGACAGAATTCAGGGATGAATGGATTTGTCAGATGTTTCTCAAATGCATTGGTGGTATAGTGGTGAGCATAGCTGCCTTCCAAGCAGTTGACCCGGGTTCGATTCCCGGCCAACGCAGCTCGAATTATATTTTCTAAACAAAATTCAGTTTGATTTGTAGATTTGTTTAAATATGTAAAAGGACAGTGTACATTGTTAAAAAAAAAACAACAATGTTTCTTTACAGTCTGTTTACAGAATTAAATAGATGTGTAGATATAGATTTATAAATGCGTTCATGTAAGTTTATCACTCATTAATGAACCAGTGAAAATGGCAAATGAAAAACTCCTTTTAAGACCTTATTTAGACTGAAAATAATATAAACAGTCTGCTACAATGGTTCACAATCACCATGAACAGTTTTACACTCGAGTTTAAAGCAGTGAACAGCTGAGAACCTCGGCAGAAAAACTAGAATGAATGGACGTTCTGTGTCACCCAGATGTGTACAGGTTTCCTTTGGAGTTTGGATCCTCTCAAGGTTTTGCCTTGCTACTCTCACCACTGGCTCAATCATTAGGAATAAGCCTATAGGGACTCATTTATAAATGCGATAAAAAAACATTTATATTTGTGATCTATATATTCAAACGTTTTTAAGTTCTATAGATCTTGTATTCCTGAATATTTCCCAAAACAGTAAGCTGTGACCGAGTTCCCAGATGAGTGTATTTATCACCACAGTATGTGAGGACTCATGACTGTGAGTCTGACATGATTGTCTGCAACACTGGAGCCCCGCAGGGAACGGTTCTAGCCCCGTTTCTCTTCACCGTCTACACTGCAGACTTCATGTTTAGCTCAGCAACCTGTCACCTGCAGAAGTTCTCTGATGACTCTGCCATCGTCGGTCTGATCACGGATGATGATGACAGGGAGTACAGAGGACTTATACAGAACTTTGTGGACTGGTGCCAATGGAGCTGCCTCCAGATAAATGTGGGGAAAACCAAAGAACTGGTGGTGGATTTCCGTAGGCACAAACACACTTTATTAACACCAGTAAACATTCAGGGGAAGGACATTGTGAGAGTGGACTCTTACAAATACCTGGGTGTTCACCTAAACAACAAACTGGACTGGACAGACAACACTGAGGCAATTTATAAGAAAGGGCAGAGCAGAATCTTTCTGCTGAGAAAACTATGGTCTTTTAGAGTGCAAGGAGAGCTACTGAAGACCTGTTTAGGCTCTGTGGTGGCCTCAGCCATATTCTATGGTGTGGTCTGCTGGGGCAGCAGCATCTCTACTGCAGACAGGAAGAGACTGGACAAGCTGATCAGGAAGGCCAGCTCAGTCCCAGGGATTCCCCTGGACACTGTACAGGAGGTGGGAGAAAGGAGGATGGTAGCAAAACTATCATCATTGCTGGAGAACGCGTTTCACCCCCTGTATGAAACCGTTTCATCGTTGAGCAGCTCCTTCAGTGGCGGACTGTTACATCCTAAGTGTCTGAAGGAGCGATACAGAAGGTCTTTTCTCCCTGCTGCTATTAGACTTTACAATTAAAGCTGCTCCCAGTAAACCAGTCACAATAATACACACTGTTATTACTGTTTAACTGTGTAATAATCCGTGCAATATGTGCAATATTACCTGCAATACCACCTGTGTGCAATACTTTTTCCTTATTTGTATTTATACATTGTGTTGTGTATATACATGTTTACTATAGTATGTGTCTATTCTTTTATATATTTGCATTTTTTTTTTCTTTTTGCTGCTGTAACAAAGATATTTCCCCACTGTGGGACGAATAAAGGTATATCTTATCTTATCTTATCTTATCTTATCTTATCTTATCTTATGACAAAAAAAATATTCATAAATAATTTCCATATTTAAGCTGCTGTTCTGGTATTGTATGAGGAAGTCAGGTGTGTCAGAGAAGTATGTGAGAGTGGTGCAGGTATGATGTATGAGGACAGTGTGACAGCAGTGAAGTGTGCAGTAGGAAAGACAGACTGGCTCAAGGTGAAGGTTGGACTGCATCAAAAATCATCTCTAAACCCTTTCCTGTTTGCATTGGTGATGAACAGGTTGACAGACAAGGTCAGACAGGTGTCTTCATGGACTATGATGTTTGTGGATGATACTGTGATTTGTGGTGAGAGTAGGGAGCAGGTGGAGAAGAGCCGGGAGAGGTGGAGGTACGTGCTGGAGAGAAGGGGAATAAAAGACAGTAGGAGTAAGACAGAGTACGTGTGTGAATTAGAAGGAGGGCAGTGGAGGGGAGTGGTTGCAGGGAGAAGAGGTGGAGGAGTTTAGGTAACTGGGGTCAACAGTGCAAAGTAATGGAGAGTGTGTTAGAGAAGTGAAGAAAAGAGTAAAGGATGGAGTGGGTAAAGACGAGTGATGTGGATGTGGTGAGGGAAGACAAGCAGGTAGTGTGTTTAAAAGAGGCAGATGTAGAGGACAGGGGTGAATGGTGACGGATGATCTGCTGTGGCGACCACTAATGGGAGCAACCGATAGAGAAGAAGAAATGGGAATGAGTTCCGGGATGAATGGATTTATCACGTGTTTCTCACATGCGTTGGTGGTATAGTGGTGAGCATAGCTGCCTTCCAAGCAGTTGACCCGGGTTCGATTCCCGGCCAACGCAGTGCTAATTTTTTTTCTAAATAAAATTCTGTAAAAGGACAGTGTACATTGTTAAAAAACAATGTTTCTTTACAGTCTATTTACAGAATTAAATAGATGTGTAGATATAGATTTATAAATGCGTCCATGTAAGTTTATCACTAATTCCTGAGCCAGTGAGGATGACAAATAAAAAAACTCCTTTTAAGACCTTATTTAGACTGAAATTAATATAAACAATCTGCTACAATGGTTCACAATCACCATGAACAGTTTCACACTCGAGTCTAAATCAGTGAACAGTTGAGAACCTCGGCAGAAAAACTAGAATGAATGGACGTTCAGTGTCACCCAGATGAGTACAGGTTTCCTTTGGTTCCTCTCAAGGTTTTCTGTTCATGGGGTTTCAGAGAGTTTTGCGTTGCTACTTTCACCACTGGCTCAATCATTAGGGATAAACCGATAGTGACCGAGTTCCCGGATGAATGTATTTATCACGTGATGTCTCCATGCGTTGGTGGTATAGTGGTGAGCATAGCTGCCTTCCAAGCAGTTGACCCGGGTTCGATTCCCGGCCAACGCAAGAAAAATTCTTTTGGGAGCAGCTAAATTTAATAAATTTAGAATCATTAAGCATTTTTTTTAACAATAGACAATATTCCCTTTTCAGAATTAAATAGACCACAATTATAAATGTTACATTCATAAATTCATCCCTATAGCTTTATCCCTAATGATTGAGCCAGTGTTAGGAGTGGCAAAAGAAAAACTCCCTGAGACCTCATGAGGAAAAAAATCTTGAGAGGAACCAAACTCCAAATGAAACCCCGTCTTCATCTGGGTGACACCAAACGTCCATTCATTAAAGATTAATCATTGCTGAGTTTAGTAACTGTTCACTGATGGAGACTCGAGTGGTTTCGTGGTGATTGTAACTCTAAGACATCGTAGCAGACAATCCTAATCCTTCTTCATGGTTTTTGAGTTTAATCCTCCACATCGGATCTTCAGACTGTTCAGGTCATCGAAGCCTTTTTGAAATTTTTTTTTTTTTATGAAAGGCTGAAATCTAACTTTATTTGGGGCTGGAAGTAAATGTGCATTATAATGAACTATATTATGTTAAAATTAAACTTGGAAACGGTTGTTATTTTCTATTTCGAAACACAGTTCTACTTTCAAGGTTTGGTTAAAATGTATAGCTAGTACAATTTAAACCTAAATACAGTCCTATTTATAGAACAGAATTCTCTGAATTCAGAATAGTCTGAAACCAGACCAATGCTTTGGGGACACCGAGATCAATGGTGTCTTCTCTGTCTCAGTGGTAAAGCCGCCATGGGTGAATTTTGAAACAGCGGACCCTAGTTTGCTTCTTGGACAACCCACAATTCTCAAGAAAAACTCTTTATAACTGGTATCAAAGGATGATGTAAAACTGGATCTCTTCTATTTTGGGTTCTCCTAGATCTGTGTCGGTGGTGTAGTGGTGGGCCTACAAAGAAGTTGACCAGGGTTTAAGTCCTGGCCAACGCAGAACCTTTCCCCATACATCAACTCCATTAAAGGGACTTTATATGGTATGGATTTTACTGTCTTTTTAAGATCTGGAAGTGATTTATAAAACGGGTTGCCTCTTCATTTTCAATGTTCTAATTTAAAAACTACTCCTAGAGATTTCAAGCTACAGTACATCCACCAAAATAGATGTTCCTTTCACCTGGCCTTAATCGAGTTGCTGAATCTTTTTAAACTGGTGAGAAACACAGTTTTCCCACTATGGAGCTCAAACTGGCCATTTTACCTCAATGCAGTCCCATTCCGAAGACTTCCATCACTCGACTCCATCAGACTGATCCTGGGCAAATATTTCAGCAGAAAAACTCCTTAACCTTCCATTCACTCAAGTCTTCCTTTTCTCTCTATTACTCTACTTATATGTCTCACCGAGTCTCTCCATCAATATATATTTAACTCCAAGTCTTTCTTTAGCTCGCATTTTTTTTTTTGTTCTTTATTGCATTTTTTTCAGTCTTTGTTTTTCTTTCTTTTAGTCTTTTCTCTTCTTCTTCTAGCCCCTCTTTTCTCACTCTACATGTGTTTCACTCGCTCTCTCAATCTGTTCATCACTCTCTTGGTTTCTTTCTTTTTTTTTTTTTATTATTTTTGTAATCACTTTCATTCAGTTTTTTTCTATCAATTTTTTTTTTTGTTCTTTATTGCATTTTTTTCAGTCTTTGTTTTTCTTTCTTTTAGTCTTTTCTCTTCTTCTTCTAGCCCCTCTTTTCTCACTCTACATGTGTTTCACTCGCTCTCTCAATCTGTTCATCACTCTCTTGGTTTCTTTCTTTTTTTTTTATTATTATTTTTGTAATCACTTTCATTCAGTTTTTTTCTATCATCTCTTTCTTTCTCTCAATCTTTCTGTTCTTGTCTTTTTTCTTCCTCACATCAAACACAATTGTTTCTCACAGCAAACTCGCCAGCATTTCTTTGCTGTTATTCTTCTACTTAGTTTTTGTTCTTCTTAAGTTCCTTGGATCATGAAATGGAGCAAATAGATCAAATCTTCATGTCCCTTTTATCTATAGAACTGGCCTGGGAACAAAGTCGAGCAAAGCCCTCCAGCTCCACTGCATTCAGAGTCTCTGACACAAAAACACACACACACACACACACACACACAAACAAACACGCATGCTGTTTAACTCAGCGTTGGTTTAATAACAGACTGTTTGTACATAAGGAATGTATGTACACTATCGTTGAGAGCTTAATAAATATTTAATACAAACACTATGGGACAAAATGATATGGCTGATCTCTCGCACACTCACTCTCACTCTCACACACTTTCACACACTCACTCACACTCTCACTATCACACACACTCACTCTCACACACACTCTCACACACTCTCTGAGCAGTCGTGTTTAATAAGAATCGTGTCACTCGGGCTGTCAGTGACCGCATCTGATTAAATTTTTATAGGAACGGCTTTCCTGTCTAACCCGTTATAAGTGTCGCTGAAAGTCACGGTGTAAACACTCCAGCTCACGTGGAACTTCGGTCTGGAGGTCAAAGAGGAATCGTGAACGTCCCGACGTCTTGCGCTGCAAAATGTACAGGTTCGTCTCATGACTCCGTATTTAGCTCGAAAAAAACGCTTTCTCCTGATGCTAACTCTAATCCCAACACTGATATGAGATATTGCACGCACACGCACACACACACACACACACACACACACACACACACACACACACATAGGTAGATTGTGGTTGTATCTGTTGGACCGACCACTCCATCATTCTTGATTGTCATGACGCAGTGTGGCTAGGTTACTCGATTTGAATATAGCTCTATTTTTATGAATTTTTTGTTTTTTTGTACAAAATAAAGCTATTTCAATTTAAACAGCATGGTTTCCTTAAGAGAAAAAACCCTTCTCACTTTTTTTTCTTTGTGCTAATGGCTAATTATAACAGCACAGTTTCTGTGTTTCGCACTTTGATAATTCTGTAGCCCTTTGATTACTGATGGCTCTTATTTACTGCTCCCGTACTCCTAATACACACACACAAACACACACACACACACACACACACACACACACACACACACACACACACACACACAGAGGTTGGCTGAAACGAAGGCACTGTGCCCAGCTCTGATCTGTCGCTGAGTTGGTCCCGCTGATCTGATTGGCTGTGCTGAGACTGGTCTCGCCCTCTTGGAGAGTGTGATTGGCTTGGAGGGTCTAAGCTTCGCTGGCCGTGCTGTTGCGATTCAGGTCTCGGATTCCCTGCAGGATCCGCTTCATGTGGCCCACCTTCGTTACACCCAGGTCCTGAGATAGATAAAGGATATGTACTGAATACCACTGAAATCATTCTGTGGGGATCTCTCACACACACACACACACACACACAAACACACACACACACACACACACACACACACACACACACTCACACCAAACAGCTTACCTTGAGGTCCCTCCTCTCCAGGTGCACCAGTTCTGGTCCACGAACGTCGTGCCTGATGAAGATCTCTTTGTATTCTGACAGACACAGCTGCTCCAACCAGCATGCCACTTCATCCACTCCCCATTGATTCACTACACACACGCACACACACGCACACACACACACACACACACACACACACACACACAGTTTATTAGTTAGCCTTTATACACACCATGTACACAAATGGTACTTCTGTACTTTAATGAAATTGTTCCGCTATAATGGTGAGGTAAAACTGAGGGAACTGGGAGGCAATTGAGGCACATCTCTAATAATTATAACCTCTAAAATATCTGAGGTTAAACAAGAGAACTATGAAATAAATTTGATGTAAATCTGATGGTCATTCTTTGCCAACTACAGGAAATTCAGAGGTAATAACGGAAATTTTAAGGTAAATCCAATTGTAAAGTAACTGGTAATTATTACTTAAATGTGATATAAATGGTAATTATGAGGTAAATCTGGTCATTCTAAAGAAACAATAAGGTACATGTCCTGTCCAATTACACAGGACATGTCCTGTGTAATTAGTAATTCTTAGGTAGCTAAGGTTATTCGGAGGTAAATTTGTGGTAATTTTGAGGTAACTTTGGTAATCATGAGGTAAGTCTGAGGTAATTTTAAAAGAACAAGCAAGCAACAAAAGTCATTCTAAATCTGGTGTAATTAGTCATTCTTAGGTAGCTATGGATATTCTGAACTACGTTTAGTATAAATTTAAGGTTCCTACAGTAATGAAAATAAATCATAAGATCATTTCCTGATAATTACACTTAAGCCCAAATGCCGTATCTGTACTTTAAGACCGTACCGAACAGACTGAGGTAATTCCATGGTAATTCTGAGGTAATAACATCAATGCAAAGTTAAATCTGCAATACATCTGAAGAAACTAAGAAGTAACTATGGTAATTATTAGTTAATTACGAAGGAAAGTAATATTTAATTACGAAGTAAATCTGATGGAATTGGTCAATTTTAAATAGCTATAGTAATGTCTAGCTGATTCTGTGGTGATTTCACAACATCTATTGTCATAGAAATGTAAATCTGAGGTCATTCTGTGATAATTATGAGGTACTTGTATGTTAAGTAACAGGGAACAAAGGTATTCTGAAGTAATTCTTATTTTTTGGTTAAGTCTTAAGTAACTGGTTATTTAAAGGTATATCAGAGGTAATTCTATTGTAACTAAGAAGCCATTATGGCAATTATTAAGTAAATTTATGTAATCCTATTGTAATTCTAAGGTAATTATGGTAATTATGTGTTAAATCTGAGGTTAATTGATATCCTTATACTGAGAGGTAACTAAGGTAATTCTCAAGTCAATTTGATGTAATGCTTTGGTAAAATCTTGGTAAATATGATAATTTGGTAAATATGATCATTCTTCGGTGTACCCTGAGGCAAATCTAAGTTAACTTTGGAAATTCAGGTGGTAGGCCTGTGGTAATTCTGAGGTAACAGCAGTAATGCAAATAAAGAGGTAATTCTGTGGTTCTACGGTAAGTCTGATTCTGGGATAAGTGCGGCAAATATGAATTTAAATCTGAGGTTTATGTTAATTGTGAAGTGACCAGTGTGTTTTTGAGGTAAAGCCAAATTAACATGGTTTAACAAATTCATAGTTCAGGCATAAAACATAATTCTAAAGTAATTATATTGTAATTCGGGGATATATGTGATACATGTTTAACCCTGTTAATTTAAGATACGGAGAATTGTAGGTAAATCTACATCTACATATGAGCTCTGTGGTTACTGTAAGACACCCCAGGGCAAAACTGAGTAATTCAGGGGCAAATCTGAGGTAACTGTATATTCAAGGTAAGAGTTCAGTGATAATACACACCAGGCAGGTTGAGAGTACACATCTCCTTGTTCTTGTTGTTCTTGTCCCGCTTAAATTTGGGAACAAGGCGGAATTTAGCACTTCGACTACGCTTGGAAAAATCCAATGAATTTCCCTACACACACACAAACATACAGGAATATATATATACATGACATTTTATATATAAATATAAATATATAAATGGTTATGGGTTACAGTCGGCATGTGTACCTCGTCGTCGGTCGGGTCGATGAACGCGCTAATCCAGCTGATATCCATGAGTCTGCGCTGCTGCTGAGCGACGGACGCTAAAGCTGCCACCAGTTGGTCTTTCTGCGGGGGGTCCAACTGCTGTTGGATACAGAGACCGTCTGTTGCATGCACGCATGATAACAAACTTACATTCTAGCAAATACGTTTATGCTAACTACGTACCAAGCACATTTTTCCTGTGAGAAGGAGGTCCGTCTCACTGTGAAGGGCTTTCACATTGCTGACCATCTGTAGCACCACACTGCAAGTCAGGCCCTGCATGCACACAGGCAAACACACACACAATCACACATACTTGTCACTAATACCTCAAAGAGTGTACGTGGTCTAAAATGAAATAAAACACACACTCACAGTGTTGTTCTTGGAGTTGGCGTACACAGTGTCCATAGCTTTGGAGCTGGCGTTGACAGCGTGCGCCAATTCCTGCTCCATACTGGGGTGAGACTGAGCAATCTCCCGTATGCTAACACACACACACACACACACACACACACACACATTTTTAAACCTATGGGCCACACTGCGTTGTGTGTAGTGTGTAATGGGGTACAACTTTTATGTTTAAAGAAATGAGTGTGTGTGTGTGTGTGTGTGTGTGTGTGTGTGCGTGTGTGTGAATTTCCCCACTGTGGGACGAATAAAGGTATATCTTATCTTATCTTATACCTGTGTATTAGAGCTCCAGCGGTCTGCCCGAACAAACTAATCTGAGCCGCTTCCTCCTCAGTGATGATCTCAGGCTGCACTGCATGCTGGGATACGGGGCGTGTGAAGTCACACTTTTGCTTGTCCTCCCATGATTTCAGAGTATTCTCAAATTCCTACACACACACAGGGTACAAATTTGGTAGAAAAAAATACCTTGGCGTGTCAGTAAGATAGCTGTGTTTCTGTGTGTTTGTGTGTGTGTCTGTGTGTGTGTGTTTTTTAGTCACCCTGTCCCTGGTCAGCGTCTGGGTGCGATTCTTGTGTAGGATCCTGATGAATCCCGGTGGTTGGATCCATGCTTCTCCGTCCACCTGCACAGGAACGCCTTCATCGCCAAGGATGGTGATCTTCACTGTTCGACACTGTGCGCACACATACACACATACACAATTAGTCCGACTTCCGATATCTTAGTGACATCCAATTGTATGTTTTATAATCCTGCACAAAATGCTGTATGTGTGTGTGTGTGTGTGTGTGTGTGTGTGTGTATACCTGGGCTATTCGATGATGTTGTAGGTTGATAACTCGAGACACAGCCATCTGCATGCTGCCAAACACAGCTACCACTTCCAGAATCTTGTCATCAAACGACGGCGCGGTGAACGTCTGTGACACAAACGCACACAAGCACACACACACACACACACACACACTTTTCATATATATGTACTGCTAAAACTGTGGATCCTCCTCTGGCAACTAAACACAAACGTGAATAGGTTCAGTTGCTTTACTCAGTGTGTGTGTGTGTGTGTGTGTGTGTGTCGTTTACTCACGTCGTCCTCTTTGGTTCCTCCCCAAAAGTTTGTTCCTCCAGCATAACTGGGAATGTTCAGTACGGCGATACCCTGAAGACTGGGCAGAGGAATGGGCCGGCCATCACACTACACACACACACACACACACACACACACACACACACACACACACACACACACACACACACACACACACTTACTTTGATAAAGACTGAATAGAGTAATAGGCTGCTTTTAAAGACAGACATGCACCAAAGGAACTGAAAAAACACACAGAAACGATTTTCTGCCTCACACAACCCTACACACACACACACACACACACACACACACCTCCAAAAGCACTCTCTGCTCCAGGTTTCTGTAAGTTCTGTGAAGAAGCTCTTTGGTCCCCAAAACTCCGTACCACATCATATTCTTAGTACGGCTCCTGAACACGTGTAAACACACACACACACACACACACACACACACACACACACACACACACACACACACACACAATTTTCAAATTTAAAAATGTACCGTTATATATTACATATAATGTGTTTTACTGGTTTATAAGTTAAATACAAATATACCTGCACTTCTCAGGATGTTCGTCTCTCTTGTTATTGAAGTCCAGTGAGATTTTGGCGTCCAGTCCGATTCCAAAGTAATTATTCATCACACACTTTTCCGTGTAACACTCCCTGCAAGCAAACACACAAGTTTTATAAGATCGAACCCTAGACCTTCCACATCTTGTGCACATGCTGAAACAGGTTTGGGTCTCAGGTTTGAGTGAGGGGACAATTAAAGGCATTCGAAGGCGTCCTATACAATTGTGTGCCTCCGGATTTGTGTAACAGTTTGGGAAAGAAACTCGTACAGCTGGAAAAGTCAGGTGTCCCAATACTTTTGTCTGTATCTGTATTTACAATCACAGTTATTTATAATAATTTACAGCTGGAAAAAAAAAATCTTAGGGATTATGGATTGCTGTATATATTGATGTATATTCTTATTATTTTCTGTATATATTATATACACAACATTTTTTCACATACACATATATACAAAGTACAATATGTAGTAAAATGATTCGTACGGCTGTCCAACATGTAAATATATAGAATATAAATATAAATGAACATATACAGTATTTAAAGTATGAAATTTCAAACATATTTAATAAAAAAAAGATAATAATATACACTGTAAATTATAAAATATATACATACAAGAATTAGGTGCTGTGCCAATTCGAAATATAAAGCATTTATGCTTAATATCTATTTATTTTATTTATTTATATTTACATTATTGATCAGTCGTAAAACGCATTTCACTACAGGTCATAATTTGTATGAATGAGTTGGAGCTGGAGATTAGACACGATAATTAGGGAGCAGGTGCCAGAGAGATCAGGATCCGCAGGGTCCCTAGAGGGCAGTTCTGGCCAGGAAAACCCAAGAGACCAAAACGTTGGCCTTATTGCTCAAATTCCATGATGATACTTGCTTGGGAATTTTCTACCGAAAGCTGATTGGCTGATGATTCGATGCAACCGAAATTCACTCGGAAATCAGTGTAAAGATCAGAGCGGGAGATCGGATTTTAGCATGATCGGACTTGTCACTTTTTATTTCGAAGGGACAAGCACCCACAACCTTCCCTTAGGCCTATCAGGAACTAAATAAAACGAATAATAATAATCATAATGAGCTTATGTGATAAGGTGACAATCACGATGATGGTGGTGGTGAAGATGATGATGAAGGCCACTCACAGGTTCTCGACGTCGCAGCTGAAAGGGTCGGCGTTCACTAGCAGCCGGCTGATAACGGAATTGCTGGGGAGAGTCCCGGACATCCCTGCAATCACACACACACACACACACACACACACACACACAGTGTGTTAGTTTGTCACACTAAGCAGTTCTCTAGCTGTTAGCAGTCTAGATTTGGCTTCGCTCTCACCTGTATATAGGATCTTGGCGTTCAGCATGTTTTCTCGAGCTCCCGTCTGAGCAGGAAGTGATGCGTAGCTGCCTACTGTTAAGCCGCCTTTAGTGATGAGCTTCTCACATGGAGCCTTACAGACTGAAACGCGCAGAAAGAAACCACTTCTGGTGTAACAAACCATGGTATGGTTTTTGGTGATTTTGGCAGAATTATAGGTAATGTGGTATAAAGAAACCGATCTGGTGGGTGATACCTCTCCTGAAATGCTGTGCTCCGGTGCTGAAGGATCTCAACGACTCCTGGTCGTCCTCCTCCTCTTCCTCGACCTCTTCCTCGGGAGACGCTGTGCCAAAAACGTCATCCGTCTGGGCGTTCTGCTCGTCCACAGCTGGGTGGCAGAAGGAAATCCGTAGCGACAGAGCGAGTTACCATGAATAGGCAACAGGGTGTAGAGAGTGTGTACTGCGTGTGTGTTAGGGGTGGAACGGTGCACAAACTTCGGGAAGTTTTTTAATTAACGCAGTTTATTGTTATTAACATTTGTGAACATCGACGCTTTACATTTTTTAAACAGTTTCAAATAAAACGCCTGTTTGGTTAAATAATATATAAATTTTAATAATTTTTTTTATTAAATTACATTTTTTATTAACATTAAATTGGCACAAATGTTGAGTTTATTGTTATTAACATTTGTGAACATCGACGCTTTACATTTTTTAAACAGTTTCAAATAAAACGCCTGTTTGGTTAAATAATATATAAATTTTAATAATTTTTTTTATTGAATTACATTTTTTATTAACATTAAATTGGCACAAATGTTGTAATAAAATTTTTTTAAAAAAGAAAGAAAAAATGTAGCCCCCATTTTGGTAATACCGATGTTTATATAAGTGTGTGTGTGTGTATATAAGTGTGTGTGTGTGTGTGTGTATGTGTGTGAGATACATGCAGTATTTAATTTTTTAATGCAGACTTTAACAAATGTCTTCATTCAGGATTTTCTCCTTTAAAGAGAAAAGTGTGTGTGTGTGTGTGTGTGTGTGTGTGTGTGTGAGTGTGTATACCTTTCTCTGTGTGCTCTATAATCTGTCTGATGGCTTTCTTTAAGCTGTTGGCTCTCAGCATCAACTGCTCTCTGGGTTTAAAGATCGCAGCAGGTGGGCGTGGAGAACAGGGAGGTGGAGCTGAGAGTTTGACCGTTGGCGTGGCCTGGGGAACCTGCGCCTCGCCTTCTTCCTGCTCCTCCGCGATGGTGGGCGTGGGCGTCGGCACGACGACGGAAGCCTGAGCTTCCTCGCTCAGCGTCTTTAACAGCGAGTCCAGCTTCTCCTTCAAGACTCCACACTGCAGCCAATCAGCAAACAACGTCACAACACGGTCAGCCAATCAGAATCAAACTCAGATACAGAGAACCTATCGCAGACTCTCTCTGGATCTTCAGCCAATTCGGAGCTCACCTTTTTGGCCATGGTCTCCGATTCCTCTGAGTTCTCGGTGTTCTTCTCATACGCCCGACCCACTTTGGCCACAAAGTCCTTCACCGTTTCACACAAAACCCTAAGCAAAAACACACACATGTAAATACACACGCATTACACCCCCCCACACACACACGCTTTTTCTCGTAACCTACTTGGCGGAGTTGATCACTACAGAGTGCTGATCTGAAGTCAGGATCTTGGACAGATGAGCTGCCACCGAATCCTCATAGGTCAGGATGTGCTGCACCTACAATGCAAACGACCAATCAGAAAACAAAACAGCGACTAGGGGCGGGGCTACAACGCTTCAGGAGAGCATTTATATTGGAGATTCAACTCTTCCACACTCCCGACCAATCGGAGAGCAGCTCGCTAGCATGTCATCACCTCTGAATCATCGCTGCAGTCCTCCGTTACCGTGGAGCTTGAGTGTTGCCGTGGAAACTTTGTTTCATACACCATGATGCTCCATCTGAAGAGAAGAAAAATGGTTTAATAAATATGTTCTTTGAATACTCCTACATGCACACGCACACACACAAAAACACACACACACACACACACTAACACACCTGTCAAGCATCTTGGTGCTGGCTCTTTCGAGCTTCTCGAGGATTTGGGGAAGCTGTGTGTCGTCGTCACATGCCGACCCCCAGCCCAGAACTCGGGCCAGGTCATTTCCAGTTCCTAATGGCAAAACACCCAGCTGACACTACACACACACACACACACACACACACACACACACACACACACAGAAATACACGTCATCACCACTAGCACCACCACCAGCTTATATGCACACACTCACCAAAACATTGAAGCTGCAATAATGCCCAGAATCCTGCGGGGGGCAGCACAACATCATTCACTACACTACAACTGCTACTATTACAATAACTTGTAGAAGTGCACGTGTGTGTGCGTGCGTGCGTGTGTTTGTGTGTGTGTGTGTGTGTGTGGTTACCTGTTTGTGCAGCATCAGTGTGTCTATCTCGGACAGAACCCAGCCCACGCTGCCATCTCCCCCGCACACCAGGATTCGGAATGTATCGAACTTTTGGAAAAGACGCAGACTAAAAAAACACACACACACACACACACACACACATTATATTTAAATATATATAAAAAAATGTCCATGCAAAGCACACAAGGGTTTTATATATATATATATATATATATATATATGTGAGTGTGTGTGTGTGTGTGTGTGTGTGTGTGTGTGTGTGTGTGTGTGCGTGTGTTACCCCAGGTGAGGTCCTCCGTTCATCAGGTCGAACACCTGGGCCGGGTTGAGCAGCTGCTTGAACCTGCGCAAGAACTTCACACCCTGGTTGTCTCCACTCTTACTGTTCACAAACACCAGCAGGGGGCTAGAACACGAGGGGGGGCACGAGGCTTTCCAGAACCCTGCGCACACACGCACACACACACACACACAATACAGAAATGATGCAACCATTACACACATAGTACAAACTATACAATTCTATCGGATGTGTTTGAAGATTCGAACGTGATTGGCTGATGCCCGCGCCCATGATAAAGCAGATAGAGCCGTGATTGGCCGCTCACCGTCCGAGTCGATGCTGTTGAGCGCGGTCGGAGGGATCACGGAGACTTTGCACTGGCCGAGTGGACATTTGGGTGAGAGCTGCTCCTTGCACGAAGCGTGCACCTTAAAAACACGGACACGTGATGTTTCCTGGACAAACTCTCTCTTAAACACACACACACACACACAAACACACAGACACACACACACACACACACTTACCATGGCTTTACACCAAAGGCATCGCCAATCTTGCAATCGGAGGACGCTGCCACACGTCTTATCGCACACGCTGCACTTCGCGCTGACGGGTAAGTTCCCCTCTAACCACTGATGAGGCATAGAGATCTGTATCACACACACACACACACACACACACACACACACACACACACGTCTAGTTACTAAAGATAATTCGGATATTTATTAACTAGATGAAATAATATAAATGTACACATTTCTCGGATCCTTCTAAATGCATTTTAATCGACTGATTCGTAGAGTGAAAGAACGCCCCCTTCAGGTGAAATCGCACGACGCGGGAAAAAAACAAAAAAACTGAAAACGACAATTACGACATTATCATAGATGATATACATTGTGCACCCCAACTTCTAACAATAGTCGGAGTCGACCCCCGTACTCACCCCGTCCTCGTCCTCGATGATGTCCTTCCCGATGGATGCCAGCGTGGTCCATTTGCAGTTATTAGTGGCTCGGACGGCGCAGCGTTTATGGGCCTTGAACTTACACACTGCAAATACACACACACACACACACACACACACACACACACACGTGTATATGCTTAACCCCCCTGGTTTGCTGATGTTAAAATAAACACTGCTTAATCTAAACACACACACACACACACGCGCGCACCTTCGCACGAGAGCCCGTGGGACGTCACTCCGCTCAGCGCCTCCCTGCAGACGTTGCAGTACGTGGGCCGAGCGTGTGAGCACGAGAACCAGTTGTGCATCCCGGAGAAATGGTCCATGCTGTACTGTGAGGACTAAAACACACACACACACACACACACACATGATTTTGAATAGGTTCGGTTCATAGACCGGTTGTTATACATACATCACTGTCATCAAAGTCTTCAAAACCGCAAACTCTTTTCTGGGCGTGTCTTCCAAGGGGCGGGGCCACAAGATCACGTGACTTGCGCACAATGTAGGATTCATGGAAAAAGCACTGAGCGCGAACATGCTTGTTCTCGATCCCATTCCTGACACACACACACACACACACACACACACACACACACACACACACACCCTTACCTCAAAGTGCTCTCGGCTCTGCACACTCTTCAGAGCTGCCATCCACTCCTCCATCTCCTTCCTGTTCTCAGCGCACAGAATCAATCTCCTGCATGGAGTGATAATCTAACAAGAGAGGGGGGGGGTGTACAGAGGGTAGAAAGAGATACAAGAAGAGAACAAGAGAGAAAAAGACAGAGAAAGACAGGAAGAGAGACAGAGGAGAGATAGAGAGAGAGCGAGACAAGAGGAGAAAAAGAGAGACAAGGAATGAGAGATGAAAATAGAGACAGAGACAGAGAGAGAGAGAGAGAGAGAGAGAGAGTGAGAGAGAGAGACAGAGATGGGGCAATAAAGAAAGACAAAGACAGAGAAATTGAGGAAAAAAGAGAGAAAGAGAAATGAAGAGAAAGAGAGCACCAGAAAGATGAGTAGAAATACAAAAAAAAGAGCAATAGAAAAACAGTTTCAATACATTTAACTAAAACAGCTGGAACCATGCATCAGAATTCCAGTTGTGTGTGTGTGTGTGTGTGTGTGTGTGTGTGTGTGTGTCAGAGTTGACGTCAGCTTCCACTTCCTGAACCACTTACAAAGCCCCTCTGTTCCCACAGATAAAAATAACTCAAGCTTTTCTCTCTCTCTCTCTCTCTCTCTCACACACACACACACATACAAACACACACACACAAACACACTCACATACTCTTGCCCTATAACCCAGTAATCACACAAACACACACACACACACTAGTGTTTCATTTTCATCATACATTTAAGTTTGGGACACTTTTGCACCGCGACGCCTGTTTTTGGTTAAAGTAACCCTGACGCTCGGTCTAGTCATACGCATCACTTCCTGTGCAACACACACACACACACACACACACACACACACACACACAGCTGGAAGCGGAAAGCCGAAATCTCCACCCTGCTATTAAAACTAAATCAGTCCAAATGTCAGGCTATAAATACACATCAAACACACACTTACACACTCGTGCGTGCACACACACACACACACACACAAAACAGCTTGAAATTGTTTAGATACAACCTGATTCAAGCTGAGAAAAGAGAAGTATGTATGTGTGTTTATATATCTATATACGTGTGTGTGTGTGTGTGTGTGTGTGTGTGTGTGTGTGTGTGTGTGTGTGAGAAAGACTTACGGTGAAGCTGTTGTTGACGTTCTTGGTGCTGGACTCGGCCACGCTGGCATCGGTCAAATCCACCTCGTCAAAGATGATCGACTTAATAAGCAAACAAACAAACAAACAAACAAATCTCAAATATTCCATTAAAGTATTCAAATCGAGCCACAATTTCTAAAGCGTCCCGTCCCCACGTGTGTGCGATGCGACGGCTGATATCATCTCTGCGTGACATCGCAGCACGCTACTACTAGGAGATATAAAATAATAATAATAATTTAAATTAAAAAATAAAATACATAAATAAATAATAAATAATACATTCAATAAAATACATAAATAAATAATTTTTTTGGAATTTATTTTAAAAAATCTAATAAATAAACAAAAAGCTTGCTAAATTGGTTCTACTGCTCTGGATGGAGGTCCAGCAAAATTTCCTTGTTTTTACTTCTGCTGCGGAAACCCAAAAAAAAAAAGGAAACCAAAAATCCAAAAGACCTCGTGCTGCCAAACAAGCAGTTCCTGACCGCACAGGCTGATATTCTTTCTCTCTCACAAATTGTTCACATTTTCAAAACAACAACAACAAAAAAAAAGGAAATCAATTCACACAATAGGACTGGTAGCTATTTTTATCCTTTCTTTAAAATAAAAATAAATTCGCCAGCACATCAAACCTCAGGTCAGGTGACGCGTCGCATTGTGTTTGTCGTTGGGTTTCACCTATGAGCTGTGGTTTTGCAGCGTTTTTCGTTTCCGCTCGAGCACCGCGCCTCGTAACCGGGCACCAAAAACCCACACGATAAGCTATGTATGTGTAAAAATTTAATTTTTTAAAAAGGGCGGGGTTAGGAAAAGGGGAGGAGCTTTGCTCTGGTTCGATCTGGATCGTGCAGCTGTTTCTTCGAAGAAATATGGGAAACAATTAGAGTGGGATTAATTTTTTTATCGCGAAACAAACAACGTACACGGATGCAGTTCGTAAAAGCGAGCGGTGGTTGGGACTCGGACGGGGGGGGGGCTTTCTTTCACGCGGCTCGAGAAGAAAGTCGTGACTAATTCTGAAACCCCACCAGATTCGTCAACGGCCTTTCTGAATTCCGAGGAACTGTGCTGAAGTGACCTCGGAGGACTGAACCTGTTCCGACATGATGGTTCCTCTGCGCACAAAGGAGGTTCCGTGAAGAAATGCTTTCCATCGTTTGGAAGATGAAGAAGATACTGTGGAGATGCTCCTAATCTATCGAAGGATTCCCGGTTCCTCGGTTCACCTCCGTCAGTAACCTGACTTCGCTCACACACATGTAGATGAATGGAATCTCACGGAACGTCTTCCCGGAAGAACGGAGATTATTACAGCAAATGGGGACTAAATGTGGAACGGGATGTTCAAAAAGAACCACCTTATGGTCCATACAGTGTGTGTGTGTGTTTGTGTAGTACATGAAGAAAAATTGTTTTCGAACGTAATTGATCTGAACCTAATCATCTGGCAGCCTGCTGACGGCCAGGAGATAAACATCTCCCTGTTATCAGGGCGGAAAGGAGGAAAAAAACGCGTGTGAAAGACGAGCGCAATCACGTGAAACGAGACGCAATAAGTGCCTCGCAATCTGTTTCATTATGGATGTCGCCTCTGTCAACACTGACGACCTGCACGACCGAGTCGCTTTAAACACAGGGTTTAATTAAGACGCCTATCGATTTCCACGACGCGAGTGATGGCGAGGGATAAGAGGGAAAAAAACACACACATCCCGTTCTATATTGAGTCTCTTTTCGCTCAAGGAGATTTTACGGAGATTTTTCCAGATATTTGTGTGAGATTTTATTGAGCCACAAGGACGTTAGGAAAGTCAGGAGCTCTCCAAACAGAAAGATCTTCCACATCTTCCAAGAAGATCTTCATGGAGCTGGCTTTGTGCACAGGCGCTTCGTCACGCTGGGACGATTTGGCGTTTGCGGTTCAATCGAAGGCCCATTTTTTTTCCCGAAAAAACGCGGGGGTCCTGATACTTTTGGTGTCCACATACGCCGAATGCGTCCTTGACAATATCACATGTCAGTGGAAGCTATTTAACTACAACGGACCCAATCCAACTTTCGACTCACTTCCTGTTATAACCTACATTCTAGCAGCAATCAATTAAATTTAAGACTCCGCCCACTTTTCCTGTTATTGAGCTAGGTGTAACCATCAACCCCTACGGTATGTTTGAGTGTGGCATTAATACACCATAGCGGTTTGCACTGGTTTAGGCGTGTGTGTGTGTGTGTGTGTGTGTGTGTGTGTGTGTGTGTGTGTCCTACCTTGGCAGTCTGAGCGTAATATAGCGTCCTCCCACGCAATTTGAAGTAGCGTCTCTTCCAGCGCTGGAAAGAGTTCGTCTGTTTCATCAGCTTCCCCTCTTTCAACACCGTCTAACACACACACACACACACCCACACGGGGGTCAGGCATCAACATTCGTCGTGTACTTCCTGGAAAACCAGGCACATTATTGCTGGGATTGTGTCGCGTCGCCGTGACGACGATTTCCACAATCCCTCTATGGAATCGAAAAATCGCAAGCGGCGAATCTTTACAATTGGGCCGTGATGTACTTTTTATCTGTTTCGAGTTACGTCTGACGACGCAGAGCGTTTTTCCGAAAAGCGCCAGTAATTATGATCTGAAATGATGTGTGTGTGTGTGTGTGTGTGTGTGTGTGATACTCGTTCCGTTCTCAAGCCTCTCAGCCTTATACTCAAGGCAGTTGTCATGGCTACACCATGTCTTAGGACATGTCAGATAACGTAATGGTTGACTGTTACAATGTAATAAACCAGAATCGGAAAAAAGTTCACCGATAGTAACACACACACACACACACACACACACACACACACACACACACAATTATTACGGGGGACAGAATGAACGTAACGAAGTTATTACACAAGCAACAGACCTGATCGCCGTACATCTCCATGTCCATCCCTCTCTGAGCATGCGCTCATATCATACTGATGTCTATCTCGCTTGTTCTCGCGCTTTATATGTTTCGCGCTCTTTCAACACACACACACACACACACACACACACACACACACACACACACACACATATATGAGCTGACATTCTGGTCACACACACACACACACACACACACACACACACACACACATTTTTTTTTTTTTTTTTTGGTTTCCGTTTCTGATTAAAAGAAAAAGAAAAAAAAAGGTCACGCTAAAGCTTCTCAAAGTGTGTGTATAAGAACACGTGTGGTTTTCGGTCTCACTCGACCACCTCTGTGCACACTGCTGATTCTGCAGGTATATGAGCTGACATTCTGGTCACACACACACACACACACACACACACACACACACAAACAAACATCCCTTTCATCTCAGTCTCAAACCGCTGGAACATGGACTGATCAACCAGAAACGACCTTTTCGTCTCACACACACACACACACACACACACACACACACACACACACACACTATATGCATAAACGAACACGTTAATAACGTTTTAATAACAAACATCGAAATTAAAAACCTTTAGGGCGACACACATTTATTTCGTCTTTTCATTTCGTATCACTCAACATTTTAACGGCAAGCACAAAAAATCCGGCGATTAAAACCGTCCGTGTGGAAACATTGCAAAAGTTCCGCTTAGTGTCCTGACGATTTAAGTTAAAAACCACAATTACATTAAAACGTTTAATAATATGTTAATAATTAACATACATTTGCATAAATCATCAATATTTGTTTATGCCTATGTTGATTAGAGTATAAAATTTGAAGGTATTAATTAAATAGGGTACATTTAAAACAGATAAAAATGTGCGATTAAGTTACGATCACGAGTAAACTATATACACAAACAAATAAATAAATAAATACCTATGACATACACATTATACATATATAAACTTATTAAACGAGTAAACTATATACAAATAAATAAATAAATACATACATATGACATACGCATTATATATATATATAAACTTATTAAACGTAAATAAACTTTAAAAAATTTGTTTTTAATATATATATATAAAAACCAGGGTCCAAAAGGAAACATGGTTGTTGTGGATATTCCGCTCTTTCCCCGCGGAACCGTTATTCTTCAGCGGGATGGTGGTTGAGGGCTAAGCGCCGGACTGCAGCACATCTTCCGCCTAACCACCACAGGAAAGCCCGAGGCTGCTGCGGCCCTCACCGGGTCTCATGGCTTCGGAGTAACGGTCATTAAGCCGAAGCCGCATCTCATACAGGCGACCACGTCGCAGCGGCGGCTTGCTTACCTTACTGCGGATCTGGCCGGAAGTGGACACTTTGCGGATGAGCTTCTGCGGCGCACCGGGCTCGTGCTCCGCATCGCTGTCCGAGGACTCGTCCAGGGCGCGGGGTCCGTCCGCCGCTACCGCCGCTGCCATCCTCACACACTCTCCCCCACTAGAGGAGAGCCGCGCGCTCCTGCGGTCCGCACACAGGAACCACAGCGCCTACTTCCGGTCAATACGAGGACTACAGGAAAGGAGACAAAGGAACACAGCGCCTACTTCCGCTCAACACTAGGACTGCAGGAAGAAGTAGAAAAAAATTAATAAGAGAGAGAAGCACAGCGCCCACTTCCGGTCAACACAAGTATGCAGAAAGGAGTTTAGGAATTTAGGAAAACGTCTCCTAACAAGAAAACAACTCACCATTGTGCCAAACCACAACATCTAACAACTTAAATGGCACCATAAATGCTGCTACTGTGGTCCTGCTGTAACCACACACCCTATTTACTATATGGGTCGCAGAAACACTTCATTATTACATTCTGGATGTGTCCCAAAACACGCCGTATCATGCCGTTTGAGACATGTCCCAAAACACATGCCCATAAAGACCACATGTGGACTACATAAGCCACATAAACACATGATTCTATATACGCTATGGACGTGTCTCAAACCACACACCAGGTCCACATATACACCATTATTAATACACTCTGGATGTGTTCCAAACCACACACCGTATCTAATGCATAAGACACATAAAGACCATCATAATACACTATGGACGTGTCCCAAACCACACACCAGATCCACTACACATGCCACATAAACACATCATTATGAATACACTACGGACATGTCCCAAACCACATCCAAAACACAAGCCAAATAAAGACCATCATTAATGCAACACAGACATCCATTCCAAAACCAATTACTAAATACGGATGTCCCAAACCACACACCCTGTTATACACAAGCTATAGAAACATCACCACAGATGTGCGTGCGTGAGTGTGTGTTATATTATATGATAGAAAGGTGTGTGTGTGAAACTTTAGCTGGGTGGTGTTTGGGGACGTGACCCTGCAATGCATGATGGGCAACAAAGCTGCGTGGGAGACACAAAATACAGTTGTATAACCCTGAAAACAGGTCAGGATTGTGTGTGTGTGTGTGTGTGTGTGTGTGTGTGTGTGTGTGTGTGTGTGTGTGTGTGTGTGTGTGTGTGTGGGTGGTGGCTTATCCAAAAGCATCTTTTCTATTACATTTATCATTCAGTTATCTATACACAGACATAGGAACAGGGTGGGAGGAAGGGGGGGGTAGTGTACAGGTGTGTATAAGTACAGACAGTCAAACACACTTTCAGATGTTCAACTGAGGAAGAAGATGAAAAGGAACATGCTTCATCACTGGAACTTGGTGAGTCAAACTACCTGTGTTTAGGGCCACAGCAAAATCAAAGCCAATACTATGGGTACCCGTAAAGCAGATTTGTGTTTTTGTGTGTTTGTATATAGGTAGCGCAATGTATGTATCCCTTCGCTTTCTGGTTGGTATGTAGCCAAGGTATGTCAGTCCCGAATGATCGTAGTCTTTCCCAAACCAATGACAGCTGGGTGCTGTATCCATGGGACGAGATTGACTTTTCATACTGTGATATGATTCTGGAGGCTCCAGTCCCCCTTCCTCCTGCCGATCAAGTGCCCTGGTTCTGTACATGCAGAATGTGTGATAGCAGTAAAGGGGAGAAAGGAGGCATAGGGGACCGTGGATTACCAGGTAACACACACACACACACATACACACACACTCAAGACTGACTGAAGGGACATACACACACACATTCCTAGGATCTCTCTGGACTCAAATGTTATCAGACCACTAATGCCATTTACATTTACAAAGCAGGCTCTTTATACTAATGATCCTGCAAAATATTACCTACCTTTTGACATCCTTTAATCAAAACACATCAGCTACAATCAGTGTTTTTAAACAAGTATAATGGCTTCGTTGTGGGGACCTTTTAAAAAGGTGTTAGGTTGTCCCGCAGGGTTTAGCTTTGTCAACTCTAAATTGGACCTCGCTATTATTTATTATTATTTGAATAGCCAATGTGTGCTCCAAATACTATTTAATTCATTGGACAAACGCTTAGGTTGATTTTCTTGCCAATTTTACTCGGGGGGTAGTTCTAACCTCTAAGGCTGCAACATTTTCCTTGCACAGATGCCTAAAAGGTTTAATAAAAAGTTTTAATTAATAGTTAGCAAAGTGCGATTATAGGCAAGGCATATAAAATGCTTACACTTTTGCTATTACAGTAGGGTCTCAATCCTTCAGGGCACTTGGTCCCGTAGGTGCTTCACTGTTTGTCCTTAGGATCCATAGCATAAAAACAAATAAACCTTTACTCTTAGGGCTGTGAACTCTTTAGGATCCTTGGTTCTTTTCATCTTTTAGCCTTTAGGGCCTTAAGGGAATTCAGTCATATATTTTTTAAGACTTTTTCTTACCTATTCTTACCGTCCTTACCTATCTTTGTATATGACCCTCTTAAACATTACAAACCATGGCATCTGGACCACATACACCTTTTTCCTTAGGCTTGAGTCCTCTTACCCTTTTACATACTTTTTGTTAATAAAGACTATAACATATGAACGAATAAACCTTTTCCTTTAGGGCTGTGAACTCTTTATGGTCCACTGTACTTTTAGACTTTAGGGACTTTAGGGCCTTTTATTCTCTATATAGATAGCATTCATAGCTGTATTTACCCTCAGCATATTCTAAAAACTGTCTGTCATGTTACAGTTGTGTTGACACCATATTATGTGAAATGAATGGTAAAAGAAGTGAAGACACTCACGAACGTGACGGCATGGACGGTGGCATTAGCATAAAATTTTACATTTTACTTTATAAGTCGACTTTTCCAACAAAGTGTATGGAGGAGGAGCTGAAAGACTTTATGGACTACAGGACTGCTACATCACTTTCCAAATGTAGGCAAGGTCTATTTTCTTTGCATCAATATCAGCAAGCAGTTTAAGGGCATTGTGGAAAATGTAGGTTTGGGAATTAGCAGGGGTCCGTGAAGCATAGAAATCACAGCCCATATTATCTATGAAGTTATATTTATAGGTTTATTAAGCTCTGTTAGTGATCAGATTAAACTATAATCAATTGCACAGTTAGGGCAAGTGTGTGTTTTTTTAACAGGAAGTCCTGGACCTCAAGGATTAAGGGGGCTGACAGGACCTCGTGGTACACAGGGATTTGCAGGACCTATAGGACTGAAGGGTAAGATGGAAACCACCACACATAACAAAAAGATACGAACTGACCATAATATTATGAAGCAAACAAATCCTTTCACAACCCCAGGTGAGAAAGGTGATGAAGGACTGAAAGGAGAACGAGGTCCAGTGGGACCATTGGGCTCTAAAGGAGAGCAAGGATTCAAAGGTCAGCAAAATTAACTACTGCTTGAATCTGTATAGCTCACTTTGTACTTGTGACTTTATTATACCCATATGTGAGTTCCAGGCGATAAAGGAGATGGTGGTATGGATGGTGTTGTTGGAGAGCCAGGTCCAAAGGGAGATGATGGTCAGTGTCCACTGAGCTGTGATTCATTTCCTGGTCCTCCAGGTGAACCGGGTCTTCCTGGTCCGGTTGGATTACCTGGGTTGCATGGGCAGGTTGGAGCTCCGGGGGTTTCAGGTCTGAAAGGTGATCCAGGCCTAGATGGCACACCAGGCACACCTGGGCCCCCAGGGTATAAAGGTGAACCAGGCAAAGAGGCAAACTGTTCATGTAAGGATGGACAAAAAGGTGAAGTGGGACCTGTAGGATCTAAGGGAACTAAGGGAGAGCTTGGGCCAAAGGGTCCTCAGGGTCTTGCAGGAAACATAGGTCCTAATGGAGAGCCGGGGGAGATGGGACTAATGGGAATTCCTGGTCCATGTAGCCCAGCCATACAGTCTGCATTCTCTGCGGCACTAAGATCAGCATATCCAGCTGCCAATCAGCCAATAGCGTTCGGGCGCATCATCTATAACCTGCAGCAGCACTACAACGCAATCACAGGCGTGTACACAGCACCAGTCAATGGCACCTATGCCTTCAGCTTCCACGTCACCACCTCCACTCGCACCCTGAAGGTTGGACTCTTCTGGAACTTTCAGCCAATAGTGAAGAGCACACAGGCTTTAGAATTAGGCTCTGCCTCCCAGAAAGTGGTGCTACATCTGACTTTGGGGGATCAGGTGTGGCTCCAAGTAAAGGACAATTTCAATAATGGAATGTTCACTAGTTCTGAAGTCAGTAGCACCTTCAGTGGCTTCCTGCTTTATCCTGACAATTGTGACGACATCATGGGGCGAGAGATAACTCTACCAAACATTAACGGTGTGTATACATGGGGGGATCCCTAATGTTTAGACCCATAATACATAACCATCACAAACCCAAAGCTATGCACTAAAAAGAAAACTTGCAAACTGGAAGATTCTGTGAAATGTATGGCATGTCCAACTAGAGACACCTTAAAACCCTGCCTAGAACCCTAAACACTAACTTTGCTCCCTGCCCCCTTATTGGTCAATCTTGAAACCTGACTTTTACACCTCTTGAAACATGAACACATTAAATCTGAAGGCTAGACATATTGTAAAGCCTATTTCAACCCCTAATTGCAAAACCTGCTCCCTACACCCGAACCCCCTTCCCAAACCCAAACATTAGAATTAAAAACTTTTTGATTAAAAGCATTAAAAGTGTGTGTCACTCTTATGCGTTATTGACTATATCTATTTTATATATATTTGGGATTATATCCATTTGAGACTAGGATCCTGTGGGTTGCATCTTAGGTGGGCAAACTGGAAAATGGCTTGTAATGTAAAATTCTTTAGGCATGAACAAAAGTAAGTTCTTTCTAATGCACAGAAAAAAGCCAACTTTAACAAAGTTGGCTTTGAATTAAATTTCATGGCTTTCGGTTTCAAACAGGATTTATACTTAGGATGTAGTAGTTTTTGAGATTGTGGTAAGGGTTAGCTCAGTGGCTACTTAGTGGTAACTTCTGCTCGAAAGGTTGTGAGTTTAAATGCACTTGTGGTCCTTCATTATAGGCCATTTTCTGTACTATTTATAAACCAGAGATCCAGATATTACCAACAGGTTCAAATTTTGATGGGTTAAAACCTTTCTAGATATATTTAAGTTCAAACTTGCAAGGGTATTAGGAACTGCAAGAAACTAGAAAAGACGTAACTGAGTGGCTAAAATGTTGGAATTCTGATCGGATGGTTGTGAGTACAAATCCCAACACCACCAAACTGCCACTGCTGGGTCCTTGAGCAAGGCCCTTAGACATCAACTGCTTAGTTGTATAAGGAAATGACAAAATGGAAGTCGCTCTGGATCGCGGAATCTACCAAATGCAAAAAATGTAAATGTAGTAAATGTGTGGTTAAATGTTGGACATCTGATGAAAATGTGGGGTATATGAATCACAGCACCACCAAGCTGCCACCCACAAATGATCTGGACAGGGGCATCCACCATAAATGTAAAGTAAATGCAGTTATAGTATTCGGTTAGTCCTCGACAATGCCATACCCAATTTAAATGACCTTTATTCTGTTTAACATTTTGCTATGTTAAATATTGTACCTGGAACAAAGAGTCCATGCAAGTGCCATCTGATCCATCAGTGTGTGTGATCCGGTAAACAGTAGCAGGTGTTGCCTTTGTTAGATCTGTGCAGAGATAAGAGAGCATCACAGCATCGCTGTGTGTGTGTTGGGGTGGGTCTATACTCTTGGGTATGTTTAAAAAGGTGTGTGTGTGTGTGTGTGTATACAGTGTGTTTTACACCAAAATTTCACTACAAAACACACATCAGTTACACACTACGTTTTTATTCATTATTTAGCAAACACGTTGCTGAGGAAACACAGATTGCTAGTACGGATAACTAGCGCTTTATCCAGCTTATATACGTTTATGCTAACACTGTATAGCAAATACAGGATGTGGGGGAAAAGAGATGACCGGAGGCTCACGAGTCCTCGTTGGATTCCTCGTCGTCGCCGACCACACCTTTGAGATAGGAGCGCTTGAACTCCTCAAACACCATGTCCATGTCCTCACTACACACACACACAAAAGAAAGCAATCAGGCATGGGTGTTAACAAGTTATATAATGCTGTACCGCCATCTACAGTCGTAGACGTGCCGTGTCTGAAGATCGGTATGTGCTTCTTTCTGAACATACAAATCCACATCCACTTAACTACATTCTTCGCAGGGGGTTAAATAAAAATGCATTTATATACGTCTCAAGTTTCAATGCATTCAATGCATTAAAAAGATATTTTAATCACCATTTCGCTACCTTTTTGCTATATTGACTCAGAATTTAATACATAATTAATTTTGCTACATATAATCCCACGGCGTTAAGATGAAAATGCAATCCTAAGTGTCCTAACCGTGAGTCATAAATGCGACAAATAACATTTACCTGATCATTTTGCTACCATTTCTGCTTGGACGTGTTACACATCAAATCAATGTAGGTAATACATTTTTATTTTTATTTTAATTTTGCAACTTATAAAGCATCAAAATTAGTATGTAATTTACATGACAGCTACTGTTGGAAATAGCAAATGTAAATGATATCATTTATTTTTTTATTTTCCTTTCGCACCAAAATTAAGCCATCTATATACTTCCATAATATACAACCTATTGGGCTGTTTTATCTGGTCCATCGAGTATTTCGAAAATTGTCCTGAAGGCCACATTCGTTTTGCATTTTCACTGCAATACCATGTGTTTCAGGTGATTTTAATAGATGGCGCACTCCAAACATTACCAACTTTTGCTAAAGCCAAGGCCTGGCCCTATTTGTCAAATTTTTAAACCCAGTGTGGCCCTTGAGCCAAAACGTTTGCCCACCCTTGAGCTAGCCAATTACTTAAATACCACACAAAGCCTGTGGTAAAAAAAATTGCATGTTAGCATCATTAATACTAAATAATCAAACATTTGTGTATGTGCGTTATGGCTTACAATCCTCTCAAAAGTGATCTCAGTGCCATGTAAGCCAGTTGGCTAATACCAAGCACCACTGAAGAGCCATGAATTATATTACTATAGACTATAGAACTACTATTGTTTCTTTTAAGAAAAAAAAATGCTTACCCATCTTTAACTGTTAAACCCCCGTTGGAAAAAAAAAGATAGTAAAGAAAGAAGAAGAAGAAAAAAAAACATTTCAGTCAGTAATGAAAAACTACAATGCAGCTTTACTAGAACCTGACAGAAATTATTGCTAATGAGAAAGCTAACAGAATGGTTTACCACAGATTTTAAATAAGAATATCCATCAAGTGAAAAGAAAGGCAAAGGGTTATAGGGAAGTGCGACAGGAAGTGGTGGACAAGTTAACAAGAAGGCTAACGAGAAGTAATGTTTCATTCTCTAGAATGGACGGAATCAGATTCCCCACAATGTCAAAAAAACATTGAGATTATATATTTATTTTGGATTTTTTATGATATGTGAATTCTGGTGCTAATTTCTTGGCTGCTGCTGTATTTCTGTGATTCCTGTGACGAGGTAGATTCAAACCATTGCAGATAGAATGCTAGCATCTTTGCCCTTAGCCTTAAGGAGTCAGTCTTTTAACTGAAGTATCCTCAGCGAAGATTTATTTCCTTTGTGTCACTGTCAGCAGGCAGTCCGAGGGCATTGTGGATAATGTAGCTAATCTAAGAAAAAATAGAGGTGATGAAGGCATTTTTTGTCTTAGTCCTTTGGAGTCCTCAGTCTGTCACCATTGGCATCCCATAGGGACCATAGCCTGTGAAATATTTAACACCTTTTTGCTTTACATTTCATGTCCAACTTACAGGGGACCATTGCAAACATTGCCTTTCAAATACTTACATTTTGGCTTGTAGCCTTTGGCGCATTCTTCTCCTTATGTCCTTACTCTTTATTATCTTGGACATAACTCCAGATACATTACAGACTATGGAATGTGGACAAATTAGACCTTCGTCCTTAGCCTTGAAGGTCCTTGGACATTATGTACTATTGAAGTTAGAAGGCCTCCTTCCACCTAGCTTAGCTTTTAGAATCTTTAATCGCTTACTTGTAACATCGTTAGCTTTTAGAGCTTCATTATTTGCTTACATTTTTGCCCTCAACCCTTTAGGGCTGTTAATGCAGAGCCACAATTCTCAAGGTTGGTATTCTTTTTCATTTTAACATTAGCTCACCTTCCACAGGTTTAGGATGCATGAGTAGAAATGGCACCTCCACAGCAACCTCGCTACACACACACACAAACAGATTGTATACAGTGTAAAGGTTCAGGTTTATTTTTAAAGAATATTCAGTCATAACATTTGTATGATTGAGAAGAATTTGGTCCATACCTTGAACCGATCATGCTGTAAAGGCCAAAACAGAAAATCGATTTACTCTCAATAAAAATTCTATAACATTAAAATAAACTCTGCGTGATACATTTTGAATGCTGCAACACACACACACACACACACACACACACACACACACACTTACCCAGCTGCTGTTCCTCTGACCACCACTCTATAGGACACCAGTATCCCCAAAATCTCCTTCAGCACCTCCGCCTTCACTCTGCACACACAAGTACATACTCAGGTTTTTTTTTCTCCCTCTTAAGCCTATAGGGCTTTTAACCTTTCCAGAGCAAAATCCTTCAGTATTAAAATTAAAGGTCCATACACTTTTATACCCTTTACATTTAAAACCAAAGGCTTTAGAATGCTAAAATCGGTGCCCTTTGCCTTTAGGGCCTGTTTTTTTATTTATTTTGTCTTAAACCAAATTTTCCCTCAGTCCTTCACCTTTGCCCTTTAATAAAAACAGGCTGTGGAATATTTAACACATTTTTGCTTAACTTTTTTAATCTATTTAAAGAGCATCATAGCATCCGTAACCTTTTAAACATTTACTTTTTGGCTTGTAGCCTTTAGGGCATTTGGATATTTATTTATTTTTTCTTATGTCTTTACCTGTTTTTGGACACGACACTCTTAGACATTACAGACCATGGCATCTGGACCTTTTGTCTTTAGCCTTGAGGGCTCTTCATTTTTATGTACTGTGCTATAACAAACAAAATGCACCTAGCCTGTAGAATCCAAAGTATTTCACCTTTAGTATTTAAAACCCTTAGAGCTTCAGTCTTAGTCTTTAGCAAATAGAGCCTTTAGAGCATTGTTCTTACATATTACAGATCACCGCGTAATGCTTATGGCTTTATGGCCCCTAATCTTGTACCTATTGCTGTTAGACTATTTAGACATATTAGCCTTTAGGGCCCTAATTCCCTATAGGGCACGTGGTCATAGATCTTTATTGCCTTTATTGACAATAGCAAAAAGAACAAGAAATTCTCTGTATTTAAGCCCTTGAGTTCCTTAGGGTGATGTTCTCTATTAGCCTTTAGGGCCTTTAATTTTTTGGAGCTAGCCTTTATGATTTTTAGTCTCTTTCTGAGCCTCTTGATGAAATATGATGCCCTCACATGCTAGAGGAAGCCAGGTTGGTGTCCTCATGCTTCAGCTTCCCATCCAGTGCTAAGCCCCGCCTATCACGGTTGTTCTGCAGTAAGGGGTACATAGTGTACACTTTCTTCAGGCTGGTCCCAGATGGCACCAGGTCTCTACGGCAAACATCAACAATGATGTCATTCATTGAGGTTATGAGATGAGATGCAAATTGAGTGCACATGCAAATGTTTGTGTGTGTGTGAGAGAGAATGTGTCTTACGTGGTCTCCTCACAGGCTACAGATTTTGTGTACTTATCATTAGAGTACAGCACCACGTTAGTCACCTGTTCAACTGTGGGTGAGGGGGAAAAAAAGAGAGACAAAGAAAATAAACCGTTGTGTATATGTGTGTGTGTGTGTGTGTGTGTGTGTGTTGGGGGGGCTTGTTACCTGATAGTGTGAGGTTCTTTACATCCTTGCTGGAGCTATTATCAATGTCCACACTGACATTGATGGGCTCACCATGATAATATGTCTGTGTGAGATGATAGATAGATAGATAGATAGATAGATAGATAGATAGATAGATAGATAGATAGATAGATAGATAGATAGATTTTTTGCCTCAGGTTTCAGTCTGAACAGCGCCGCAGAAAAAGCTGTGCGAGTATTAGCAAGTTAGCGTAGCCACTAAACAGGAAGTCCCACCTCTTTCTCGAGGGCCACACGCATGTGCAGCGGTTTGTCCGACACTGTGAACTCGCACGTCGTCTCGTTAGATGGAGGAGGGCCGCCTTTATCAGGGGCGTACTGCACCTTCCTTATAGCTAAACGCACTGAGCTCCTACAAAAAGAGAGAGCGAAAGAGAGAGAGAGAGAGATCAGGGAAAGGTATATATCATATTTATGTGATTGCTCATATACACTATATGTGCTAAGGTTTGTTTACACCTGACGGATTGGGATGTCCTCCGTTTTAATATTCCACATTAAGAACCCATTTGCTCTTATAATAAGTTTCACTTTTCTGGGAAGATGTTTCACCACATTTTGTGGAGACACAAGGATGTTGGGAAAGTCAAGTATTGATGTAGGTGAGGGAAAAGAGGCCTGGGGTGATGTTCACTTTCATATTGTTCAACAGGGTTTAGGGTCAGAGGTGTAGAGATCTTCCAACCCATGGAATGCACATCTTCATGGAGTTGGATCAGTGCACAGGGGTATTAAAACAGGTTTGGGTCTCGTAGTGAACGAAAACTTTTTTTCTAAACTTTAATTCTACACATCGGTCCTTCCTTTTTTCACCAACAGATGTCGCCATTGCATCACTGTGTCCCTTATGCACTACTTATTGTTTACACCTGTATCCAATTACTTAAGTGTGTATTTAAGTTTTCCCTTTGTGTCAGTTTTGCTTGGTTGTTAAACTTACGGTGTCTTCATCTTGCATTTTGATTTTCCTGTGTCGCCCAGTATAAGTTGTTGTCTTCGAGCTATTATCAGTGAACAACTTGTCAAGTTCTTCAAAAGACTTTTTCCCGTTTAAAGTTGTGGATTTACTTTTTGACGTTTTCTGCCATCCTGCTGTGTGTTTCAGGTCTCAATTTTTCTCCACTTTTGCATACTTCTGAACTTTAAAAATAAATGTAATAAATTATAAATAGATGGAACCTGTTTGGGGATGAAGAGATGTATAATTATGTGCCTCCAACTATGTGGAAACACATATGGCAGGAAAAGTCAGGCGTCCCAAAACTTTTGCTCATACAGTGTATGTATGTGTGGATCTGGTTGTTACCTTTTATGAGCTTTTTCATCCTGGTTCTCAGCACAGAAAGCCTTCACCTCAAACTCCACTGCACAGTTCTACACACACACACACACACACACACACACACACACACAAAATGCACACCCTTTTTTTAGTGGGCAATTAATATCAATTAGTGAAAATCTAAGCTTATCAGGACACAACTCACTGACACAAAAAACACACAAAACAGTCCGCAGCTGCTCTGTAAACTCTACTGACAAAAAGTCGCACAATGTAAATGACGTGATTGTGTGTGTTTGTAGGTTTTATTGTTGTAGCTGTGTTGTATTATATAAACGAGTTATGTTGTTTATGTGTGTGTTATTGTAGTGTTGTAAGGTTGTAGGTGTGTGCATTCTCAGTATTGTTGTGTTGTAATGATTGTTGTGTTACTGTAGTGAATAGGTGTGTGTGTGTGTGTACTGTTCTTGTCGTTGTCATGGTTACCTTGCCCTCGTCAGTAGGTGCAGGCTGCAAAGCCACAGAGCACGGCAGGTTATCAGGAAACTGAAACACACAATGTCGAGAACACACACATCACCTTTTTGTACAACTACTCAGCTTTAGCCTTTAGGGCACAGTAAAAACAATCGGGTAAAACTAGTGATTTTTATGATTCCCTAGTAGCCTTTAGGGCATTTAGTGCTAGCCTCTAGGGCACATAAAATTGCTTAGTCTTTAAAACCTAGGTTATTTGCACTTTGCCTTTAGGGCATTTTACTCTTACTCCTTTAATTTTACCCTTAGGGCATTTTTGCTCTTCCACCTTTTCCGGTGGACCGTATTCCTAAACCGTTATTCCTTCTGTATTACAATTTTTGGGCACTTTGTCCTTCATTGACAGCCTTTAGGGAAATACTGTAGTAATTAAGTATGTGTTTTGGTGATTAGGTGTTTTTGGCTGTTAGCCTTTAGAGCACCTGGTGTTTAGTCTTTTAAACTTTTAAACAATTTGTATTTTGCCTTTAGGGCATTGTCTTTATCAGTTTTATTAAGACGTTTTGGGCAATAAGGCTATCACCGATGGGCTTGCACGTTCCCTCGAGGGCATTCCCTTTCAAAACCTTTTAAAAGTTCCTTTTTGGCCTTTAGTTTTTTATTTATTACTTTTTAACCCTTACTGGCTAACCCTCCCCTGGCCTTTAGGGCCTGTAAATAGCTCAAACTTCAATTGATCAGAGCAACACAACATTTTTTTTCCAGATTTTGAGTCCTTCACTGTTACCTCAAAAAAGAAAGGATAGGCGTTGTTTCCGAGTTTACGCAACAGCCTTTCCTGCAGTTTGGTGTGGATGCTGCGGTCGAGGTCCTGCAGCGGGGGATACACCTGCCTCGTGCACACGTAGATATCTCTCCGAAACGCCCAGCCTAGTATATCTGCATCATCACGTCCATAACGGAACGTACATGACAACATGACATATACTGACCCACACACACACACACACACACACACACACACACACACACACACACAATTATGTTAATTTGTTCATTTAGTGTTCTATAACAAACACTATAAATCCAAGTCCAAGAGTGCAAATTTAGGTACCCTGAAATCTAGTGCAAGGACAAAGGTATGAGAGAGAAAATGCCCTAAAGGACATGCAGATTCTAATAGTGAAGTCTAAATAAAAAAAGTTGAAGGAAAAAATGTTCTAAAGAAAATGTGCTAATTGCTTAAGTTCTAAAGACTGTGCAATTTTATCTTCACCCTCTAGTGGTTAATGTTTAGTAACTTACCTTTCTTTCCTTTGATTTGCTGCGGATCCAGTAGCACTACGCCATCTAAGATACCAACACACACACACACACACACACACACACACACACACACACACAGTATTACACAGTATTACACAGCTCAAGTAAAATAATAAGCAATTCATACAGGACAAAGTATCACTACCGTTTAGCATTAGCCTGTTGGGCACTACATCTATCATTCAAATAAAGAATCATATCATTCACGTACCAAACAAATACAAGACACCAACAAGTTCCTTTAGTGAGCACTTACATTTTCACCCCCAGCCTTTGTGGCACCAATACTCCTTTATCCCTATCCTTTAGGGCTTTTTTATGCATTTACCTTTTGGAAATTTGAAATACAATTACACCACACCTTAGCTAGCTAGTTCTCTCCGCCTCCAAGGCTGTGAAAGACAGGTGGACTTACCAACAGGATCGATGGAGTCACAATGATCCACAAAGTCCCGCCTCCCCATGTAAATACCCACCTGGCATCACACAAACAAAAGGATACTTGTAAGAACCAATGGATTTGCCATGGAGCAGCAAGCATGAACAGAAAAAGATGGAACGCGATTCTTACCGATTTGTCACGTGACAGCTTTTTGTAAATGACATGCTTTGGACTCATGATGACCCTGAAAGAGAAAATTGACGCTTGAGGATCTTTTTCAATATGGCCACCATCACGGGATCATTATGCGTCAAAGACAGATGTATTATACATACAACAATCTTGAACTGCCATTTTCTCTCAACTTACAGTGTGGTTTACACCTGACCTTTCCAGCAATATGCAGCAAATTTAGAAGCCGGCAATTGTATCGGATGCCTTTGGATGTGCATTAAATGTTCCCTTTACTTGGACTACAAGACGTAAACTGGAAGATCTCCTGCAATAGAACTCTCCCTAATTGAACACCTTTGGGATCAATCGATCACTCCAGGCCTCCTCACCTCACTCTGTACCTGACTTTACTAAAACCCTTCACAAATCTCCACAAAATCTAGGGGAACATCTGGCCTGAAGAGTTAAGCTCATTATAACAGCAAAAGGGAACTAAATATTGAATGGCTTGTACCAACCTTATGGTCAGGTGTCCACAAACTTTTGTCCATATAGTGTATGTATATGATATAATTTGATTATTCGGCTCAGGAGATTCTTTATCTGCCTCCTCCTTATCAGCAGAGTGCGTCTTAGCGTTAATCTCGAAACCGACATCGTGGTATTAGCATTATAATGGCATTATGCACACACATACACGCAAGTAGGATTTCATAACCAAATAAGACAGACAGAATAGATAGATAGATAGATAGATAGATAGATAGATAGATAGATAGATAGATAGACAAACACAAAAAGAGGGATGGATGGATGGATGAATGGATGGACGGACGGACAAACAGGGAGAAACTCACCTGTGTATGTGTGTGAGAAAGACCCCGAGTACTCAGACAGGTGAAAAGGTCTGTGTTAAGGTGGCCAGTGCAGGCAACTGTATTTGTAACGTATATAATGGAGAAGCTCCGCCTTTACATTGCTCTTATTGGACAAGCTCAATCTGTTGAGTCAGCAGGATTCCTTCTTTCCACCCACATCCTTTCACATTAACACACACTCACACACACACTTGATCAGCGTCACATGTTTCATAAAAGCATTATCCTAACCTGAACCTGTCCAAACCATGAAACCATGAAATGTGTCCAGACCGCCTCCGTGTCTAAACCCGTGTTGTCATAGTCAGCGTTCTGGACTCTCATCTAAGCACAGATTACACACACGGTGAATGTTATCTCCCCAATGGGTGAGGTGGGGGGGG
>MU551552.1:2205860-2220424 GCA_024362625.1 Silurus asotus | reverse complement strand
CCAATACAATTTTCGATGCTATTTCTGGATCATAAACTAACAAGCTTTTGTGTGGCTGCTAACTTGTTTGTGGTGCCTTGGGGTTTCAGAGCATCACTGTAGAGAAAAAAAAAAGGATTTTTATTTGATTTATTATAATTAATTAATTAATTATAATTAACACTCCGCATGCTTCTATCCTTTTTAAAGGTAAAGTGTGTGTAGACAGGAAGTGAGGTCAGAGAGAACAGAGGTGAAGCCTTAAAGCCATGAGATTAACTGCAGTGAACATTCGCTTGACACACACATATTCAAACGTTGACACACACACATACATACACACACTTCCATTAGAATCGCCAGAAGTGCCCTGATATAAAATCTTTCTGTACATATGGCCACACCCCTCAAACACATTGCACCCTGGAAAAATTAGTACAGGGGTGGGGGTCCTGCTGTGGGCTTGGAGGCGATCGGGGAATGGGTGGGGCAGGTCTGAGCCAATCAGAGCACAGTTGAACTGGACCAATCTGAGCAGGCTGGATGCAGAGCTGAACCAATCAGTTCAAAGCGTGGCGGAGCTGGACCATTTAGATGTCGGACCAGAGCACGGCTTTGCTGCTTTTCTCCACACTAAGAACGTAGGAACCGGATGGAGACCAGGACACCGCGTTAATGGAGGAGCTGTGCAACACACACACACACACACACAGACAGTAAGAGTTCATTCAAATCGCAGGTGCTTAAACAAATAAGTAATAGAAAGGCTGTGTGTGTACACACACTTACCTGTGTCCTTTGTCTAGGATTTTCTCCAATTTCCCTGTCAATACATTCCACACATATAGAACACCATCTGCTGAACCCCCAGCGACATAATTGCCATCAGGGCTAAACACATAAAAAATGGACAAATGCATGAGAAAGTCTCTTTGTAAAGCTTCCTAATAAAGTGTCCAGTAAGTGCATTCGAGTAATGGCAAACACACACGCGCGCACACACTCACCTGAAGGTAACCCTGGTAAAGTCTGACCCACACTTGAAGCCCTGTGCACTGTAATCACACACACACACACATTAACCACCACAGTGAAACAAAGCAATAGTGTGTGTGTGTGTGTGTGTAAGTGTGTGCACGTACCTAAAGGTTTGTTTCACAGCGTTGTTACGCAGGTCGATGATTTTGATGAGGTCGTCACGTGAACAGGCGAGCAGCTCGGTGCGGTCGTGATTCAGGTCCAATGACGTGACTCTTCCCAGCAGCTCCAACTCACAGACTGTACTCTCGGCACTGCACAGACAAGCACACACACAGTCAAAGAAAATGAGGTGTTGAGATAGACAAAGAGAACACAATCAGAAAGAGACAGACACAACACAGAGAATTAGAGACATAACCAGACACACAAAGAGACACAACCAGGCATACAGAGAAACACAGCAAGATAAAGACAAACAAACAAAGGCACAATCACACAGACCAAAAAAGAGACACAAAAAGGCAAATAGACTCAGATACACAAAAATAAACACAGGGCCACAGACAGATATATATAGAGACAGCAAATTAATAGACAATCACACAATGAGACACAGCCAGACAAAAAGAAAGACAAACATAGAGACACAGCCAGACACACAGGGACACAGACAGATATATAGAGACACAACCAGGCACAAACCGCGACACACTAAGGAACACAGACAGACACAGATCACAACTAGACACAGACAGACAACCAGACACACAGAGGGGCACAGACACACAACCAGGCAGAGATATACAGAGACACAGACAGAAAGAGACAGTCACACACACAAAAAAACAGACACACAGCCCGACAAACAAAGGGACAAAGACAAACATACATACAGTGACACAGACAGTCATACAAAAAGAAACAAAGATACAGACAGACATAAAACAGGAACTCAGACAGACAGACACACACAGACAGTAACACACAGAGAGACACAACCAGGCACACAAAGGGACAAAAGCAGACAAACACAGACAGAGACACAACCAGAGACACAGACAAACAGAGACACAAAGATACAGACAGACATACAAAAGTACACAAGCAGAGACACACAGGGACACAGCCAGACACCTACAGAGACACACAGCCCGACATAAAGACATAAAACAAAAAGACAGACACAACCAGACACACAGCAAGATACACGCAGACAGTGTCAAACAGACAGACACACAGAGGGACAAAAGCAGACAAACACAGACATACAGAGACAGACAGACAGACAGACAAGCAGAGACACAGACAGACATACATAAGTACACAAGCAGACAAACAGCCAGACACCTACAGAGACACACAGCCTGACAAACAAGAGACAAAGACAAACATACAGAGACATACACAGGGACACAAACAGACAAACAAAGAGAGAGACAAAGTTACAGACAAAGAGAGACAAAGATACAGACAGACACAGAGACATACAGAGAAACAACCAGACACACAGAGGGACACAAACATACAGGCAGACACACACACACACACAGGGACACAGATAAAAGAAACACAAACACACACACAGGGACACCAACAGACATACAGTGACACAGACAGTCATACAAAAAGAACCACAAAGATACAATAGAACTCAGACAGACAGACACAACCAGGCACACAGAGACAAAGCAAGACACACGCGGACAGTAACACACATACAGAGACAGACAAACACAACCAGACAAACACAGACATACAAAGACATAACCAGAGACACAGACAAACACAGAAACAGCCACACAGAGACACAAAGATACAGACAGAAATAAATCAGGAACTCAAGACAGACAGACACAGCAAGACACACACAGACAGTAACGCACATACAGAGAAATACACAGGGACACCAACAGACATACAAAAAGAAACAAAGATACAGACAGACATAAAACAGGAGCTCAGACAGACAGACACAACCAAACACAGCAAGACACACGCAGACAGTAACACACATACAGAGGCAGACAAACACACAGACAGACACACAGAGGGACAAAAGCAGACAAACACAGACAGACACAGACAAACAGAGACACAGACAAACACGGAACCAGCCACACACACACACAAAGATACAGACAGACATAAAACAGGAGCTCAGACAGACAGACACAAGCAGACACACAGAGACACAGCAAGACACACGCAAACAGTAACACACATACAGAGGCAGACAAACACACAGACAGACACAACAAGACACAGAGTGACAAAAGCAGACAAACACAGACAGACACAGACATACAGAGACATTACCAGAGACACAGACAAACAGGACAAAGATACAGACAGACATAAGCACACAAACAGACACACAGCCAGACACCTACAGAGACACACAGCCCAACAAACAAAGGGACAAAGACAAACATACAGAGACATACACAGGGACACCAACTGCCATACGGACAGACACATACAGAAAAACAACCAGATACACAGAGGGACAAAAAGATACAGGCAGACAGACACAAAGAGACATACAGAGACACAGGCAGACATATACAGAGACACAGGCAGACATATGCAGGAACACAGCAAGACACGCAAAGAGACATACAGACACAACCAGACAGCAGCAAACAATACAGAGACACAGCCAGACACACAATACAGAGACACAGACATACACAGACATACACACAGACAGAGACAGACAGACAAACTTAGGGACACAGCAAGACAAACAGAGACAGAAACAGACACACAGAGGCACATACAGACAGTAACACACATACAGAGACAGACAAACAAACAGAGACAAAACCAGCCACACAGAGGGACACATACAGATACACAAAGCTACAGGCAGACACAAGCAGACAAACACAGACAGACAGACACTTAGAGAGAAACATCCAGACACACAAAGACATACAAAGACGAAGCCCAGCCACACAGAGGGACACAAGGAGACATACACGGGGAGACATACACAGAGACACAGAATGACACACAAAGAGACATACAGAGACACAACCAGACACACAGCAACACAGGCATACAGGGACACATACAGGGACACAACCAGACACACTAAGGAACACAGACAGACACAACCAGACACATTCAGACAAAAACAAAGACACACAGGGACACAACCATACACACAAAGGCATTCAGAGACACAGAGAGGGACAGCAGGACACAGTGAGACATACAGAGACACAACCAGACACACACAGACACAGCCAGTCACACATAGGGACAGACAAACTCAAAGAACTACACACTCAGGGACACAGCAGGACACACAAACACACACAAACAGACAGACATAAAAACATAGGGACACAAATACAGACACAAATCTGGAACACACAGAGACAGACTAACAGAGACACAACCAGATACTCAAAGACACATACAGACAAACACAAAGGGGACACACACAGAGACACAGCCAGACAGACATACAGAAGCACAACCAGACACACAGCCAAACATACAGACACACACCCACACGGACACACCAAGACAAACACACAGTCAGACATAAAAGGACACAGCCAGAAACAGACACACACAAAAGAACAAAGACAAACAGAGACACAGACAGACCCATACTGAGACACAGACAGACACACATACAAACACAAAAGACACAAATAGGCATAAAGAGACACAGCCAGACATACAGAGACACACAGAGAAAAACAGAAAAGAAAAAAAAAGACCGGCACCTAATGAGACACATCCAGACACAAATAGGAACATAAGCAGACATACACAGGGACACAGACAGACAAACACAGAAAGACAGCCATGCACAGGGACACAAGCAGGCATGCACAGAATGACTCACTCAGGGACACAGCAATATACACGGACAAACAAAAAAAAGGACAAAGACAAACATACAGACACACAGAAATACATACAGGGACACAACCAGACACAACTGAAGACAGACAGACAAGCAGACACACAGAGACACAACCAGTAATACGGAGACACAGCCAGACAAACTAAGGGACAAAGACAAACATAGAGCCCCCCCCCCCCCCACACACACACACACACACACAGGGACACAGACAGACACACACGCACAGACATACAAAGACACAACCAGACACACACACAGGGACACGACCAGACATACAGAGACAGTCAGAAACAGACAAACACACAAAGGAACAAAGACAAACACAGACAGAAAGACAGCCATGCACAGGGACACAAGCAGACATGCACTGCGCACAGAGAGACAAACACAGAGAATGACATTTAGGGACACAGCAAGATACACAGACACATAGACATAGAAAGACACAACCAGACAAAAATCTTAAACACACATAGAAAGACTTACAGACACAGACAAAGGACAAAGACAAACATACACACAAAAGACACAGACAGAAACACAAATACATACAGGGACACAACCAGACAGACTAAGGAACACAAGCAGACATAACTGGAGACAGATAGACAAGCAGAGACACAACTAGGCATATAAAGACTCAGAGGGACAATCAGACACAGACAGGCACACAACCAGACACACAGAGGGACAAATAGCCACACACACAGCCAGGCATACAGAGACATACTGAGACACAGCCAGACACACAGAAAAGACATACAGAGACACAACCAGACACACATGGACACAGCCAGAAACAGACAAACACAAAGACAAACAGAGACACAGACAGACCAATACTAAGACACAGACACAACCAGATACGAAGAGGTATAAAGAGACACAGACAGTCACATAATGAGACACAGCCAGACACACATAATGGCACAGACAGCCACACAAAGAGAAACAAAGATACAGACAGACAGAAAGACAGCCATGCACAGGGACACAGACAGACAAACACAGAGAATGACACACAGGGACACAGCAAGATACACACAAAGAGACACAACCAAAGACACAACCAAAGACACAGACAAACACAGAGACACACACACAGACATACAAAGAGAAACACAAAGATACAGACATACAGAAAGACAGCCATGCACAGGGACACATACAGACACAAAGACACGGACAAACACACAGGGGGGACAGAGACAAACTCAGCGACACAGCCAGAGACGACAAACAGACAGAGACACAAACACAGACATAGACAGAGATAGGCAGACAGACACACAGGAATACAGAAGACATACAGACACACACACACACACACTGGGACATAAAGAGACACAGCCAGACACACAGAGACACACACTTCGTAGGTTCTGTCTAGAGAAAGACATCACGACCTACCGTATGTCCCAGAAGCGCACTTTCTTATCAAAATGGCCGCTCATCACGCACTGCTCCGTGCACACGATGTCGTTACAACTGGAGCCTGCGAACACCGTCTTCATACCTGAGGGACACAAACGGAGACTTCGCTTTAGACCTAGCATGGACGGAACGCTAGTTCTCGAGAACCAGTCGACGCAAGTAAACATGCGGCAGCATCGGGTCTTAGCGTAAGCGGGAACGTTAACTGGTGCTCTTACAGACTTTGCTTCGCAGGTCCCACAGTTTGAGCGTTCGGTCGTAGCTGCCAGAGACGATTCGTGCGTTGTCCAGGAGGAACCGAGCCGACAGGACCTTCCCGCTGTGACCCGTTAACGTGTGCTGCGGAGACAGGGTTACACACAAGTTACACACACCTACACACACACGCATGCACACACATTCACTCACATAAACAGGTCTCAGTAAGAAGGTGAGATCAGTAGCTTGGGTCTCCACCGCCATGTTGGATGCTGCTAGGTTGTGTGTCCGGGATCTCGCACACACACACACACACACACATACTGAGTAGAGCACCCGTTGGTGTTGGCCACCCCGTACCCAAAACACACACAACTAGAGCATGCTGGGAAACACAGGGGAAGTGGCTCGGTGGAATTGAGGAACACAAGGGGGCGGAGTCCTGAGCGTCAGACCTTTTACATCACATCACTGACCATAAAAGGCACCTCTTCACATAGTGCATTGTCTGGCAAATTGGTTTTGACATAAGCCAAGCGACAGTGTGTGTGTGTGTGTGTGTGTGTGTGTGTGTGTGTCTCACCCTCAGTCTGTAGTCGTCCACAGTCCAGATTCTGCTCGCAAAGTCATTAGACGCAGCCAGCAAGTATGAGCCCTGAGGAGGATATGTGTAATTTGTAACTTCAAATTTATCTTGCGTTGATTTGTGCTAACCAATAAATCATGTTTGCTTGTTTTATGATGTTTGACACTCCGTATTAATTTATTCGTTCCATTTAGAGCGACTGGTTCATTTCGAACCGTTTTGACCCTTTTGGCGTTTCTTACTCACCGTGCTGTCGAACTCGATGCTGGTGATGCCGGCGTTACTGCCTGTTAAAGCACCTTTATAGTCGCAACGACCTACAAAAACACACGTTACAATGAAAAGCAGCTCCGACCTACAGTATGAACAAGTGGTCTAAGCCAGCCAATCAGAACGTTTCTCATGCTGTATTACACATACGAACACAATACACAGGCCATGACATGACTCTAAACCTGACACACATACACTCACAGGGTTGCAAAGGGACAGAAAATGTCTAGATTTTCCACCATGGGAACTTTTGGAAAGATTTCAAGTAGGAATTTATGGGACCTCTGTGGGAATTAATTAGAAATTTTGGAATTTAATTTCCCATCGTTTCCTGTCTTGAAAGGAATTTTGCAACCACACCCACACACACACACACACTATAGAGGTTATTGAGTATACACACATTACCTCCAATCACCTCCCAGAGTTTCACACGCCGGTCCATTCCTCCTGTGGCGAGTTGGCGAGAGCCGGGGCTGAACCTGACGGCGTTTACTTCGCCTTCATGGGCGTCCTGGGTGCAGAGTGTGTTTGTTAGACGTTTACACTAACGTACACACACACACACACACACACTGTTTAACTCTGATCGGAGGTCTCAGATTGAAAACTAGAGATCATGAACCGCTCACACCCTGAAGCTCCGCCCTCCTGTGCATGTTCATATGTATATATGTGTGTGTGTGTGTGTGTGTGTGTGTGTGTGTGTGTGAGAATTAAGTATTTGAATGCTTCTGTCAGACGCGTCTACTTTGTGCATTATGCCGTCTCTCATGTACACAGAGAGTAGAAACGCTTTCGCTATCAGCCCCAATGCCGTCCAGACACACACACCTAAAGCATGCTGGGAAATACGGCAGATGGGCTGGGAGGAGCTGAGGAGCTGGAGGGGCGGAGCTTTCGGCTTCAGACCTTTTACAGCTCATCATCGACCTTCCATATGAAGAACCTCCCCACGATTTACCCATAATGCTTTGGTTTTGAGCTGTTCATTTGGGAGGAAAAAAAAGGAAACCAGGAAATGACTCACAAAGATGTGGAGTGCTGTGGAGGGTACGCGGACGTCCGCGCACACGCCGGAGGGGGACTCCGTGTTGTCTGGGGGCGAGCCGTGGGAGTTCAGAGACCGTCGCCTGCTAACTCAAACACACACACACACACATCTTTTACACGCGTATTTTACATTTCCCAAAACGTACACTTTTAATCTTGCCTTGTGTGTCTCTCTCTCTCTCTCTTTCTCTCTATCGCTCTCTCACACACTTACCCAAAAATATTGGTGATGGAATCTAGGAGGCTACCAGGAGGAAGCTGAGACGCTCGTTTACTGAGGACAGGAATATAAAAGAAATGAGAGATGGGGAGAGAAACGGATTGATCGATTCATTCTTTGTGAATGAAGGATTAAAATTTCAGAGAGATGAAAAAAAGCAGAAGACAAAATTAAAATGGGTGGAGGGACATGGACATGAGACGATTGGAGAGAAAAAAAAAAACATTAGATAAAAAAAGTATGCAGACAGACAGTGATCTAAAGAACACACAGAAAGAATGATGGACATGCAGGTAGAAAAAAAAGAGGAGACAAAAAGAAAGGAAGACAGAACATGCACAAGAAAGAGATTCGAGCTAGACTAAATCTATTGCGAATCAATCCTCCCACATCAGAGACAAAATCCCAGACTTCAGACAGTGTGGCGATGAGAGACGAGGGAGACAGACAGGAGAAATGGGACACACAAGAAGACCAAAAGAGGGCGGGGCTACACCAAATGAGTTACAGACCTGTGTAAGAGACAGAGAAAGAGACAGATCCGGAGGAAAAAAAGAGAGAAAAACAGACTGAAAAAAAAAAAGACCTATCGAGACAGACAGACACACCGGTCCACCCACACACACACAGGCCAAACACACACATCCCAATGTTTTGTACCTGGGTGTCCGGCTCACTGGGTGATTGGGAGACGTCTCTAATGTCGCTTTCGCCGTCTCCTCTGTGAGCACTTCAATGTCGTCCTCCCTGAGCCAATCAGAGTAACGGATTACTAAACAACCCGATCACACGGTGATGTGCAGCTGATTCGCACTTTCCATCCACACACACTTACATATCGATGGGTAGAGGTTCTTTCGCCGCGTCAGCCAGCTCTTTTTGCAGCTTTGCTTGTCTGCGCCTGAAAAAACACACACGCTCAATGAAACGATGTCCCTCATAATGGTCCGTTATACATTTCCAAAACACAGAAAACGACAGCGATCTGATACCCAGGTACTGGAATTTTCCATGTGCTTCTTCCCCGAAATAGAATGAAATTTATCCTCTGCATGAACTACGAGACCCAAACCTGGTCCATCATGACAATGTCTCAGTCAACAAAGGCAGCACCATGAAAATAAACGTTGGAGTTAAAGATCTCCTGCTATGGAGCTCCAACCCTATTGAACACCTTTAGAATTAATCTGAATTTTTCTTTTACTTTCCAGAACAATCAAATTGTTCAATTTGAACATTATAACCAGTAAAAAAAAAAAAAGTCTCCACTCATTGAACCAACATCTAAAATAAAAATAAATAGATCACTAGTAAAACTTATACCTTAAACAGCAAGCAGGGGGTCTCACCTTCTGAACTCCACATGGATGTAAGTGCAGATGCTGAACACCTAACGCTTGTATTTAACCCCTGGAGACCACCCCCTCCCTTATCTCTCCCTAGCCAATCAGAATCCAGCACAATGGGGTATCTATAATTCAATTCGTGACCAATCAGATTCCGGCGTAAAGATCGAGCTAGAATATGCTGGAAAGTTTAAACATAACCTTTAAAATATATAAAAATATAGATATTTGGATTAATGACTAAGTGTGCAGCAAAATAAAAAAAATAACAATTAAAATAAATATATAAAATTAAATAAAGGAAAACTAGGGGAGGGCTTATATATAAAAAATAAATAAAAAATTATTCATTTTTAGCTACATTTAAGTAGCAACTAAATTCTAATTATGATTTTAGATATTATGAGCAGGACAATCGACAAATTTAATGCATTTCTTTTTGTCTTGCTGTTGAAACAAACAAACAAAAAGTATATTCTTGGAATTACTGTTCCTTGAGACTCCAAGTTTCAACATTAGCAAAAAAATAAAAATAAAGTCAACAATGATACGGGTTTATTGACATTGTATATACACCCATGGAAGGGCTTCTGCTATGAAAACAAGGTCAAAGCTATTAAAGTTTACCAAAGTTGAGCTACAGAAAGTTTGAGGGGGAAAATCTAAATCGTGACGCATTTGAATGTCAAACGTTTCGACGCTTCGGTTTCATTGTGATTCGAAAGTAGATCGTTGGGAACGTTAGAGCGATGCTAAGCAGCTAACTTTCCTTTAATGGGTTACACCTCAAATTCTATTGATGGGTTCTTGGGCTTTTGTAGTTTGCAGGTTAATGCAGTAGAACAGTATAGTGTCTTTTATAGCTACACTATATTTCCAACCATATGTGGTTCTATTTTAAACTGTTAGGATGTGTTTGAATGCTAAAGCATGAAATGTTCCCTTGAACTAGAACAACCAAACCTGTTCCAGCATGACAAATGAACACAAAATGATCTTCATGAAGATATGCTTTACATGGGCTCTTGACATGGGAAGATCTTGATGGATGATCACACACAAATCGCCACTAAATCTAATGGAAACTCAATAATTTTCTCCTACCAGATGATTTTATATAATCAAATCTTTACTAGCAAATCACATTTAATTTCTGGTAATAATATAGAATTTATTTCAATATTATATAAATACATGATGTACATTTGAATTTCAGACATACATGGAATTTCTCAGTCTGTCTAAAAAGGTCACACTATGGGAAATTTGCGATCACAATCAGTGCAGGTGTTAAGATTCCTGATGGTCCATCGCCATGGAAGCACCTCCCATTAACACCCTTTTACACAAACATAACTTTAAGTCTAGAAGCTCAAATCGATTTTAATCTCACACTAGAGGTTAGAAATTTTGGGATTTAAATAATCAAATCATCATTTGGGTATTTGCTTTCCATCTTCTGCCTCATTTTCCCCCTACAACTTTCAACCTACTGAAGTCTACGCTACACTGTTAGGACACTGATACTACACTGTATGTACATGTCTGTATATAGAATTGTAAATTCATAGCAATTCCTAGTTTAGTTTCAAATATGTGTATACACTGTGCATTATTGATGTGCATCTCGCAAATATTGTGCATTATGGATAGAAAGTCTACCATAAGAAACTAGATTTTAGAAAGTGCAAAATCTTGTGCTATCACATCCAAATACATCCTATACCACTAGAATTCATTTATAGACTTTTTTCTATACTTTTTTTTTTTATTTATCTACTTTTTTTTTTAAATCTTTTTCTTTTTTCATGTTTAAATGTTGGACAGTCGTATACATTTCACTGCATGTTGTACTCTGTATGTGACAAAATTTGAATTTGATGAAAGAAAACAAATAATACATCTGTGTGTCTTCAACTTTGGGGTAAAAGTTTGGGAAAGAAACATATATGGCTGAAAAAGTCAGGCACCAAACAGTGTATATTCTGTCTGTCTAAAACTGTAGGATAATTAGTAACCTTAGGAAAATATTAATAACAGTAATTTTCCCCACATAAGACTGTTCAGAATGCAACACTTACAAAAGAAAGTTTTTCATTTTGTACAAAAGAAAACAAAGACAACTTTTACTTGTCACATGTGAATTTTTTTCTTTACATACACCAGCTTGATTGGAAGCTTGGGGCAGAGCACAGGATCACCCACTGAATAGCACCCCAGGAGCAGAGAAGGTTAAGAGTCCAACAGTAGCATCTCAATCTGACTGGCATTGAATAAACCAATAAAGTATACAGCATAAATCTAATACAATTAAATATAAAATCAACCCAAAGAAAAAGTGTTAAAAACAACTATATGTCATGTCTATTTACATGCAAATTTATTTTCTTTAATTACTGTTGGCGACAGGATTTGACTTTTTTTTTTCTCTGTATTTTATCAGAAATCACCTGGCACCACCTGACCAACTCTCTCAGATTTGTTTCATACTTTCAGGAAATAGTGTCCTTCTTACCACTAAACAGTGTGCAAAATTTTAGGTTTGTATCTATGTTTGTCTCTGAACTATGTAAAAGCACATCTCAAAATTTACTGTAAAAAAGAATGACTAGGACATTTTCGTTACGGTTGAACGGTTTATACTGCATGCGTGAAATTCTAAGGGATTATTCTATACTATAAGAAATGTAAAACTTCTGAAATTCATGATACAGGGTTGCTTTAAAAAAAAAAAAAAAGTTAAAGTTATGACCTTCTTAATAAAATAAATAAATTTGTTCTGAGCCTTGGTCTCCTATAGCTAGATACTTAGTCAGTAATTGAATAAACTGTACTATTTTGAGTGGTTATGAATGTGCAGACAAAAGAAATTTGAATCTGTAAAGACACTAAGCTTTGGGTGAACTCTAGGTATGTGTGTGTTCCTGAAAAGAGCAATCAGTACATGATTAAACAGTTCATACTTGAGTTGAGGTGTGAATTGCAAAAATGCTGAATTCAGAAACAAATGTAAATTAGCTGTGTGCTCTCTGGGATTGACTATTGCATTTACATTACTTACTATTTCATTTGAATACATCTGAGCAAGTGAAGGAAGCCTTGCTCAAGGGCCCAGCAGTTGCAGCTTGGTGTTGCTGGGACTTGAACTCATGACTTTTTGATCAGAAGTACAACATCTAACAGCATAACGCCAATACCTACAACCTTGAGGCACCCTGGAGTCATTTATGAATTATTATAATATTTATTTTTATGAAATTTGTGCTGGACAGAAAGTTAAAATATGGGGATAATCCACAGCTGGGTGCAGGTTACGCAATATAAATGCACAATGTAGATAATGGGAAAATTTCATGACTTTATCTCTTATACGGACAAAGAATTCTGCACTAAATCATATCCAGATATAAAATTGTGCAATGAAATTCCATTTATTCAATATTGTAATTAATATCTTTTAGTGTGCGAATTATGGGCATCTGTGCAACATCTCAAACGATAAAGCTGATGGTGTTTACGTCTGGTGCAGTTACTTTGATACATTTCTCATAATAACTTTGCTTGACGGTTCTTTTAATTCATCCTTTGCTAAAGAGTATCGCAAAAATCCTCCTTTAGCTCAATGGAGTCATAAGCAAGCGAGTACAATAGCTGCCTCACTCTGTATGGAACAGTATCTGTAGGTTACTATGGTTACAATGAATGATAAGTTGAAATATTTATTTAGAACGCTGATGGAACTGATCGTAGCTGATCGTGTTTTCAATGGTTTGAGGTTGCATTCCGGCCAATCGGAATCAAATTCTCTCTCTGAAAAGGGTTTAAAAATACTACAACACTGCATTTAGAAGTGCAGAAGCCATGTGTCTGAGAAGGATGTTTTCCAAATTTACAGAATTTCCAAGAAACCAGAGGTCTGTTCCATGGAAGTTCTTTAGAACTCAATTAGCTGGATTTTATTATTGACGTGATCCGAGATAGTTTAGTTCTTCTGAAACTTATACTAGAGTTGCAACAGGTCTGTAAACTGAAATTATTTCAGTAAACAGGATTAGATCATGGCTTTATAAGCAGTGTCAGTAAGGGAGTGGGGCGGTGGGGTCCTTTAAAAATAACTCATTGTTTAAATATGGCATTGTATTTATTCAGGATATGTTTGTGTAATATTATGTTATTTTTTATATTATATATATATATATTTTATAGCAATTTCACGTTTTGCATTTCTTCCCCCCTAAATGTACCGAAATTGTACCGAACTATGAATTTTGTGTACCGTTATGAAATGTATGCAGGCATTACTTTATGGCCACAATATGACCACCTTCCTTATATGTTGCTCCCCTTTTTGCTGCTAAAACATTTGTGACCTTTCGATCATTAACAGCATGAACTTCTTCAGCAGTTTGATCTACAGGAGCTCGTTTGTTGGACCACACGGACCAGCCTTCGCTCCCCATAAGAAGGAGCCACTGCTCCTTCTTATGGGGCACTTTAATAAACACTGACCACTGCAGACCGGGAACACCACAAGAGCTGCAGTTTTTGAGACGCTTTGACCCAGACGTCTAGCCGTCACAATTAGTCAAACTCGCTCAAATCCTT
>MU551552.1:2183360-2200860 GCA_024362625.1 Silurus asotus | reverse complement strand
CAGTTTTATTATTATAATACAACACAGATAAAGAGTAAATAGAGAAAGAACAAAAAGAGACAGACAGATTCATAGGTACAGAGGGAGATAGATAGATAGCTAGATAGCTAGATAGATAGATAGATAGATAGATAGATAGATAGATAGACAAAAATATATAAACACAGATAAGGAAGATAGATAGATAGATAGATAGATAGATAGATAGATAGATAGATAGATAGATAGATAGATAGATAGACAAAAACATAGAAACACAGATAAGGATAGATAGATAGATAGATAGATAGATAGATAGATAGATAGATAGATAGATAGATAGATAGACAGACAGACACACTCAGAGAAAGGAAGTCAGATAGACATAAAGATAAAGAGAACTAGAAGGTCAGACACAGGCAGAGCATACAGACACAAAGGACAGTGTTATGTTTTTTCCCAATAACGCAATAAAAATAAAGACAATAAAATATTTATTCATTCATTTATTTCCCCAGGCAGTCACGTTTATTATAACAGACACCAGATGGCGAAGTCGATCCATTCAGATTTATTCATCTCAAATACAAAAGGAAAAAAAATACGCACACATAAAATCCCACTCAACAAACGAACAAGAAAACAACCCCAATTCTAAAGCACAAGCGAGACGAGAACACTCAATTTCACAAAAATGCATATATTTTACCAACACAAGGACATCAAGTGTCCACAAACTACCCACAATCCCTGTTTCACACACGGCATGTGTTCATTTCTGTTGACGAGTTCGTATTTTCCACTTGGTGTGACAATGGAATCGGTTCATACGTATGCTCTGGAGCTGCCGCTTTCCGTCTGAGGGCCTGCTTTATAGATCTGTTGATTGGCTGATGACTTATACCTGTAACCACTACACCCACACACAAACACACACACATACACAATTATTAGTCTGGACACTTCATTGCTTTCAGATATGCTTTTTTTTGTTATTATTATCATGTACCAAGTTGTGCGTCAATGTTTTCGTAGAATGGAAAACATTTACAAAAGCTACAAAGCCCAGACACAGACACAAACACAGACAGAGACACAGACAGAGACACAAAACCCAGACACTGACACAAACACAGACAGAGACACAGACACAGACCCAAAGCCCAGACATAGACACAGACAGAGACACAGACACAAAGCCCAGACACAGACACAAAGCCCAGACACAGACACAGACAGATACACAGACAGAGACACAAAACCCAGACACTGACACAAACACAGACACAGACACAGACACAAAGCCCAGACACAGACACAGACACAAACACAGACAGATACACAGACAGATACACAGTCATGATGAAACAGGTGTGGGTGATGTAGCTCAAGTAAAGGAAAATTTCATGCCACAGCGTTCAGAGACGTCCGATACAATTGTGTGCTTCCAAATTTGTGGAAACATTTTGGTGAAAAAGGAAAAATGGCTAAAAAAATCAGGTGTTTTTTCAGATAGTGTATGTGTGGAATACACACCTTGCAGGTTTGGGTGATCTTGCTCTCTTGAACGATCCACACAGCATGGCTCCTCCCATAATCACGCACACTGCGGCCGCCCAACCCAAATAAAGACCAGTACCTAGCTCAGATCTACACACACACAACACACACACATGTTATAGACCATAAAATACTATATACAGTTATATATGAGGTGGAATCAAAAAGTTTGGAGACAAGCAATCCTTAGATCCGGTCACTTTCACGGAACCTCCTCCGTCAGATGCCCTAAAACCTGGCAGTAGAACTCGCTATTGATGGTCTGGGCCCTGGGGACAAATTCTGGATGCGTAATGTCACCAATGCCAAAAAAGACGATGAACATGCACTCGGTCGAGCTCTGAACCTGGTTCGCCTTTTTCCAATCGTGGAGATGATGGGCTCTTCCGCTGTGAAGACTGTTGCTACGTCTCAAGGTAATACCCGTACACCCAAGTTTCGTTACTGGTAACGATCCTCGACAAGAAGGAATTGTTGTCCATGGCACGCTGACAGAGTTTTTGCCAGACTTCTGAAGTCTGAATGTCAGAAGACTGGGGACTAACTTGACAGCTACACGTTCAAGTCGCACATGCGGATTGTCTGGACTGCTACAGATTTGCCCAGCCTCACGAAAAATGTCATGTTTTCTCTTTGTTCTGACTTGCAGTCCATGATGTATGAGCATTTTGTGTAAAGCTGCTTTGAGACAATGTCTGTTGTGAAAAGCGCTATACAAATAAACTTGACATGTAGGTCGGTGCTCCCTGTGACTGTGCGAGCGGTCTTGTGCTGCCATCTGTTGGCGTGTTACAAAACTAGTGTCGCACCTTCTTAAATATACCACCTTGTAGACCATGTTATATATCAGGATTTATCTGTTTCTTGCTTCCATCCAGAAAATTTAACGTTTCCTTCTTCCTTATTTTTAACTACTTTCATTCCACCGTCTTGTTTCTTCGCCTCTTTCCTGGCGTCCATAGAGCCCATAACCAGTGTGTACAGCTGCTCTTATCGCTAAGTTATTGTTGTCTATGAACCTTTCACCCAGGTTACTATAGTTACAGAAGAACAAACAGCAATAAGATGACCTGATGATGTTACAGTTACCAGCGTGACGCTGATGATTTCCCTACACCAGCTCCTGAAGTCTTTTATTCCCATAATTCCAAAACGATTCCCCAAAGCTTGGAACGCTTCCTCGAACCGTGGTTGCATTTTAAGTTCAGAGGATAGTGATGAAGTGTCTTTCTTTCTCTTTGAAAAGTTCAATATCGCAGTTTGATATATTGAGACTCCTTCCAAAAATTAGCAGAATTCAGCAAAGCTGTGATTTCTCCCCCTCAATAACAAGTACACATTAGGATCGTTCAGAAGGAAACAGTGTGTGTGTGTGTGTGTGTGTGTGTGTGTGTGTGTGTGTGTGTGTGTGTGCTCACTTTGTTCCAACGTAGAAGGGGTCGTTGAACTCCTGAACGATGCGCGACGCGTACCACGACACAGCCGTGAGCACACACAAGCCTAAAAGACACAAAACATTTAGCACATCTATTACTATATGTGTGTGTGGGTGTTTGTGTATGTGTGTGGTTATGTGTTACACACCAGACAATATGAACATCAATCCAGCCGTGAGTGTGAGTCGTCCTTTACTCGTATCCTTCATGCTGCCCAGTTTGGTGCACTTCAGTCCCAGGACCGAAAGGAAGATGGAGGCAATTCCAAGCAACAGCGCTATGATCATTAAAGCACGACATGCCTGTACATGGGCTACACACACACACACACACACACACACACACACGCACACACACATACACACACAAATACATCAAGGATGAAAAATGTGTAACAGCTCTATAATAAATACACACAAAGTATTTATTTACATGTACTATGTACAATACAATGAATAGGACAACCCACCCCCCCCCCCCCCCACACCCAGTTTTCTCCCTAAATTAAAGCCCCACCCATCAGCCAGGTCTCCCCCTATCAGCTATCAGTTACCAAACGGAGAGGGTAACACTTCCATACTTTAAGTCATGTAAACTTAATCATTTACAAACTGTTCCTCCTGCTGCTCCACGTGGCAATGTAACAGAATTGAAAGTTTCATTTAAACTTAGTCGGAAGATCAGAATTGCTAGAAAACTGACAGGAAAGACAGACACAGGGGATGGCATCCATCCTAACTAGACAGGACATACAAATTGTTCTCAATTGGGAATCATCACAAACCGGTCGAGAGCAACTGACAAATAGGACGGCAAGAACCTGATAGCGACGGTTGAAGACCCACATCTTCCTAAAACCCTTAAATTAGCACTTACCAAGTTTGCTTAGTAAAAATCAAGAGTTGTCTGATTTATCTTAAGTTTGTAATCTAGCATCTATAAACCTTTTTATTAGCTCCCGAGGGTCCCGACTCACTACTTGCATGAGCATGAGCCAGCTCCATGAAGAAACATGTCAAGTCAAGTCAAGTTTATTTCTATTGCGCTTTTCACAACAGACATTGTCTCAAAGCAGCTCTACAGAAATCAAAAGTTAAACTGAAAACTTCCTTAGATGTTATAAGGAAGAAACCTTGAGAGGAACCAGACTCAAAAGGGGAACCTCATACTCATTTGGGTGACATCAAGGGTTTGATCAAAAATGTTCAACATTTTTACAGAACACTGAAGAAAGAGAACTAACATGAGTACTTGTTAGTTCTGTGGAGATTGGTTCCCTGGTGGTCTAGTGGTTAGAATGCGGCGCTCCCACCACTGTGGCCCGGGTTCGATCCCCGGTCAGGGAACCAACCCCAGCCATAAGGGTTGCACAAACCTTAGTGCCGGTCCCAAGCCCGGATAAATGGGGAGGGTTGCGTTAGGAAGGGCATCCAGCGTAAAAACAAGTGCCAAATCAAACATGCGGATGGGCCGCTGTGGAGCCCCCTAATGGGAGTAGTCGAAAGTAAGTTATTTTCTATGTAGATTGATTTCTTCACCATTGCTACAATGTAAAAAGAGACCGAGGCGTGTCCTGAGAGTCACGTAGAATGAAGATTGACATGGCAGAGGTAGAGTTGCATTTCTGATATCTATTTTTCTCTTTTTGTTGCACTACAAAGTCCTGTTTGTGAAAGAGCCATGAAGCAAAGAAGCAAAGAAATTAAAGAGGTACCTGCTTCATAACTAGCATAACTATCTAACATTGAAAACGGAAGCACGGGCGATCTGACGAAACAAACTCATTGGTACCTCCAATAATAAGCGATTCAACGCTAGACAGTGGGAAAGTAAAGAAACCAGCAAATGCAACAGTAGACTTTTTTGGCAATTTCTGAATGATTGCATTAGGAAGCAAATTCAAAGTTTGCAAGAATAGTGGTATCTGAATTGTAAACCTGTATGTGTATGTGTGTGTGTTTATGTGTGTGTTTATGTGTGTGTGTGTGTGTTACCGTTCAGAGCGAGCATGGACTCGAAGAGTCTGCAGTTTGTGATGCCCGTGCTGGACTCCGCGCACGCCTGCCACAGGTTCTCGTACTGGCGCGTGGAAATGATCACGCTGCCCTTGAGCGACGAGACACGCCAATAATTATTGGCTAAACTCATGCCGCTCAGCAGCCATCCACCAACGCACATCATAAAGCCCAATAACTCTACCGCCATCGACATGATCCCGCTCTCACACACATACGCAAAACAGCTAGAAAGCTAACACATACAAACACCACAGTTCCGTCGACAAACAGGCCCCGAGTGTTAACAAATCCACAGGCTAATGCTACAACAGAACTAGCACACACACACAAAAAGCTAGCACATATTTTCCAATCCCACAACACACTTAACATAAACACACTACAGACACAGCAGGCAAAAAGTACAAATGCTCCAACAGTCTCCTCCGTTAGTGTGTGTGTCTGTGTGTGTGTGTGTGTTATGAGGACTTTACTCATAAGGGCCATAAACCTATAAACCTGAGCGGTTACTACGACAACGGTTGGGAAGAACAGGATGATGGTAATGAGGATGAAGCAAGAGGAAGCAAATGTAAGTTTCGATGAAGTGTGTGACCTGTAAAGGCTTATGATATGTCTTATCAGTGAGATCACATGATTTGCGAAGGGTGACACATGTTCCTGTGGGTGGAGCTTAGCTTTGTTGGTCAGCGAATCACAAGCGCGTATGATGTCACTAACCTGTTGCAACTGTCGTGTTTTTCAGTAGGACATATTGGAACAGATGGAAGTTTTTGTGTGGTGTGTGTGGTGTGTGTATATGTGTGAGAGTGGGTGGGTGTCGCACCAGGGAGCCCCAGTGTGGTGGGGTGGGTCACACACTGCACCCCCATGTTGTTGGAGCTACAGCTCTTCCACAGGCCTTCATACAGCGAGCTGCTCTTTATCAGCGAGTCAGCTTTGCTGTGTATCCGCCACACAGCTGAGTTTGTGCTGCTCGACTCCAAACACCAACCGATAATGGCCAGGAATACGCCCATCACCTCCACCATTACCTCCGCCATCACTGTGAAGAAGGGCAGAAAATCGAGAAAGTAATTAAAAGGAGATATAATAGGTTAACCCAAAACTGAAACCGAGTGGCCCTGATCTCTAACCCTTTCCGAAAATCTGGAACTGTATTTCAAACCTCCAGTGTCTAATCTCAATGATTTTGTCACTAATCCCAACCATTAATCTCCGATTCCATCTAGTAATCTCATCTAATCATTAGTCGTATCCGCTAGTCCGTAAAACTTTATTTATAATCCCAACCCCTCATTTTAAATCTAATATCAAACCTCAGCCCAAAATTTTGCTCAACACATCTCATAATCTCTAATCCCAACCCCTAATTTCTAATCCCATTTCATAACCTTTAAATGCAACATCATCTGATCCCATCCCACAACCTCTAGTCCCATTCCCTACATTCTAATATCATCTCATAATCCATAATCCCAATCCCTTATTGCCAATACAATCTCATAACCTCTAATCTTCTAAATCCCATCTATTCCTTTTTCATAACCTCTAATCCCAGCCATCAATCAATAATCCAACCCCTGATTTCCAATCCAAACACATAACCTCTTATCCTATGTATTCCAAGCTCATAAACTCTAATCCAAACACCTAATTTTTAATCCAATTTCATATTTTTTAATCCCCACCCCTAATTTCCGATTCAAACTATAACCTCTATCTAATAGCCTTTAATCCCAAACCTAACTCATTTCTAATCCCATTAAAAAAACACCAATCTAATCTAATCCAACTCATCACCACTAATCCCATCCCAAAATTTCTAATCAAATCTCATAATATCTAACCCAACCCCAAAATATTTAATCCGATCTCACAATTTCTAATTCAAACCCCAAATTTCTTAACCTATTTCATAACTTTTAAACCCAACCCTTGATTTTCAATCTCATAACCTCTAATACCGACCCCTGATTTCCAATTCCATAACCTCTAATCCCAATCCCCAATTTCTAATTCCATCCATAATTTCTAATCCCATTCCTTAATGCTTACAGATATAACTTTTGTCTTAAAGAATTTTCCTTTGGTTCCATTTAGAATGTTCTAGTTTCTATTGTGTCACCAGAACCCCATAAGATATCAGAATAACCCATTGACGAAAATCTGAATAACATCAGGAACCAATTTCAGTCAAATATACACCATTGAACTACCATCACACATCACCAGAAGCACGTGAGAAGTTTACTAGCTCCTGTAAGCATGTAGCTGAAACCCGTGAAGCCATTTTGAATTGATCTTGAGGCCCATTCTTACTGTATAAAAGAAGGGTCCTATAGATGACTAATGATAATTTGGGAAAACAAGTCAAGAAAGGACAAAAAAAAAGCTAATGCTAGCTCTTAGAGAAACTTAGATCTTATAATAGCGAAGGCTAAGTATGAATTTTAGTTAGCATGTTTAATGACTACAATGTAGATTTAATACAATAAAGCAACAACAATATAATCAGCCAATGCAGAACGAGTTTTAAGGTGAAATTATGAAGCGTACCTGCTCGATCAGTCTCCTGAATGTGTGTGAGTCGGTCTCTGCCTCGAGGCATGCAAGTCACTGTGTTAATATTGGCTTTGGGTCAGTGAACCCCTTAAATGAAGCAACTAAACATGATGAATTTTGTTCAGAAGGGCTACATGTGGTGTGCAGGACACTTTTTATAAGCCTGTCACAACGAACCACAACAAACTCCAACAACTCCTAGAACCGTGTAGGTACCCTACTGCTGACCCCCAACCGCTACAATCAATTCGGAAACGGTTCCAAAACCAGGTCCATCTTGAATTAGTCCTAAAATCGATATAATTTGTTTAGCGCTATGGACAGCAGCTTTACAGAATGAGATCGATTGCAAAGTACAGCGCAACCTCGATACTCACGGGGGTTAGGTTCTAAATTGCGAGGTTTTGACTTCTGGTGGTTCCTTTATCAAGGGGAATTATGCAAGTACCGTACTGTAAACTCAACAAAAATTTGGATTTACTCATCATGAATGTTTTATTCACAACTTTAAACGAATACAAACATTTTTGTTATTTATTAGTACAAACTTTCTTGGCTTCTCTCGTGGCTTCTGGTGAACCATAATTTTTTGCGAGTCCGGTTTCAAATACAAAGTCGCCAACTATCGAGTTCGCGAGTATCGAGGTTCCACTGTATATATGTGTATTCATATGACTTCATTCCTAATAATTAAACCAGTGATCAGTGTGGCAAGGAAAAACTCCCTGAGACCTCACGAGGAAGAACCTTTGAGAGGACCCAGACTCCCTACTTGGGATTATAAGATTATAAGATAAGACGTATCGCAACGCTTCCTGAGACCGAGACGTGTCCTGAGAGTCACATACAATACAGATTAACATGGCAGAGGTAGAGCTGTGACTTCCTGAAGTCAGAACAGAAAAAGAACTTCTGGTTTTATTTGAATCTATTTACATGTATGATTTGCTAAAAGTATGAACTTTTGGTACCATGTTGAATTTCATAGCGTCTTATGTTTGTCCTTTGCGTCGTATCGCATTTAATTGCATTGTGTTGATTTGAATAGAAATCGTATCGCATCGCATCGGTATCTACTTCATATGTATCTTTAATGTATCGTATCGTTGGCTGAGACCTTTTCAGAAAGAACCCCTAAAAGAAACTAAACTCCAAAGACTCTTACACCCTACGAATTTACATATGACACCATTTCAGAATTTCCACACTTCGGTTAATTATTAACGAGTGCTAAACAAACATTCCTTGAAAGTGTCTTTACTTGGGGAGGGAAGAAACGAGTGACAAACAGTGATTGATGATGTCGTCTCTCTCCAGGCAGGTCACATGACCCAAACCTGGTGTGTGTAATATATGGAGATACCATGGTGATACATCAGCATCAGAGTCAATGAAGCCCTCAAAATTTCTACGAATGTGATTTATAATCCCTAAAGCCTAAACCTCAAGCTGCACTTTTCACTTAGAAACTGTACTCTATATTTCCAAAAGTATTGGGACACCTTCCTTCTCCAAATGTTCCTACAAAGCCGTTCAAGCTATATGCAGCTTTTGGAGCTGCATGAAGATATGGTTTTCATTGGTTGTAGTGGAAGATCTTCCTGCTATAGAGCTCCAGCCTTATTGAACCCCTTTGGGATGTATGAACACCACCCCACTTGCCTTTAATAACACCCTTGTGGTTGAACGAAATCTCACCAATCTCCACATCCAGTGGAACATCTTCCCAGAAGAGTGGAGGTCATTATAAGTGGAATGGGACGTTCATAAAGAAGCAATCTAATGGTCAGGTGTCCACAACCTTTTGTCCATATTATAGTGTAACTATTAGTGTTCAAGGTTTTGTTTTTATGTCAAAAAGGGGACAACATTTAATACAAACAGCATGTCAGATTGTTCTCTTTGATTTTTCTTGAGGTTTCCATAGCAACATAATAATCTCTAAACCTTCATCCAAAACCTATTTTTTTGTTTCTAGCATTGAGGGAATGCAATGGTTTATTGTATTATATAATGACGTTATAAAGATATAAAGAGGTGAAAGAGGACGGTGTGTGTGGGTGTGTGTGTGTGTGTGTGTGTGTGAGAGAGATCATGGTCAATCATTTACATTTAACTGGGATCAAAGTTCCTCAACTGAAACCCTGAATAATACAGCAGTTTACACACACACACACACACACACACACACACACACCTCACAGTGTCCTTTAATACTGCTGGTTTCAATTACAGTCATAGATTTGATTGTAGTATAGAGACATTGTTCAATCCTGTGACGTATTCAGACAAAAAATTATCCCTTCATTTAAACCTTTTTTTAACTGCGTGCTTTTTTCAAATTGAAAAAAAAATTGAAACATTTCTCTTTTATGGTTTTTGAGACACATGGACGTCCTTTTTTTTTTTATGCAACAAACTTGGTAGAAAAAAACGGTTGGACATGTGCAGAGGAGGGACATGGGGGATATCAGTAGGAGAATGCTGAGGATGGAGACACCAGAAAGGAGGAAAAGATGAAGACCAAGGAAGAGGTTTATGGATGTGGTGAGGGAAGACATGCAGGTGGTTGGTTTGAAAGAGACAGATGTAGTGGACAGGGGGGGGATGGAGACGGATGATCCGCTGTGGCGCCCCCTAATGGGAACTTGGTAAAAAACAAGAAATGGACAATTACATTTGGACTGAACAAAAAGTTCTGTTAAGTCTAAATGGGACATATTGTTGTCTCTAGTAGAAGTGATGTATTGTGATGTTGAACACATTGTGTGATTAGCAAAATGGAGAAAATGTCATTTTGTTTTTATGTTGCCGAAAAACAGTAAAAAAAAATTTCTCCTTTTCATATTGAATCCGAAAAGAAAAAAAAAAAGAGTACTGCTTCTAATTGGTTGGCTGCTCCAAAAGCCATTATGACATCATCAACAAGGCTTCTGATTGGTCGGCTGCTTTTAAAGGCATTATGACATCATTAACAAGAATTTCACTGTTAAAAATTCAAGCGATGCTTCTGATTGGTCGGTTGCTCTAAAAGCCATAATGACATCCTCAGTGAGTTAAACATAAAACAAAAACAAAAACAGAGAACCTGACACAGCGTAATAAACCTTTTATTTTATAGTCTGAAAGAACAAATGGAAATTAATTTATTCGCAGCTCATTCACGCGCACACGCACACACACATGCTCCTAAATAAACGTGTTTATTATATAGATTTTCCCTCCACGATGCTCTAGAGGGAGCCGTTTCCGCCTGTGCCGGGTCCTCGCGTTCTGAAGTTGTGCCACAGTTTCACCAGCGGCTCGCGGTTCTTCCAGATCATCTCGTGGCCGTAGAAGATGTACCAGCTTTATACACACACACACACACAAACACACACACACACACACACACACACACACACACACACCATTAACAAAATGATCAACCGTAATCTGGATGTATTTTTGTGTCCGTGTTTCACGTACATGCCAAACAGAGCACCTCCTAAATGAGCAGCGTGGTCAAAAAAGCGCCATCCCATAATCAAACCTGCTGCATCCAGGGCGACAATGGCTTTCAGTGCCTAAAAAAACAAAAAAAAAAAACAAATAGGTTTTGTACTTAGGATCTTTGGGTTACTTGTGTGTGTGCGTGTGTGTGCGTGTGTGTGTGTGTGTGTGTGTGTGTGTGTGTGTGTGTGCGTGAGATAGAAAGAGACAGAGAATCTCACATTTCCTGCAGTGAAGGTGTACATCGGGAGGAAAACAATGGCCAGTTTGGCTTCAGGGATCTTCGTGCAGACTGCCGCGAGCACGGTCATTATAGCGCCAGACTGAAATGCGCAAACACACACACACACACACACACACACACACACACACACACACACACACACACAAATAAAATCACTGTAAATGAAGCAAGAATTTCTATTTAGAAAAAAAATTAACCAGTAGCACCATCTAGTGGCGAATTCGCTGTACTGACCAATCACAAGGCATAAGACACAAGTAGGAAACAAAAAAAAAAGCTTTTATTGCTTCTTTAACCACAAAGGATCCTAAACTGTATTTTCAGAGCCTGTGATCTTGTGGTTTCCGAGAAACACGTGCACGTTCCTTTAGTTCCTATGCAACAATCAAGGTCATATATAAAGGTCCAGAAACCTTTTTTTTTTTGTATTGAAAATTTCTTCCTTAGCAGTACGGAATGGGAGCCATATTGGTTCAGGATTCCTTTCACTTTCCAGAATAAACATCCAAACCCTCCCTGCAAGGAAACAACCCCAAACCATTAAGCGTCAACCTCCGTGTTTGGCTGTGGGGGTGAAGGAGTCTGATCACGTCATCCCTCCTGGTCCCATTTGGACTTTACACATTTTTCTTCCAGTTGATGGTTCGCTCATTTGAAACTCTTCTATGTGACTCAGAAAAATAAGTCTTTTAAAGAGCGATTCCTTCATCTCCGTGAAATCTCTGTGTTTTATATACAGGGAATAAAGGTTTACGTCTCGACTCTTCTAGTACTCTTTTGTCACGTGACTCCCACAGACGATACGAAGGTGATTAAAGGATTAAATGAAATAAATGTCTAAAAAAAATGATCCGTTCAATTTGATGAACAAAATCAAAGAACCGAGTCACTAAAATGATCCAATCTTCCCATCACTACTTTCAGGGTTTTTGCAGGTTTCACAAAGTCAAATCTAAGACTTTTTGCGACCAATTCCAAGGATGGAATTTAGGACCGATTTTCTTTTCAGTGACCAGAAGAACAAGACAGAGAACAGCGATTTTTAAGACTTTTTACGTCCGACTTTCTTCCGGTCCAAATTGTTGCAGTTTGTTGCATAGACACATGAAGAAAAGTCTCAGAAAACATACAAGACTCCTGTGTTTAGCGTGTAAACAAATGGTGATCAGAAGAAAAGGCTGGTCAAAAGAAAACCAAACAAAAAAATCCAACAACATTGATTCTATCGATCTTCTAATCAGTCACATCAAACGTGACCTTTGGAACCGCGGCTTCTATCTAAGCATCCTGCATCGCTGTGCATCCCCTGGAAAAAGTGTGTGTGTGTGTGTGTGTGTGTGTGTGTAAGATAAAACTATGATCTTTGACACACTCACCGCTCCTAACGAAGGCCCCAACCTTCCTGTTAGTGTTTTACACATGTAGCTTGCAAATGAGGAGATTACACCTGGAACACACATCATCATCATCATCATCATCATCATCATCATAATCATCATAATGTCACACTGCACTTTTCTCTCTTCGTCTGACTTTTTTCCCATTAACACTTGAAAGGCTCCGTCTCATTCGGCATCCTCATGTAGGTCGCACTACCTAATGCTGAAATGTCTAATACTGTGTATGACAGACAGACAGACACACACACACACACACCTACCTGCAGACAGATAGACGGCGATAAACTGCTCCTTTCCCAGCATGCTCACTGCGCTGGAGGAGAAACTCCACAAGACGTACATGTTGGCAGCCATGTGGAAGAACGAGTAGTGGCTGAAAGTGGAGAGCAGCATGGGCCAACACAGTGCGTCTACACACACACACACACACACACACACACACACAGTGTATTTATATAACGTTTCTGTACTGTGCCAATATCATTGTGGAATTTAAACAGCAACTAAGTATTGGATGGATGGATTTATGGAAATAAAGAAGGGATAGAAGGAAGGAAGGATAGAGATGGATGCGTGGTACGGGATTATATTGAGTGTGCTTTGTGTTAAGAATCTAATCCTAACACGCACTCATTATTATTGTATGTGTTGGGATTATAATAAGTGTGTGTTGGGATTATATTGGGTTAGTGTGTGTTAGAATTATTGTATACTGAGTGTGTGTTGGGATTATAACTTTTGTGTGGTGGGGTTATAACGAGTGTGTGTTTGGGATTATGAAGAGTGTGTGTTGGGATTGTAACGAGTGTGTTGGGATTGTAACAAGTGTGTGTTGGGATTATAACAAGTGTGTGTTGGGATTGTAATGAGTGTGTGTTGGGATTATTACAAGTGTGTGGTGGGATTGTGAAAAGTGTGTGTTGGGATTATAATGAGTGTGTGTTGGGATTATAACAAGTGTGTGGTGGGATTGTAATGAGTGTTTTGGGATTATAATGAGTGTGTGGTGAGATTGTAATGAGTGTGTGTTGGGATTGTAACGTGTGTGGTGGGATTGTAATGAACGTGTGTTGGGATTATAATGAGTGTGTGTTGGGATTATACAGAGTGTGTTTTGGGATTATAACGAGTGTGTTTTGGGATTATACCGAGTGTGTGTTGGGATTGTAATGAGTGTGTGTTGGGATTGTAATGAGTGTGTGTTGGGATTGTAATGAGTGTGTTTTGGGATTATAACGAGTGTGTGTTGGGATTGTAATGAGTGTGTGTTGGGATTATAACGAGTGTGTGTTGGGATTGTAATGAGTGTGTTTTGGGATTATAACGAGTGTGTGTTGGGATTGTAATGAGTGTGTGTTGGGATTGTAATGAGTGTGTGTTGGGATTGTAACGAGTGTGTGTTGGGATTGTAATGAGTGTGTTTTGGGATTGTAATGAGTGTGTTTGGGATTGTAATGAGTGTGTTTGGGATTGTAATGAGTGTGTGTTGGGATTGTAATGAGTGTGTTTTGGGATTGTAATGAGTGTGTGTTGGGATTGTAATGAGTGTGTTTTGGGATTGTAATGAGTGTGTTTGGGATTGTAATGAGTGGTTGAAGACCACGCCCCCAGAGTGTGATTGACAGGCATGTTTTACTCACTGGAGGCGGGGTTAGAGGTGAAGTACTTCATCATGGCTCGCTGAAGAGAAGGAATTCTCCAACAGCAAAACACCAGCGCGTTCGCAGCTATGATGCCTGAAACACACACGTTCATTAAAGAACTAATACAAGTTAAATACTAAATGTTGTGTGTGTGTGTGTGTGTGTGTGTGTGTGTTCGTTTCTGACCTGTCACACTCCTCTGTCCTTCACTCAGACTGTTCCACCACTGATTGATCTAGTGATAATAAACACCATCATTAGCATGTTTATCCACACGCACACACAAACACACACACACCCACACACACGTGTTTACGCACCTGTTTGCGTATGTCCCCATGTTTCCGCTGCCGCATTTTGTCCAGCCAATCAGCTTGCGCCTCGTCGAAGTAGCTCTGAACGCGAGATTTCAGACTCTCGTACTGCCAGATTGCTGCCATGCCGAACGAGCAGCCTGTAAACTGAGCTGGAGTTAGTGACTACACACACACACACACACACACACACACACACACACACACACACACACACACACTTTCTGACTCACTCTTCAACCTACCCCTACAGTGAACACCAGCGGCTTCACCAATCTGCCCAGCGACCTCTCAGGCTGTGATGGAGTGGGCGGTTCTATTGCTGGAGTCCCGCTTTTTTTCTGTACCAACTCTACTGGCTCCGCCTCCATCTTTGGCTCCACCTTCTTCGCCGCTTTCCGAAAGCCGCATCTCTGCTGTTGTACGAGAACGAACCTAAACACCACGCACACAAATACATTACGTCAACAAATCACATGAGAATGTGCAAATGTTTTTGCGCCCCAGCATTCTTGAATCTGATTGGCTGGAAGGCGGTGGTTTATTTTCTATCTTTTTGAAGCCACTCGCTCAATCCTTAGTGATTAAGGGTGTAACGGTGCACGTTTTCATCCAGAGATTGTAACATAGTTACAATCTGAGTTCCCTCACAAACGTATTAAGTGGCGGAACGCACGTTTTTTTTAGTCTCCACTTGGCACTTTGAGCGCAGTCTCAGCCAATTTGCAATTACAATTTGAGTTTCTCTTAAAAGCAGGGACCCACAGAAACTCGTACGACTCAAAAATCAATAGTCAATATCGATCAGTCGATTTCTCTCTCTCTGTTATCACCTCTTCTCCTCCTTCCTTCTCTGAGGAATGTTTGTTTATCACTCAATAATCAGCCCAAGTGTAGAAAAGATGTTTTTTCCTGAAATTGTGCTGTATGTAGATGTACATTGTGGGTTTTAAAGGACAAAACAACACAATTTTACTCCTAGAATGTTCTTGAAGTCCCTGGAAAAACACTTTCACGGCCTGGTCCTGGGACGTGACCCTGTTAGTTGGGGATCTCACACTTTGGACATCCCGTGCAACCCAAGTGAGGAGTCTGGGTCCTTTTAAGTTTTTCTTCCTTATGAGGACCCAGGAAGTTTTTTTCGTTCCACTGAACCAATCATCAGCGATAAACTCATAGGGATGCATTTGTCATTTGCACCAGATGAGGATGGGGTTCCTTTAGAGTCTGGTTCCTCTTAAGGTTCCTTCCTCCTAAGGTTCATCATTAGTGATACATTCAAAGGGACTCACTTATAACGATACAATTGCTAGTTCAAGGACAATGTCCATTATTAAAAGCTTGATGCAAATCAAATCTTGTTTGAATTTATGAGAGAAATTAATTCGAAAGTAAATTATAAACATGACTCCTGGGGGTCACACAGGAAGATCTCGCTGTCATAACATTAACCAGCATCAAGAAAAACAATGCGCATTAATAAATACTGATTAAAAAAAACCAACCGGTTTCTGTTCCACCACATCACCAATATCCCATGATTATATTATATATAATATTATATTTACCCGTGCCTCCGATTTGCTGGAGTGATAAAATCCTCTTTAACCCACCGCACTACACGCCCTCTCCACGCCATGATCCCAGCCGCACTCCACTTCCGGGTACCCATGCAGACCACGCCCACTTCCGCCTACCTCACCGCGCTCAGACCGCTTTTTTCCTCTCTTTCCTAAAATGTTGTTTATTCTGAGATATTTTTAAACTTGTGTTATAAATTTTTAAGGGAGAATTTGGGTTAAAAAACAAAAAACAAAAAAAAACATTTATTAAAATAATAAAGAAGAAACAATATATTATTATTATTATTATTATTATTATTATTATTATTATTATTATTATTATTATTATTACTACTAAAAACGCACTTATTAATTCTTTAATTTGTTTGTTAATCTATTTTATTTATTTATTTATTTATTTGTTTGTTTGTTTGTTTGTTTATTGTTTACTTGTCCAATTAATTATTTATTATTTATTTATTATCTCTCACTGATTTTCACTTCCACAACATTTTTTTGCCCGTTATTTGCATTTCATTTTTATTTATTTATTTATTTGTTTGTTTTTGTTTACTGTAAATATATATTTTTTTTTTCAAAAATAATTTACAATTTATTAAAAAAAAAATTTTTATTTATTTGTTTGTTTTTGTTTACTGTAAATATATATTTTTTTTTTCAAAAATAATTTACAATTTATTAAAAATTACAATACCACAGAATCATTTGAATAAGCAATCTTTTTTTATATTTGTAAGTTTGTCATCATTTTTGTGTATATAAAACAGGGTTTATTTGTGTATTGCTTAAAAATGTATTTTATAACTTGGATTTTTGTAAAAAAAAAAATCAGATGTATAAATTTTAAAGAAAATATTATAAAAAATAATTGTAATGCTATTTCATTATCATATCATTAGAAAGTCTTTATAACATTATGCTTAAAATTGTGCTGGTCCTCCTTTTGCTGACTAAACAGTTCTGACCCATGGAACATCCACAGCATGAACTTCTTTAGAAGTTAAGCTTCAGGAGCTCGCCTGGTTGATCGGACCACACGTTCCAACCTTCGCTCCTCACGTGCATCAATGAGCCTCGGCCACTCGTGACCCTGTCGCTGGTTCACCACTGTTCCTTCCTTGGAGCACTTTTCTCGGATACTGACCACCGCAGCCCAGGATTGTGACTGGTGTTGTAATAAGGAAAAAACCTTGAGAGGAACCAGACTCAAAAAAGAGGAACCCATCCTCATTTGGGTGAGTTCCCCTTTTGAGTCTGGTTCCTCTC
>MU551552.1:2160860-2178360 GCA_024362625.1 Silurus asotus | reverse complement strand
TGTATGCTCATTACCAGTTCTAGGCATAGGGAAACTAGGTGGGCACCTATAGCGCAACTCACTGGGGGGGTCGCAGTAAGCACCCCCTTCTGCTGCTTAATATACAGTATATGTTTACATGCTCAAATTCAGGCAATTTTGCAATATTATTAAATGTGTTGCATTTGATTTGTACAGTGTGGGGGTGGAGCACTGTGGTGGGGGGTTGAAGCACTGTGGTGGAGCCTTTGGTTAAGGGTAACAAACGGAATCCTGCCTAGGGTGCTAAAAATTCTAGAAACAGCCCTGTTTATCACCTTCCTAGCGTGTTCCCTATGAGCTAGTCACGAGGGTGGGGGAGTTGTGGAGCATAAGCCGAGCTGCGCTATCCCGCTATTTGTTGCAATGACAGCAACACCTGGTCTAAAGCCTTACTTTTTATTCCCGAGTGTCGCATATCATAATTTATTTTTAGAAACAGGGTAGCGGTGTGTATATGGTTGGCATTTAAAGAAAAGCCATGCGGAAACACTGTCATCAATGGTACGCTCAAGTGAGAGTTTTTAGTACAGTAAAGATACACTGCATGGAGAAAAGCCCTTGGCTACGCTACATAAGATTTTGGAACATCGCTGCTGGGAAGATATTCTGGGTGTGGAGATTTGTGATCATTCAGCCACAAGGGTGTTAGTAAAGTCAGGTACAGATAGAGGTGAAATTAGAAGGCCTGGGGTACAGTCAAGGTGTTCAATAGGGTTGTAGCTCTATAGCAAAAGATCTTCCACACCAACTAATGGAAAGCATACTTTCATGAAGGCTGGCTTTGTGCACAGGAGTATTGTCCTGCTGAACCATGTTTGGGTCTCATAGTCTCAAAGTTAAGGTAGAATTGAATTCCACCACATCCAAAAAGTGTGTACCTCTGGTTGGAGGTGGTCGCTCAGTGGATAAGGCTCTTTGTTACTCATTGGAAGGTTGGGGGTTCAACCCCTGGTATCACCAAACTGCCAATTTTGGGGTCCTTTAACAAGGCTTTTAACCCTTTGTGCTCCAGGGGTGCTGTAACATGGTTGACCCTGCGCTCTGATCCCAGTTTCCTACATTGCTGGAATATGTGAACAAATAACAATTACACTGTGGGATCAATAAAGTATTCTAAGAGAAAAAAAATCTGAGTCCCTGTGTCTCTTATCTGTACATTTAACATCAGGTAGATAACTATTGAAACTTTTGACAATGGCTCCACATGGACAGCCAAAATGGTTCCGAACCGTTTGTGTTACGGTAGGAAACCGTAAACTTGCCAACTACAATGAATTCACACAGGTCCTTTACAATAGCTTAGGACCACAATTGCCACAAAGCTTTGCCCTAAACATCTGATAGCAAATTTTATGGTAAAGCTGTAATGAATGTCTGTCCAGACGTCACTCTGATAAGAATGGGATCTCTGGTTCTTTTTAAGGGTTCTTTTTTCTCAGGGGGATTTCCACCTTCGTCACCTTGTCAACTCCGGCTTGCTTATTAGGGATAGAGTGTCCATTGTTAAAAGTGCTTTACAAATAAAATTTTAGTAAATAAAAAAATGGGGGGCACACAAAAAAATGCGTATTGATAGTAAGGGAACAAACAGATGCAAAAAAGAGTCTTACAAGTTTTTTATAGAAGCAAACAAGAGGTCAAGGAAATGCTCAAACTTAACACTTTAAGAATACAGAGTAGGCCCTGATACGGCACCCCAACAGCAGATCTGATTAACGATCCAAAAATGGTATGCCCCCTGTCAAGCCCAAAGTATTGGATGTCCTGTAAACAGCTTCTCCTGGCTGAACTGTGGAACCATGGCCTGTTGGTTGCTCCTCTGACTACCAAAACCCTTTAAACTAGGGAGCCCCAAACTACCGCCCACCCGCACATTTGGAACAGCCCTCTGAACAATGCCAGACACATGTGTTGAAAATGTCATTTAAAATAAATGTTTTACTCATATCATAATTGTATTTGATAATTCCCTGGGGGTCTAGTGGTTAGGATGTGGCGCTCTCACCGCTGCGGCCCGGGTTTGATCCCTGGTCAGGGAACCAACCCCAGCCCCTTTCAGTGTGGGTCCCAAGCCCAGATAAATAGGGAGGGTTGCATTAGGAAGGGCATCCAGCGTAAAAACATGTGCCAAATCAAACGTGCGGAAGATCTGCTGTGGTGACCCCTAACAGGAGAAGCTGAAAGAAAGTTTTTATATTTGTATTTGATAATAAAGTTCAGCTTGCAAACTAAAGTTGGTAGTCACTCCAGCCTATGTCATTTTCTGTGACAGACCGAACTGGCCCCCTATTATAGTAAGTTTTTCTGGCCCTAACAGAAAAAGGTTTGGGAAACAATACTTCAAACCCTCATCCTTTTCCTTAAACACTTATTCTTAACCCAAAATTGCTCCTTCAGGATCTAACCCAAACCCTGAAGTCTTTAAACCAAAATCCTTATTACTAAATGATTTACTTAACCCACTTTAATCGCTGCTCTGTACTGTTGTTGTTGATGGAAATTGAGTTGTGACGACAGTCTGTAAAGCCACTGTGGTTATTGATTTTGGCTTTAAGTTTCTAACAGTCTCACCCAAAGGCACCCAAACAAACGCAGAACAGATTCCAAGTTCCGGCTGCCGTAGGCGACGTTCCAACTTGTATTACTGTCGTGGTTTGATCTGCACAGGACCCTGCATCTGTACCTGTACTGTAAGCCTCAGAAGTACTCTTCCCAAAAGGGCCTTGTTAAAAGCTTAATGAGTTTGAAACTATAGTGCATAAGAAGGTTGATGGATTGAAAAAAATGTTTTTGAGTGCAGTGGTTTTAATGGTACATGCATTAAGTACTCTTGCTTGGAGGCAATCTGGACCAGGGATTGCATTTCGTTATAGGCTGAGAGAGAACTGAAAAGTAGCAAGATCCTTTAGCACAATAAATAATAATCTATTAGCACAATAAGTTATAATAATAATAATAATAATAATAATAATAACAATAGTAATATTAATGCATTGTTTTGTGCTCCTCTGTTATAATTTTTTATACATTTTTTTATTTAAATTTGAATGTTTAAGGTTGTATATTAAATATGCTATATGAACAAACATTTGTGGACACCTGACCATAAGACTGATAATATACTACTTTGTGAACGTCCAATTCATTCAGTCACAAGAGTGTTAGTAAAGTCAGGCAGTGATGTAGGTAAGGTAAAAGTTGGTTTCTAGCTTTTATTTATTTATTTAGTTAGTTTATTAAATCTTCAGTTTATTAAACCGATTCAAATGGCAAAAATAACTATGGCTACATCCTGTGCTAATTCCATTGGCCCAGCTTCTGTTTCAAATCTAAGCCTGAGTCTGGCACAATTACTCAGGCCATTTCCGGGCCATGTACTGGAAGTGATTAAATAAACATTTGCAAAGTGATGGAATTCCAGCCCAATGCACTGAGTGAGATCATTCTGCTCGGCTCAGATCGTCGTTCGATGCTGTACTACTCCGGTCATAATATAGAACTACAGGCAACCTGACTACATTCATTGTATCGCGTATAAGAGGAATAAAACACATCAGCCACATCAGCATCACCCTTTGTATTTTGTTCCTTAGTTTAAATCTAGTCTATGTTATATATATATATATATATATATATATATATATATATAACATAGACTAGATTTAAACTAAGGAACAAAATACAAAGGGTGATGCTGATGTGGCTGATGTGTTTTATTCCTCTTATACCGCAACTTCTTCTTCTTTCGGCTTCTGCCATTAGGGGTCGCCACACAATCGCTACAAAATATAGTGGAACATCTTCTAGAAGAGTGGAGTTTATTATAAAAGCAAATAGGGACTTAATGTAGCTCTCACTGCTGACTTTTAAAAAAGCACTTACACTAGAGGAGATGGTCACTTAGTGGTTAAAATTCCAAGTTCAAATTCAAGCACCACCAAGCTGCCATTGCTGGGGCCTTGATCAAGGCTTTCAACTCAACTGCTCAGTTGTAAGTCGGTCTGGATTACTGCAAATGGAAATGGAAATGACTTCCCAAAATGCCACTGTCATCTGAATAGTTGTATTAATGAATTTACTCACGTAGTTTGAAGCACCTTCGCAGACCTGGTGTTTTTTCTAATCCCAGCCAGATATTTTCACAAGGCCATAAAAAGATCCCCGTATAACCTAAGCATAATAGCTTTAATACTAAATCATGATGCAGCCAAAGTATTAAAAAAGAACGTCACCTTGAAGTCGAAAAACAATGCAGCACTCAAGTAGGCACATTCTGCAAACATTTGTACAGAACGTACAGTTCCAGGTCATTTGCTCAAGAAGCTGATGCCTCCTGCATACATAAGAGTCTAAACATAAGAGTTTAAATAATAAGTGATCTAAATCATCTTGGTTTCAATCAGTCACATCATTGTGTCTCCAGGATTGTTATGAATCCGGCCTTCTTGTACAACTCAAAATGCTCACCAAGAAGAACGTTGTGGTGAGAATTTTCGATAAAACAAGTTGTAATTTGGTTGATAAATATAATTTCTATACTGACTGACTAATACCAGGACAGTGCAGTGCAGCAGATTGCCAAAATCTCTCTGGGTTACTGAATAGGAAGTTCGAGGGTACAAGCCCCACTCAAGGGACCTTTGAGCAAGGTTGTAACTCTTGGTGCTCCAGGGGCGCTGTAACATAGGTGACCCTGCACTCAGACACCAGGTTTCAACATCACTGGGATATGTGAAGAAATAATCCCTCAGTTTCCCTGTGGGATCAATAATGTATTCTAAAATTAAAATTTACTAAAAAATAAAAACCTTACATATGCCACCGGAAGGTCTAAACGCTGACTTTCCTTTGTCTGAGTGAAGCAGTGGCTCCAGTTTACTGGACATAAGGTTGGGGGTTCATGTACCAAGCCTTTGACCCTATTTTCTCTATAGGTACTGTATCATTGTTGACTCTGAACTCTGACCAAAGCTTCCTAACCAGCTGGCATTTTCATAAAATGCCAATGATGGCTCTGGGTTCTTGGTCAAAAGGCACATGCTGCTAAGTTATACCGTTAACCATGTCTCCTCCAGGGGTGGTGTGCGGGGTTAGCCATGGTACACCACCACCATGGCTAACCCTGCACACAGACCTTAGATTTATAACAGCTTTGCTATGTGAAAATTGCATTGGTGGCGCAATGGTTAAGCCTCTGTGTTACTACTTAGAAGGTCAGGTTCAATTTCAAGCAATGCCCAGATACCCAGGTAAGGACTCTTGAGCAAAGGCTCTTGTCCTTTCTTTGATGCAGAGGTGTTCTATCATGTCTAATGTGATAAAAAAAAAGGCTTAGATATACATGTTACCTGATATAAAAAAACATTAAAAAACAGCCTTGTCCAGTTGACTTGAAGAATATATACTGAAGCTAGTGCAAATAGATCTCTGGGAGGTTTTTAAGGTGGTTTCAAAGGCTGGATTCAAAGGTTGTTTGGGGAGTTCAAATCCTAGTCACATGAAGCTGCCAGTCCTGGGCATCTGGGCAAAGCCGTTAACCCCATAGCTGCTTAGTTGTATGAATGAGCTAAATGTAAGTCACTTTGGATAAGAGTGCCTGCCGAATGCCATAAATGGAAATCATGGTCTAAGAATATTATTAAGGTAAAACCTTACCATATAGCAGAGGTCCCCAAACTACGGCTCGCCCTCACATTTAGAACGGCCCTCTGAACAATGCCAGATAATTGTATTTTTTAAAATGTTTTACTCATATCATATCTGTATTTGACTAATAATGTCAGCTTTCAAACTAGTTTAATTTGCTCTGGGAACGTCCTGGAAAGAAGGGTTTGGTGAGCCAAATGCATTCAGAAAGCCAGTGGACAGAGGACAGACATTGGGTAAGCCTAGGAGAATTTTAGGAGATTGAAAAAAGCTGTGTAGCTGCATTCTGATTAAGTCTGATGGGGTGCAGGGGAACTTGCCTTATGTCCAGGGATTAAACAAACATCCGAGTGAAAACAATATGCTCTTGGTGGTATATAGGAACCCCGCATAGATGATTATCTGCAAGGACAAAATAGTTAGCTTAGAGTTTGCAACATTTTGACCTGGGAATGCATCATAGAAAGATTCAGCTTGGCATTGCTGTTTCTTAATTTCAGGTTATGATCCATTATTTACATTATTTGGAAGATCCCCTCATCCAGAGCAACTTACAATTATCACATTCATACAACTAAGCAATTGAGGGTTTTATTCAACTGTGCAACAATGGGCTTAAGGGCCTTGCTCAGAGGCTCCAGGAATGGCACCTAGGTGTGCTCCTCGTGACTGTGCGTGCAGCTGTGTGCTGCCATCTGTTGGCATGTTACAAAACGAGCCTTGAAACATACCACATCGTATAGAGTCATGTGACATTCTACGTTATTTCTATATGCTAGCTGGATGGATTACGATATCAGTATCATCCCTGAGTACTAATTCGGAGAAGGCTGCCTAGGTAGGCTTCAAGCTTGGACAGAGATAGTGTCACAGAGTCACAGTCACATCCCGGCTGTGTGTGTGTGTGTGTGTGTGTACTAAGCAGTCTCAGGAATTTCCTTGTGCAGCATTTCTTCCATGTAAACAGCGTTAATAATAGCCGCTTGGACGCAAGACACATCTCGGTTACACACAGTCACACACACAGTCTATATACAGTAGCAGACACTGGTACGTCAAGTCAAGGACTTCAGGACTTGCTGACACACACATGCACACACAAACTCAGAACAGTGGTGTGTGTGTGTGAGGATGACGCGGTTTCTCGGTGCGTTCCGCCGCCTTCTGTCTCGTGGTGACAAAGCAGAGGAGGAAGATGAAGAGGAGGGCCCAAAGAAGAAGAGTGACACAGCTGAATCTGGTCAGACCAACACAGATATACACATACACACACAAGTTGTTTATTTCGTTTTCTTAACCTATTCACTGTATCGTAAATATCATGACGCGATTGTAGCTAATGAACACGCAACCTAGCGTTTTCTGTCCTAGCATAAAGTACTGCTAATTATCTAGCGCTATTAAATACCTGATTTCATGGAAGTGTAGGCTAGTAGTTTTTCTGACTACAGTTACATTTATTCTATTGGAACAATTTTCTATATGAATAGGATGCTAGTATCCAGCAATGCTAATCACGTTAACGAGACATTAAAAACAAATGCTAATAAAAATTAGATTTCAGTTCAGTTCAGTCTGACACGAGCGACAAACATGTGATCCAGATGTAAGCAATGCAGCTCAGTGGGTCCGCGAAACAGTATCCATGAGGTCAGGGAAGGTATCAGGGGAGAATGAAGACAACGTGCGACACGTCAACATGCTAGTAAGCATTAGCTTACTGTTGCCAGAGGACAAGCAGGATATCGCAGGAAATATGTGAGTTTATTTGAAATTTTCCGCTCATATGTGCTTCTGCTTCCACAAACCCAGAGCCAAACAGTTTCAGATTATCCTTGGATGTTGTAGCATGAAATTATTTCCTTCACTTGAACTAGGAGACCCAAACTTGTTCCAGAATGACAATCCCTTTGTGCACAATGCCAGTTCCAAGAAGATATGCTTTCTATGGGTTCTTTACATGGAAAGATCTAAACACCTATTGACATATTAAACACCTTTGAATGGGATGAATGTAAACGCTAAGTGCACCCCAGGCCTCCTCACCTCATGCTACATTAGTAGCTGACTTTCCTTACCCCCTTTTGGCTGAATAAACTAGGAGAACCAAACCTGTTCCAGCAGGACGATGCTCCTGTGCACAAAACCAGATCCATGAAGATATGCTTTTCATGGGTTGGAGGAAGTGGAAGATCTCCTGATAAATTTTTGAGTTTATGACTAGAAGTGGGCGTGGTCTAGATTCTTTTTTTCACCATGTTGCCTGGAAACATTGATGTCCCCATTCAATTCGCAGAACATAATAACAGAACATATGAATGTGTACAGTAACTCCTGAACTAGTCCCTCATCATCTTCTTCACTGGAAGTCCATTTGATGTCTCTTTCCAGCTTCTCTTCACTTTACTATACTGAAGATCTCGTTTGCACCTCCGGGTGATACAGTTTGCACGTATCCAGAAGGTTCACATATGTTCACAGGATAGTGTATGGCTATGAAGCTGTAGTTTTAGGGTGCTAGAGGTATGTGTTTGTATTAGAGATTTTGCTGACTCGGGTGTTGTTTGGGCTAAAACTCGGGGAAGAGATTTAATGTCCAGGGCATTGTGTGTAGTGTGTGTGTGTGTGTGTGTGTGTGTGTGTGGAGCAGCAACTCAACATATGAACGTATTAATAGGATAGAAATATGTTTGGTTCTGAAGTAAAAAACTTTCTTTCAGCTTCTGCCGTTAGGGGTCGCCACAGCGGATCATCCGCATGTTTGATTTGGCACATGTTTTTACGCTGGATGCCCTTCCTAACGCAACCCTCCCCATTTATCCGGGCTTGGGACCGGCACTAAGGCTTGTGCAACCCTATTGGCTTGGGTTGGTTCCCTGACCAGGGATCGAACCCGGGCCTCAGCGGTGAGAGCGCCGCATCCTAACCACTAGACCACCAGGGATGTTTGGTTTTGAAGTACTGATGGTAAAAGAACCGCGTTGTAGGAATGAACCTTGTCTTTTGTCTATTCTTGACCTTGAAAGAGGCAAAAGCCGCACGCTAGCAACTCAACATATGAACGTATTAATAGGATAGAAATATGTTTGGTTCTGAAGTAAAAAACTGCGGATCATCCGCATGTTTGATTTGGCACATGTTTTTACGCTGGATGCCCTTCCTAACGCAACCCTCCCTATTTATCCGGGCTTGGGACCGGCACTAAGGCTTGTGCAACCCTATTGGCTTGGGTTGGTTCCCTGACCGGGGATCAAACCCGGGCCTCAGCGGTGAGAGCGCCCCATCCTAACCACTAGACCACCAGGGATGTTTGGTTTTGAAGTACTGATGGTAAAAGAACCGCGTTGTAGGAATGAACCTTGTCTTTTGTCTATTCTTGACCTTGAAAGAGGCAAAAGCCGCAAGCTAGCTACGCCTTTTGGGTCGCGTTTCCTATTTAGTTTTTTGCTAAAGTTTTTGAAAGCGTGTTGCTGAAAGTTAAAGAGAACTATGGAACTCTCCGGGGAAAATTTACAGTACATATCTTTATCGTCACACATCAAATTTGTACCAAAGATGTAAATGTAAGGACATTTAGGACAAAATGTCCTCCAGAGTGCTTTTCAGATAATATTGTCAAAAGTATTGGGGCACCCAAATTTCCAAGCCACGTATGCTTCTTCGCCAAACTGTTCCCACAAAGTTGGAAGCACACAACTGTGTAGGACGTCTTTAGATGTGCTAGCATAAAAGTTTCCCTTTGGTTGAAGGAAACCTGTTCCAGCATGACCGTGTGACGACGCTCGTCCTCACCTCGCCTACATCGGTAACTTTATTAACACCCAATAAATCTAAATTCCAGAAAAGTGGAGTTAGCAACAAATGGGGCTGATTGTGGAATGGGTGCTCAAAAAGCAGAGATAGCTGGATAGAAGTGAATTTGGTAATTTGAGTTGCCATACTCTAGTTTCTAAGTATGTGTACAGTAAAATCCCTGCACTTACTTATGTTTCCTCTGCTGTTTGCCCCTGATGGAAGATAAAATCACTCTCAGTCATGAATTATTCATCAATTCCTCTAGCTCAAACCAGAGCCTTAAAACTTCCTAGCATGCTAAGTAACACATGGTCAAATGTAACGTGTGCATGGCGGTAAGATTGCGGTTTTGGGACGGACGGCTGCATCTGACGTCACTGCAGTGTTCGTATTTTACGACGTGAGTGGCAACATGGCCGCCGGCTGAGAGGCGCCACGTGAGAAGAATGCTCAGTACTGGCTCTAATGTGTAGCGTGAATTGGCTTGCTGATCAAAGCAGAGTGTGTAGCAGATGTGTATGTGTGTTGTGAACGATGGTGTGCTGCTGATGCTGGCAGTAATCGAGACTCTGCCCTGACGCAAATATATAATTTCATTCTCCTCTTTCTCACACCATTCTTTCCAGATGTCTCTCTATCTATCTTTCTCTCTCTCTCTCTCTCTTGCTGTCATTTCATCCATCTCTATCTTTAATCTGCTTTTATAGCACCCTTGGCTCCTAGCAGGCCTCAGGCTGCGGCATACCTTGTCTTGTGTGTGTGTGTGTGTGTGTGTGTGTGTGTGTGTGTATGCCATATCTTGGTTCATCTATATAATTCAATAAATAAGGGGTATTCTGTTGCCACCTTGTGGTCATATTTGGCCTTCACACCCTTCCCTAGATGTGTTTCCTTTTCACCCCCTGCAAATGTCCCAGAAGGAAAAATTGGCTAAAATTTACACGTAAAAGTATGTGCACCCCTAGCAATATCAGGGCTCTTAAGATTCCATATCCACAAAGACATCGTACGCTGTGCAGAACTTGGGCTCTAGTAGTTAACGACAGAAGAATTGGAAATTGTATATTTTCTGTTTAACCCTGCCTCCAACATAAAGCCCCCCCTTCTAGATTCTACTCTACTCTAATTCTTTGCGTCCGTTCACCAAGTGCCTAAAGTTCTCTAAAGTGGTGCTGCAGTCCAGCAGGCATGGCTTTAAGCCTTTGACCTCTGCATGTGAGCTTCAGACTCCTCTGCCAATGTTCCCTAATATGATCTCATTTATACATTTATGATGGGTTATGGAATTACTCAAGCCCAGCAGTGGCAACTTGGTGGTTTTTTATCACTGACCTACCACTTTTCCACGTCTTCTAGTCCATCCCTCTAAATAAAATAGATGCAGGACATCTTCAGGTTCAGCCGAACTGGCCCCTTTAAATATTAGACCACAGCAGGTCAACCACAGAATCATCCAAGGCACGGCTGACTGTTTTCGCAGATTGGAACCATCTTCAGTGCTTCAGGTTGCACATCTTCAGGTGTTGAGGAGTTGACATCTATGAGATCCATGAAAGAATTGGAGACACCTGATCATAACCTGGTTTTTTTTTTTTTTTTGTAGTATTAATTTGGGACCAAAAACATTCACACCTTTCTTTTCTTGTAAAGGTTTTCTGACAGACAAAATAGATAATATATGTCCTCCAGGGCAGAGGCAGCGACCAAATGTCCCTGCAAGGTCATAACTGTCAAATATTCCTATCAGTTGAGGACATTTAGGTCTGCACTAAGATGCAAAAACAGGATTTCCCCCGCACACACATGCAGTCCCTGTACTTTCCACTAGATGGCAGCACAGATATATCTAGTTGACAAACACATTCTTATTTTCTATCACTCCATTCTGTCTCCTCACAGATGTGTGTATGCAAGGTTATTGTGTGTGTGTGTGTGTGTGTGTGTGTGTGTGTGTGTGTGTGTGTGTGTGTGTGTGTGTGTGTGTAAGCAGATTGCTGATCGATTTCCAATCTGCAGCATCAGGGTCAGTGGAATGATGCTGCTGATCTACCCTGTGTGATCATCTTGTCACTCTTTCACACAACACAACACACACACACACACACGCACACGCACACACACACACATACACACACACACACACACACACACACATAACCACATAACCACATAAACTAGACCTATTGAAATAACTTTGTCTTATATCAGGATCATGGACAAGTTTTCCTCAATGTTTGAATATCAGATGCTCGAATCCGATTGGTTGCAGCGTGACGTCCCTAAAAAATCACATCATTTGTTCTAATATGCAACCGTTTCTACTCACACATTCACTCTGTTGGACCTAATGTCCCCATAAGGATAGGAATACGTGACAGATTTCACCCAAGGACATGGCACGTAAACTAAATCGTACAGTTTCACACGTTAAGGAAGTAGCCTTCAGTGGCAAGTCAAACGTCCACAAAGCTTTCTGACGAGTCCCCAGACTGTCCCTGGCCCGTCCTGCCGTCCGTCTGTGTATCAATGGCGCCACAGGTACAACCCACCTACCCGTCGCGGAGTCAAACTTACTTACAACAAGCTTGTGTTTTCCTAGTTGCCTAGCAACTGTGTCCTCACAATATACCCGAATGATGTTTGGTTGCGAGGACTATCCCCTATCCCATCCTCCTGCTCGTCCTCCGTTGACAGCTCAGAGAACGACAACGCAAACGCAATACCGACTCGAGCGTTACGTTATGCGACTCCCAAAATGGAGGCATCCTTGAATTTTTTTTCTGCTTCGCTGAATAAGAATCGGGAAAGTTTGGTCTGGTATGATCACACATCAGGCAAGACTTCCATTCTCAGTCACATATACAAAGGTGTGTGTGTGTGTGTGTGTGTGTGTGTGTGTGTGTGTGTGATAATCGGTGTGTGCTGATGAGTGTATGTGGGTCACACTGACTGGCCTCTTTAATAAAGACAGAACAAAAACGATCTTGCAGCACTTTGTGCTAGTCTCACACACACACTTACAGAAACACACACCTAGGGGGCGCTTTTAAATAACTACTAATGCACTTGGACACTCAATGGAAACCGACAAACTCACAGGTTCAACAAGATAAGGCGAAAGGATCATCCCCAGGAGCTTGCTAGTATTCGGGGACGTGTCCCAAATGGTTCCTTGACTATATAGGCCACCTAAGCGCCTGACGTTTCAGACTGCTTATGTCCCACCATGTCTCGTGGAAATGCCACGGGAAGGTGTGTGTATTCGTCACCATGACTGTCAAACGGGACATTTATCACTAGGGTAGTGCACTAAGTAGGGAACAAGATTTGGGTAGTCGGAGCTGAAAATTGCGCATGTCCATTTTATCTTCTGGATCAAATGTCCCCACAAATATTGACAGATTGACAGATTAAAGAACATTTAAGGGAGGTCTCATTGGAGACCAAATGTCCCCACAAATATAAGAACCACATGACAGATTTGATAATATGCTAATGTCAAACTCTTATTGAGGCCAAAATGTCCTTTTACTGGGGACCAATTGTCACTACGAGGATAAGAGTACATGACACACACACACACACACACACACACACACACACACACACACACACACATAAATTATAACATTTCTCAAAACTAATGAATAGTAAAAGTATAAGTTTCAGAGTGTAAAATAAGCAAATAAACATAAAATTACTTAAATTTAATTACTTAAATTAGGAAGAAATTAAAACCTTCAACGCAAACACACATTTTTTTTATGCGTCCTTTCTTTAGTCTGATATAAAAATTAAACCGATTTTTTTTTTTTTTTTATCACTAATTATTTGTTTTGAATATATATATATTTGTGTGTATGTGCGCGCGCATGACTGCTTCAGATGCTGGATTCTCAGTTTTTTGAAGCTTTGCACATCTCTGTCTCACACACACACACACACACACATAGACACACACACACACACACACACCCTCCCTGCATGTCTCTCACTCTCCTCCTCGACTCTCCAGACTCAGCTGACTGTTATTCAACATGCACGCGGCAGGGAAAGAGCAGCACGCGCACTCGGTCACCGGGCTCGCGCTTTAGAAACCCCCTTCCGGGGGGGCGTTGGATTTTTTTAATTTTTAATTTTTTGGTAGAAAAACTTCAAAAAAACACCCCCCTCCTGCTCCTCACTTCGTGATCCAGAGCGCGCGCTCCCCCGCGGGCGCCCCATGCGCTCACCGCGCGCATGCACGCGTGACCACGGAGCCGCTCGTGCGTGCGCACCGGTCGCCACATGGCCGCGGCCATCGCCAGCTCGCTCATTCGGCAGAAGCGGCAGGCGCGCGAGTCCGGCGGCGACCGCGGGGCCGCGTCAGCGCGCCGTTCGAGCCCCGGCAAGGAGGCGCGCGCGCTGTGCGGCCGGCGCCTGTACGGGCTCTTCAGTAAGGTGCGCTTCTGCAGCGGGGGCAAGAAGCGGCCCGCGCCACGGAAACCAGGTCAGTCCACGTACCGTATCTCTCTTACACACACACACACTCACGCGCGCAATTGGCAATGCACGTGAGTGTGTGTGTGTAAGAGAGATCTAGTTGAATTCAGCTACAGTTTTCATCCTTGCAAGGCTTTAAACGACACCTTTAGCCTGTGTGTGTGTGTGTGGTGTGCTTGCCAACTTCTTCATCAGTAACCACTTGAGCATTGGGCACCACACACACACACACACACACACACACACAAACACACTGATGCCAATTTAGGTTTGGGAGGAAACCGGAGAACCCAATAAAACCTGAATGCTGCATGCTTCTTGTCGGAGTTGGAAACACACAATTGTATTCCATGAGATGGGGTGGAAGCTCTCCAGCTATGGAGCACGGATCTTACCTCCTCCCCTCACCCTCCTTTAGAACCTGAATTTACTAACGCCCTTGTGGCTGAATAAAATCTCACCCAAATGTGAAATCTGGTGGAACATCTTCCCAGACAAATGGAGAAAATGTGGTGGCCACCAGCTTTTTGGCCGTCTGGGTAAACATTAGCAGGATTTTCTGGATGGAGCAGAACATGTTGTACCTCGAGATTTCCTCAGGCTTTGTTTGCAGGATGTTGTTTTGTATGAATGAGATACATGTAAGTCGCTCTGGATGCAGGTGTCTGCCAAATGCCATAAAAATATCTGTGTGACATCAATCGAGGTGTGTGTGTGTGTGTGTGTGTGTGTGTGTTGCAGAGCCGCAGCTGAAGGGGATTGTGACGAGGCTGTTCAGTGAACAAGGATTCTACCTGCAGATGAAACCAGATGGAACCATTAATGGGACCAAAGATGAGAACAGTGACTACAGTGAGTCTTTACACACACACACAAACACTGGACACACAAGCATGTTTTGTATGGCAATCATCATCATCATCATCATCATCACTTTCCATTTATTTCTGCGCTGTGACATTGAGGCATTGAGCTTCGTACAAGTGTGTGTGTGTGTGTGTGTGGCTGCTTGAATTCCCCTTAGTGTCCTCTAAGTGAGGAAATCTGAGCTGAGATCCAAAAAGGAAACTGGAGATCTGGAACACCACAAAAAAAAAAGTTCGAAAAACTCACCCGAACTCCACCGAGTCAAGGTCGACTCCGACCCCGTCGAGCCGTGATCCTTGACCGCGGAGAACGCCGGAACGTATGCGCAATGAATGCATGAGCCAAACTCCACATCGGGCTTCGGGTAGTCGGGATTCGGGTCACGCCCACGCACGTTAGAGCTATCGGTACGGTTCACATTAGCATTGCCCGTAGGTTTCGCCTCGCTGCTGCTGTGCGCCAGCAATACGCCGTTTAGCACTTTTCTACAGATAATCAGAGCACCGGTGCAGAATTCAGCCAAGAATCTTCTCTTGCTCTTCCAGCCCAAGAAACAAACAAAGAGAGAGAGCCATGTTTTAGCCTCTGGGCATTCTCACAGAACACTGAATTGTTTATTTCTGACAGCAGTTGGCTAAACATGTTTGGTGTAAAGTGAGAAAAATCGATGTCGAGAACACCTCAGCCGGGATGCTCTTCCTTTCTGAGCCGCTTCCAAAAAAACAACAGGAAATGTTCATCATATTCCCTGACAGGAAAATTTACAACGATGTGGAGTTCATCAGCATGTAGCAAAGGAACCGTGTTACAGTGTTACTAATCTGTGACGCTATGAAGCCATATTCTACAGACCTGCAGTGTGACAGGGTTTTTGTTACAGTGCTACAGTTTTAAAGAGCTACAGTGTGACAGACCGGTGGCTTGACAGAGTCACACTGTGACAGAAGTAGTGTTACAGTTTTGTAGGGTGACAGAGCTACAGTGTGGCAGAAATAGTGTTACATAGCTACAGTGTGACAGAGCTACAGTGTGGCAAAAGTAGTGTTGCAAATCTATAGCATTATAGAGCTACAGTGTAATAGAGCTACAGTGTGACAGAGTTACAGTGTAATAGAGCTATAGAGCAACAGTGTAATTGTGCCACAGTGTGACAGAGCAAGAGTGTAGTAGAGCTACAGTGTAATACAGCCACAGTGTGACAGATTTACAGTGTAATAGAACTATGGTGTAACAGAGTTACAGAGCTGCAGTGTGACAGAGTTACAGTGTAATAGAGCTAAAGTGTAATAGAGCCACAGTGTAAGAGTTACAGTGTAATAGGGCTCCTGAGCTACAGTGTAACAGAGATGCAGTGTGACAGATTTACAGTGTAATAGAGATACAGTGTAACAGAGTTACAGAGCTGCAGTGTGACTGAGCTGCAGTGTAACAGAGTTAGTGTGACAGTTAAAGTGTAATAGAGCTACAGTGTAATAGAGCTGCAGTGTAACAGAGTTACAGAGCAGCAGTGTGACTGAGCTGCAGTGTAACAGAGTTTTAAAGCTGCAGTGTGACTGAGCTACAGTGTAAGAGAGTCAGTGTGACAGAGTTACAGTGTAATAGAGCTATTGTGTAACAGAGTTACAGAGCTGCAGTGTGACTGAGCTACAGTGTAACAGAGTCAGTGTGACAGTTACAGTGTAATAGAGCTACAGTGTAATAGAGCCGCAGTGTAACAGAGTTACAGAGCTGCAGTGTGACTGGGCTACAGTGTAACAGAGTTAGTGTGTCAGTTACAATAAAATTGAGCCACAGTGTAACAGAGTTACAGAGCTGCAGTGTGACTGAGCTACAGTGTAACAGAGTCAGTATGTAGCTCCATTGTTACTTTTTTAGCCTCAGCATTGCAGCTTTGCAGAGTTACAGTGAGCAGTATTGTCTATAAACAGTGCCCTTATTCTCTCCACTCATGTACACTCATTCCCTCTTAACTGTTCTGTACAAGATCTCTTTTACCCTTCATCCTCCCTCCACACTCCTCCGCTTATCCCTTCCTCTCTTTCTGCCTCTCTCTCTCTCTCTCTCTCTCTCTCTCTCTCTCTCTCTCTCTCTCTCTCTCTCCCTTATCTCATCTCACATTTTTCTTTTTCACTAGAAAACACATTTTCATTCTTATTGAAATCGATAAAGGAGCATGTTGGATTATTTTTTTTCATGATCTCTTTCTATCTTTTTCTTGCTCTCTTTCTTTTTTCTCTCCCCCTCTCCAGCTCTCTTTAATTTGATTCCAGTGGGTCTGCGTGTTGTGGCCATTCAAGCTGTGAAGGCAGGACTTTATGTGGCCATGAATGCTGAGGGATTCCTCTATACATCAGTAAGCATGCCATCACATCACGTGTGTGTGTGTGTGTGTGTGTGTGTGTGTGTGTGTGTGTCTCTGTGTGTGTGTCTCTGCGTGTGAGACATCAGCTGGTGTGATTCTGGGGTGTTAGAGTGTTAATTATATCTGAATTTTAGAGTGATAATTAAGTTATACAGAGGTGTGTGTGTGTGTGTGTGTGTGTGTGTGTGTGTTATAAAGATTTATAGACTTTTAATCAGATTGTGTCTTTACTATGATTGAGGGCTTTTATTTTTTTCTGTCAGCAGTGAAATAGAGTGATGGTGACTCAACACTGAACGTGTGTGTGTGTGTGTGTGTGTGTGTGTG
>MU551552.1:2115027-2160837 GCA_024362625.1 Silurus asotus | reverse complement strand
GTGTGTGTGTGTGTGTGTGTGTGTGTGTGTGTGTGTGTGTGTGTGATTCATACCTGCAATAACGTGCTCAGATTTTTTTTACTCTGCTCTGCCACCCTCTCTTTCTCTTTTTCCTCTCTCCCCTTCCCTCTATCTCTTCTTTTTTTCACTCACTCTCTGACTCTCTCTGTCTCTCTTTCTTTTTCTTCTTTTCTCTTTCTCATCCCCTCTGGCTGTCTCACTTTTTGTTTTTCTTATTCTGTTGCCTCTCTCTCTATTTTTCTTTCTCTTCTTCTCAATATTTCTCTCTTTCTGTCTCAATTCTTTCCGTTGTTGTCTCTTTCTCATCCTCTCTCTCTCTCTTTCTCTCTCTCTCTCTCTCTCTCTCTCTCTCTCTCTCTCTTTCCTATATTATTCCCCCTCTCTTTCTCATCCTCTTTCTGTCTAATTTTCCCAATTGTTTCTGTTTCTCTCTCTCTCTCTCTCTCTCTCTCTCTCTCTCTCTCTCTCTTTTCTCTCCCTTTTTCTTTTCTCTCCCTCTCTCTTTCTTTCTCTCTGTCTGTAATTTTCTTTCTCCCCTTTCTTGCTTTCTCCCTCTACATTTTCTCTCCTTCTCACCTTCTATCTCTCTCTTTCTTTACCCCCCCTTTCTCTATTTTTCTCTCTTTCCTTGTCTCTTTCTTACCCTCTATCTCTGTCTGTCTGTCGTTCTTTTATTCTGTGTGTCTATCTCCTTCTCTCTCTTTTCATATTTTTCTTTCTTTCCTCGTCTCTTTCTTACACCCCCCCCCCTCTCCCTCTCTCTCTCTCTCACTCTTTCTCTCCCTCTCTCCCTCCCACACTCAGGACCTTTTCACAGCAGAGTGTAAGTTTAAGGAGAGTGTGTTTGAGAATTATTATGTGATCTACTCGTCCACTATGTACCGCCAACACGAGAGCGGACGCGCCTGGTTCCTCGGCCTCAGCAAGGACGGCATCATCATGAAAGGCAACCGGGTGAAGAAAACCAAACCCTGCTCGCACTTCGTCCCCAGACCCATTGAGGGTGAGTGAGCACACACACACACACACACACACACACACACACACACACACACACACACACACACACATATATACGCACACACTATTTGGACAAAAGTATTGGGACACCGGACTTTTTAAACTGGACACAGACAGATGTGCTCCTTCAGCAAACTGTTCTCACGAAGTAGTATAGGACATCTTTGGATGTGGGAGCATGAAATTTTCGCTTTATTTGAATACCCAACCCAAGAACAGGTTGATGGAGAAGATCTCCTGCTATAGAGCTCTGACATCATCTCTATTAAATTAGCTGATTTAAAACAGCACCCCAGGCCTCCTCATACTCATCTCCATCAGTACTAACACTCTAACACTGAATGAAATCTCACACAAATCTCAGACAAAATCTCCATAAAGAATTAAAATGTAAAAAATAGAGCACCTCAAAAACACACACACAAGTACGATGTTAGCAACCGGCCTTATCCAAGCCCTAAACGAATTTCATTCACATCGGTAAAAAACACAATTCGTTTTACCTCAGTGGTACGATAACAGAACCTGATCTGATGCGCTCTCCTGATTGGCTGCAGCTCTTGCTTATCAAAATAGTTTTCAAATGATTGATTGAGTGATAGATGGAGAGAAAGAGAGAGCAATAAATAAATAAATAAAGATAGATAGATAGATAGATAGATAGATAGATAGATAGATAGATAGATAGATAGATAGATGGATGGATGGATGGATGGATGGATTTATTTAAATGCTCTCTCCTGATTGGCTGCAAATTCTGTCTATTGATTGGCTGCAGCTCTTGCCTATCAAAATAGTTTCCGATAGATGAAGAGAGAGAGAGAGCGAGAGAAATAAATAAATAAAAGATAGATAGATAGATAGATAGATAGATAGATAGATAGATAGATAGATAGATAGATAGATTCTTACCAATGGGTAAGTTACAATTAAAATGCTTCCCCCTGATTGGCTGCAGCTCTTGCCATTAAGCTGATTGGCTGTTGCATGTTGCGCTCTTTTGTAGTCGTAATACAGCAAATTAAATTTGGACTAGCAAAAGAAAGAACTACTGCAACCACAGAAACTAATTCTGAAGTGCTGTAGAAGTTCAGTGAGCATTAGCAGTAACGTTACATGGACATCGAAAAATTATTCAAGCAAATTTGAGACTTTTTAAGGAATAACATTTAGATTTGTAAATGTTAGACTCTTTAGGACCCCGCGGAAACCCTGCATTATACTCGCGTCCTTAAATCTTTTGTCCATATAGTACAGCTTTGCAATTGTTCACACCGTCTTGTCCTCACACCGTCTATGTGTCCTTCTTCTCCCCCGCAGTGTGTATGTACAAGGAGCCGTCACTGCACGAGCTGGAGGACAAGCTGCGCAGCCGGAAAGCCTCAGGAACGCCGAGCATGAACGGAGAGAATCAGCCGAACCCGGACTCGACCGAGCAGGACGGCTCATAGCTGCTCACTCACGTTCTCACAAACTCACACACACACACACACACACATATATATAGCACCTCACAGTGTTCACACTTCAACTGGAGTTGAAAAAAAAAATCACCCAACAAGATAAAGCAGATTGAAATCTGCGATCCTGTGAATGTCTCAGAATGGAAACAAAGAAAAAAAAACATGAAGAAAAAAATATCCTGTATTTGAAATCAGGACATTTTATGCAAAGCCTGCCGAGCGAGTATGTATGTGTATGTAAGTGTGTGTGTGTGTGTGTGTGTGTGTGTGTGTGTGTGTGTGTGTGTGCTATACTTTGGACACGAAACAAAAAAAATGGCGTGTGTATGTATGTTTGTGCGTATGTAAGTATGTAGGTTTGATGGTGTGTGTTTGGAAGTTTAAGCTTTAAAGCCATGTACCAATCCTCACACGTCAATTTACGAATGCAAAAGCACCTTCATGCGCTTCTTTCTGTGCGTGTGTGTGTGTGTGTATGTATGCGTGCTGCTCTGATCATCGCTTTCGATCGTCAGTCTCAGATTCTGCTCTCCAATTGGCTTACGTAACGAACAGGTCCTGCCCTGTAATCGGCTGATGGGCTGCATCGAGATCTCAAGAGGGCTTCGAATGGACATCATCATATCTGCAATTAGAACGCGCCATAGAATCCATACTAGCAACTGACAAATCATTCGGCTTGGGGGCGTGGCCTGTCCCGAACTACATTTTATGTCTGATTTATACTGAGGGCCCTTCCTCATTGAAGGGATTTGAACTCACAAACGTCCCTCATCTAATCCAATGACCTACCACATTCTCCCAGCCTACAATCTGCTATACGGTTTATATACTAGCAATCCGTGCCAGGCTTCGTGCTTCCTACATCACATTATTAGCGCTAGCTAACGTATCAACTCGGAAGCATCGACAATCTTGACTGATAATTCAACGGTCTCTTCTTCTGCGTTTCCCAGCTTGATTTTTTTATACCCGGAAACTAGCAAGCATTAAGAAAAAGCTAGCCGGACCATTTCAGCTTGACTAGCTAAAGAAACGGCGAACCGCATGCTTTGGATCCTTTCATTGTTCCATCTTCAAATTCGAAACTCGAACTAGAATGATGAAGTAGAATTGAGGAAATCAGCGAGTCAAGAACATACGAGGTGGTATCAAAAAGTTTCGAGACTAGCGCTGTACAAGAAAGTACTTTATTTATTTACGTTTACACACTTAAAAAAAAAAAGGTTCCCTGGTGGTCTAGTGGTTAGGATGCGTCGCTCTCAACGCTGCAGCCCGGGTTCGATCACCGGTCAGGGAACCAACCCCAGCCATTAGGGTTGCACAAGCCTTAGTGCCGGTCCCAAGCCCGGATAAATGGGGAGGGTTGCGTTAGGAAGGGCATCCAGCGTAAAAACATGTGCCAAATCAAACATGCGGATGATCCGCTGTGGCGACCCCTAATGGAAGAAGCTGAAAGAAAAGTTTAGGGTTCACTGGTGGTCTAATGGTTAGGATGCGGCGCTCTCACCGCTGCGGCCCGGGTTCGATCCCCAGTCAGGAAACCTACCCCAGCCATAAGGGTGTTGGTCCCAAGCCTGGATAAATGGGGAGGGTTGCGTTAGGAAGGGCATCCAGCGTAAAAACATCCCACTTCGTGAAGAGGGCGAAGTCCGCTGGCAAATCTGGCAAGTAAGTGCGGAAGTGAGATCATGTTGTTTCCGGAGACAATTTCACGTGGGAGGAAAGCTTGGTGACGGTGCACACGAGGTCATAATAGCACCAGTTTGACTGACTTATGAAGGTTGGTGCTCCCTGTGATTGTGCGTGCAGGCCTGTGCTGCCACCTGTTGGTGTGTAAGGAAACTTTTTGATACCTCCTCGTAAGACTTAGAAGGTCCAACCGAGGGATAAATGATTTTCCAAGACACTATATGGACAACAGTTTGAGGACACCTAGCCATAAGATTGGTATGTTCTGCTTTTTTAACATTCATTCCACATTTGCTGTTAAAATAACCTCTGTAGAAATAGTCCACTGTGGAAATTTGTGGAGATTCATTCAGCCATGTGGGCAGTAGGAAAGTCAGGTACTGACGTAAAGTGAGGCGATGAGGCCTGAAGCGTTCTAATTCATCCCAAAAGGTTTGGAGTTTTTCCTCTTAAACCAGATAAAAGCATGTCTTTATGGACCTCGCTTCGTGCACAGGCGCATTGCCGAGCTGAAAAGTTTTGGGCTCAGAGTTCAAGTAAAGAGAAGATTCCATGCTACAAAGTTTGGTGAAGAACTGGTGAAAAACCAAAAAATCAGGTGTTCCAATACTGTCCATATAGTGTATGTATGTTTGTTTATTGTATTATATATTTTACCTGAATAATTAGTCAGATATGCTTGAGATAACCATAAAAGAGGATTCATTTGAGTCGGATTATTACAAGTTCGCATGTTCACGAAGATAATCTTAAACCGGGCTGCACGTCTTGTTTTTGAGTTACCGGATTTGTCGAGTGTTGTGGGCTGCATGTTGCAAGATATCTCTGGTGTGTTTCATTTATTCTAGAAACTTCTCTTAGACAATGCTCTTTTGCACTATTTTGTGTCATTATATTTTATCATTATCCCTCCTAAAATAATATTTTGCTTGAGATTAGCTTGCTTTCTGTAAATCCTTGGTCAGCATATTCATATGTGTAACTCGACTTTTCTAAACGGTGTCCTCCCTATACACTAAAACTCATCTCACCCTGTCTAATCTGTGCAGTCCTATCTCTCTAAGCTTAGTCTAATCAGACTTATCACTGTAGTACTCTTTTCTGCCTTTACAGTGGTCCCCCAGAACCCACGGGGGTTACGTTCTAAGACCCCGAGTTCCAAAAATCCGCAAATCTTTGACGAAGCCCCTATGGTACCCTAGTTAATTCATCTAGACTTTATGTCACTTTAAAACTTTAAAAAAATGTTTTTTGGACAAAACATAGTCTAAAATGTTATTCCTAACGTTCCTGAACATTCGGTCCTGCTACGGATTCCTGCGAATTTTAAGACAATCCGCAACTTGCTGTTTGCTAGGTTCCAAACGGGAACCCGCAAATTTTTCGAGCCACGAGTCCCGGACCGCGAATTATCGGGGGTTTACTGTATATTTAGTCTCACATTCTTACACATTACATGGACAAAGGTTTCTGGACGCTTGATCACAAGATAAACATGTGCTTCTTTTTCTGCATCCACCTCCACATTCGGGCTTCATCTACGCTAATCCAAATTCGAAAACGGCGTTTTCGTCTAAAATCGCTCTGCGTCCATGCTCCGTTGTTCAATCGTTTCCTAAAAGTCGCTCATCTGCACTGAAAACGTCTAAAACCGCTTACGTCCCTGTCATGTCCACCTGAGAGAAAAATATGCGTAAAAAATAAATAATCTATGGATATTAGTCTCTGTTTGCTTTGATAATAAGCTCTACTCCTTTGGGAAGATGTTCCCCTGGAATTGGTGGAGATTTGTGTAAAATTCAGCCACAAGGGAGTTAGTACAGTCAGATACTGATTTAGGTGAGGTGAGGAAGCCTGGGTACATTCAGCATTCCAATTCATCAGGAGATCTTCCACATTTTTCAACTAATGGAAAGCATGATCTTCATGGAGCTGGTTTTGTGCACAGGAGCATCGTCATGCTGTAACAGGTTTGGGTCTCCTAGTTCTACTAGGGCTCCCGAGACATCAACTGTTTGCCTCCAATTTTGTGGTAACAGTTGGGTGAAGAACCACATATAGCTGGAAAAGTCAGGTGTGCCAATACTTTTGTTGTCTCTTTGTCTGTTATTCCTTTGCAGTGATTATTTCCAAACTGTACACATTTAATCCTTTTCTTTGTCTGATCCAGTCAAGGTCTAATCTCTTCTAGTCTGATGTCTTTGTATACGCTTTCTGTCTGATCTATATTTGCCTGCAAACTTTTTCCATGACTTCTCATAACTGCATCTTAGTCTTGATTGGATCGTGTCTTGCCTTGTCAGATCACACTCTGGGAGAGATTAGACACGCAGAAATTTCCATTCCTCTTGCGTATATTGTCCGTCTGATCTTTCACAAGGAGAAAACAGACCTGTCAGGGATCAGCCCCATAGACTCACAGAGTCAGTCTCTCACTGCCTGATCTCTTTTTCTTCACGTCCGATCTTACTGTCCGATCTCTAATAATTGTAAACGCTCTATCTGGAGTGTATCATCCTGCCAAAAGCACAGACTGCCTTTTAGACAAAACACACCACCACACACTCGGCTTGAATCCGATTTACCACAGAGGTCACAGCCCATCATCTCGCAGGTCGGATTAGTCAATCAGCAGTCCTAAGCCAATGGGGGCAGATTTCTCGAGAAGTCTTCCATTAGGAGAGCAGCACCAGCATCATTGCACAGGGCAGAGGTCAGACGTTATCGGGGTCGTTGGGCTGTAAATAAAGACGTCCGTCTCTGGTCCGGGGACGCGGATTAGCGTCGACTGCCTGAAGCTGACGGCCGTCTGTTCGCAAAGCCAGAATGTCAATCTCATTAGTTAGTGTTTGCACTTTAATTAATTAATTAATGAACACATTCAAGATGTGTATTGTACAAATGTTTTATTTGTGTGTACGTTTGCGTGCGTGTGTGTGTATGTGCGTGCATGACGCTGACCATCAGGATGACCAGATCATTTACATTAAAAGACTGAAACCAAGTGCACATGTTTCAGTGTTTGATTTGATTCTACACCCCAACCGCAAAGTCACAAATATGCACAAATTTGATTTGACTTGATTCGACTGACTTTGATTGACTTGATTTGACTTTGATCAGGATCCAAAGTCCAACCATTAACCCTAATCACTGTGCTACCCATTTTTTTGTACATTTAAACAAATGAACTAGCTAGCTAGCATAAGCTTTCTCCAGCACATTTTAGCTAGCTATTTATTGGATAATCAATGTATTACTAGGTTTTCAGCCAGATTTGTTTTTTATACAAAATGCTTTAAAATGTAAATTCATAATTTGCTCTGTCTGAGGGTTATGTAACTGATACTGTTAGCAAAGTGTTGCCAGCAAGTCATCAATAATGCGCGGTAAAAATCGATGTTTTTAGACTGCGAAAATTCCCAGTTCAAAATTCCCAGTTTCAATTCTTACTGAATGCTATACAAATGAAGAATACACACTTAAAAATAGTTTTGTTTTTTTTTCCCCCAAAACGTTCTGGATACAATTTCCCCTGAGGAGTCAAGTGTGTTGCTAGCAATAACAAAATCCTAGCTAATTAGCATTTCATTATCAGAATTTTTATAGAACAGCTATGCTATCTTACGGTTTGTTTACCGGAATAGTGCTTGAAAACATTATGTTATCTTATACAATCAAAGTGTTTTGATTGAGTCTCATTTGAGAAACTTTAATTCAATGTGATTTGTCCTTTGTAAAGGACATTGTCTCAAAGCAGCTTTACACAGATAAAGTGGTAATAAGGTTATAGAAAACAGTGTGACAAGGAAGTTTTTGACTTTTGATATTAATTTCAGTCAGAATCAGTCCTCAAAAGTTCTTGAGTTGCTCAGTGGCCTCATGGATCTTTAAGCTGTAGATGAGGAACCAATCCCAGCTGGTCTCAAGTGAGAGGGACTCCATCCAGAGGTAGGACATGTAGAATCTGCGGTGGTACTCTATCTTCAGCAGCATTTAGAAACAAAGTTAGGACTTTGTCCATGTCCAGAAAATGTGTTACCTGCATCAGTGAAAAGCAGATTGTATCGTGAGCTAATTAGCCACTTTCTGAACATTCTGCCAAATATGGAACATGCAAGCCACAGTTTTAGAATAAACTTATTCAGTTTATTGACAAAATATTTTGGAAAAAGAGTGATACTGCTTTTAATCCAACACCAAAACCCAGAAAACAGTATTGATTTTGCATCATTGACTAAAGCTACAGTATGACACGGGCAGTAATATGGATGCTACATACTGTAGACTCCAAAATACTCCTACCGGGTGAAAAATAGTTCAATTCAATTAATATTTACTGTATTTGTAGAGTGTTTTAACAATGGAAATTGTCTGAAAACAGCATTACACAGATAAATTTAATAGATAAATAAAAGAATGTAGTTTTAAAAGTTTGTCCCAGGTTTTCCTGAGATCTATGAAACGACGAAAATCTGCCTAGATTTGCCTAGACCTCTCCTAGATCTTTTTTATTTATTTATTTATTTTTCCATCCTTATTTACATAGAAAAATAATGTTCACCAACAGGTGGTATACAAGAGTTGTACAAACGTTCTGGCTAGATAAGGCATTAGCAAAAATTGGATTTGACACTGGTGCAGAGCAAATCTGAGGCAATCAACTAAGTGCTTCAGTGGAAACACCCTTGTAACTTGCTCTTATGACAGTTGAATGGGCTGATATTCTATCGCCGTTAATGGCTCCCCCTCAGCAAGTCGGAAATAATTTTATAAAGCGAAAATGGCCCGCTCCCACATTTGGAACGTCTCTCTGAACAATGGAATATTGTATATATATCTTTGCTTTTAAATTAAAATTCCTTAGTTACTAATAGAGGTCAAGTTATTGGTTGTTTGCTGGACTATTGGCATCAGCAAAAATCCATGCCTATAGTTTTTCCTGGCTTCCGGTCCACTGTATTTACTAGAGCGGCCTCTAGAGGCGAATCACTGACACTACGTGCTGTTTGTTTATACATGTGCGACTGCTAATTATTGGCTAATTATAGAATTCTATTTATTAAATAATATATTCTTTGAGCACATTTTCATAAATCAGTACCAGTATCAGTACCAGTACCAGTATCAGTGTAATAAAGTTCAGTAATATTTTACATGGGGTAGTTTGTTTGTTTTTTATGCAGTATCCATTTGAAGAAATATGAGTTGATTAGTCGGTTATCAGCAAGTACGATCCAACCAAACTATTGGAATGTAGCCTAATTATTTGTTAGATTCACCCACCAACCATATGCATATGCATAAGTGAGTAAATGTTTTCATTTCATTAGTAATGAATATAAAAATATTTCATTATGATAGTAATAATGTTCTTTTAGTAGGTGATATATCTGTTGAAAAGTAATGTCTGTATGGTGCAAAACAAAATATTAAACTAACATTAGGAGGAAGATTAAATACATTTACAAATAATAATCAAATCTCCACAATAATCCTGGCAGGCATTCCGTCCTATGTCATTTTCTGTTACAGACCGACCCGCCCCAGAGAAAAGTTTGGGGACCCCTAATATAAAGCTATATCCAACTACAAAGCTGATAGTCAGAGAAGTGGCACAAGTAGCAATATTTCTAGCAGCTCTCCAAATCCAGACTCAGATGGTCTGGCTGGGATTGGCATGCACTATGTCATCTATGACTCACTATGTCGGGAACTGCTTCGGAGCAATAATGCAAATTGTAAATGCAACCCAATTTATTTATTTTTTAACTAAAGCTTTTAGTGCCTGAGTATGTGCCCAGGAGCTTTAGGCAGATATTTACAGATTTTTACAAACAACTGGGTTGTGTAAAGCACTGTAAGCAGTACTGGCCAAGCAAGGACTGTTTAAAGATCTAGGAGACAGCTCTACTTTTCAAAACACGAATACATGCCTGGAAATAAACAAAACGAATATAATCTCACACATAGACGCTTGACTTGACTTAAGAAATGCTTTCACAGTACTCGTTATGGTGGCCAAGTGGTACTGTAAGTGCATTTGCTGACGAATGACTGTGACTTCCCAGGGGGTCATAATCCAGACTGGTATTCAAATATGGCAGATACAAGATGGTTTTCAGGACCGGCTCTGTTTGCATGAAAGTACTTCATTAATCTACGTTTACACACTATCACCTTTAAAATAGTCCCCTTGCACAGCAATTCAGCTCTCCCACCGTTCCTGCCACTTCCTAGAAGTCTTCTCTTGGAAGATCGTGTCGAACACATACTGCGATTCGCACTGGATCTCCGCGATGGCGTCAAAATGGCGACTTCCAACTTTTGTAAGAAAGGTAGAGTGGGTGCGGAAATAAGGATTGTTCTCCGAGCACGTTGATAGTCTTCCTGATCTTTCGTTATCGTCCAAGTGAGGTTTTTCCACTCTTGAACAACTCGTTGCAACATCGCCGTATGTCAAACGTGTGTCACGTCGAACGTCTCTGTGGCAGAGTTTCACACACAATTTCACGTTTGCTCTTTGTTCTAACTTACTGTCCATGATGAAATCGCAGACGTGGTAACGCAAGAATAGCAGTTAGCAGTTAGCATCATTAGTCTGAAACTTTTGACACCACCTTGTATGGAAGCATAATGCTGACAAACCATAGTACATTATTCATTCCTGAAATTTGGAAGATTTCGCATCATTTCTTCCTCTTTCTTACGGCTACACGGCTCGGGAAATTTGTGATGGGTCGGAGTGAAAAAAACGAAGGTCAGCAGAGCTTCGAAAAATGTAGCTTTCAGCTATACAGCTATTTCCTCTGATCTGGACATTAATAGATTTGTGAAAGACAGCTGGACAGGGAAGAGAGAGAAAGAGAGAGAGAGAGAGAGAGAGAGAGAGAGAGAGAGAGAGAGAGAGAGAAAGTGCAGCATTCAACAGCAACACATCTGCTATAAAAGCTCCTGACAGAAGCTGTTAATATCACACCACTCTGTGTGTGTGTGTGTGTGTGTGTGTGTGTGTGTGTGTGTGTGTGTGTGTGTGTGCGCGCGTATGTGTGGGAAGAGGAGCAGCATGACAGTGTAGGTGATTAAATAGAGGCCTGCAATCACACTCAGCCATTACTCACACACACACACACACACACACACACACACACACACACACACACATACACATACTGCTGACTTAGGTCTGATTTGCTTACAGTAAATCATGGCTTGAACCTTGGTGAAGTATGTGTGTGTGTGTGTGTGTGTGTGTGTGTGTGTGTGTGTGTGTGTTTGTGTGAGACACCTATATATGTATATTTGAGACTTCCAGAGTGTAATGTGTGTGATGTCCAGTGATAGATATCCGTAATTTGCACTAGGAATAGACTCCAGATCCACCTTGACCCTGATTAGGATTAAGTGGTTTCTCAAGATGAATGAACAAGTGTTTGTGTGTGTGTGTGTGTGTGTGTGTGTGTGTGTGTTACTTTATAACCCATGCTGTCAGATATGAAGCTTCTTTCACATGGCAGATACAACACATGAATTAAATCTGGTATCAGTTATTCGTTCTTTGTATATATGTATGTGTGTGTATATATAAACATAGACTTATATACACATCTATATTACCCAAATGGGGTCTTACGAATGTAAACTATTTAATTTAATTTGTTCATTTATTCAATTTCAATAAATTTAATTTGTGCCTATTTGATGAAATACTCGATTTAATTAATATAATCAAAAAGTATACAGGGAGTACTTCCAAAAATATTCAGCTTTGATATTAATTAGTTTTTTGTGTTCATTGAGAACATGGTTGTTGTTCAAATTAAATCCTCAAATAAAATTAATCCTTAAAAATACAACTTGCCTAATAATTCTGCACTCCCTGTATAATCATAATATAATCAATAATTAAATGTATTTTATGTGTATAAAAGGTTATGTAAACTGTTAATGATCACAAACAATAATAATAATAAACTGCATTTTTCCCCTAACAGGAAATGGAACCGAATGTGTATTAGTCTCTGCTCTGGCAACATTGCATTGCACCTCGATCATACCAGTAAAGCTCATCTTGAACCTGACTCTGAATCTGAATACATTGTGGGAAGGTACATGCCAAAAATACGGACTGTAGGAGTGGGTGGGGAAAAAAAAACAACAGCCATTGAGAGAAAGAGCAAAGAAAGAACAAACTCTTCAACATCCATTACAGAGGGGTGCATCCGCCAGTGCAAATGAATACCTAATAATGATGTAACAGTCCCTGCTGTATAGCAAACATGTTTAATAACTGACTCACTACAACTGGCAAATTATTGCTGTCATGCTGTAAGGGAGGTATTATCATTTTGAGTTCCTGCCCTCAGAATCAGAATATTTTATTGATCCTATAGGGAACAAAAATTAAAGTGAAATAAGATATAAGAAATTTTAATTTTATATACATATTATGTCATATATTAAGTACAGGTTTAGGTATAGACCTAGAAGTAATTTCAGTAATATGTAGTACTCTGAGGGAGATTTAAAAAAAAACATGGAAAGGGAACGTCAATGCTCTTGAGAAACTTAGACTTTCCAAATACTATTAAGTTCATTGGGTTCTCGATTTCCATTTACCACAAGGGCATAATTGTAGCATCTTTACAGTGGACCATTGATACCCCCAGAAACGTAACGGCGCTGTGATGGATGGTATTTCAAAAATCCAGATACATTTCTGCTTTTCTGGACGTTTCCAGGCATCTATCTAGAGACTATATACTATAAATACTATATATATTTACACACAAACTTACAATATTTGATCATTTGATAAATGTAGAAAGGCAGTGGCAGGCCATGAGGGTCAGCAAGCCCTTCACCGCTGGTCCAAACTTTATCTGGATCACTGACTTAATCTATTTTTATAATATACTTTGACGTAAGTCCAGAACTTGCAATTTGGCCACTCCAAACCCCCCTTAGTAAGCATCTACAAACGTTCCTTCACATCTTTCGCTCAGAGAACAGAGTCAGATCTCAACATCTGGAGCGACCCGCACAAGCTCTAATACATCAGTGACGGAGGAGAAGCTTTTCAAGAAAAGCTGAGGAAAGTTCAGCCAAAACAGTTCGGAAACAAATCCCCAGGAAAATCGCAATGCAGTGATTTTAGGACGTTAATATGGAAGCTTCTACTGGAGATGGTGTATGTGGGAGGTTCAGCTGTGGCTCCAGTGAAAGGAGAAGTGTTCAGTTGTGTTTATTGAGGTTTTTTTGTTTAATATTAACGTTTATTCTCTCTGTATGAGATTCCTGTAATATGGAAGGGTTTATAGCGGTGGTCTCTTAATGATGGTATTAGGAGGAGGATTGATTCAGGCAGGACTCCACTGAAGGTCTCGGAGTGAAACCTCTCCAATATGGCGGACGCGTCGACGTGACTTGGCGCGGCTTCCGCGTCGCAGGGCAGTGAAGGTCGGGGTTTTCCGGCAGGAGGCGGAGCTTTAACAATAACGGCGCTACATTTCCGTTCGCGCTCGAGTCGAGCGGACAGAAGCACCCGGGAGGCGCGTGACACGGAACCGAAACGCGCGAGCGCCGTGAATGGAGCGTGCCGGCCGGTAAGACGCGCTGCAGCCCCACCGTCCCCTGTGTACAACGAATACGCGCACGTAAGTCCGTGTGTGTGTGTGTGTGTGTGTGTGTGTGTGTGTGTGTGTGTGTGTGTGTGTATACTTTTTTTTTTTTTATTATAGTTGTTATTAACACGCGTGATGTGAATAATGATGCAGAGTTTGTTCACGTGCGTGGCAAATGACGAGCGATCAGGATGAAAGGATGAAAAGAGAAAGAAAGAAAGAAAGAAAGAAAGAAAGAAAAGAAACATCGACACAAAAGTACTTTGAGACAGATTGCCTAATGTCATGTGTGTGTGTGTGTGTGTGTGTGTGTGTGTGTGTGCGTGCGTGCGCGCGTGCGCGTGTGTGTGTGTGTACACGTCGGGCGACACGAAGGTACTTTGAGACAGATTGACCAATGTCAAGTGTGTGTGTGTGTGTGTGTGTGTGTGTATACTTTTTTAAATTATAGTTGTTATTAACACGCGTGATGTGAATAATGATGCAGAGATTGTTCACGTGCGTGGCAAATGACGAGCAAACAGGATGAAAGGATGAAAAGAAGAAAGAAAGAAAGAAAGAAAAGAAAGAACGAAAGGAAACATTTGAGACAGATTGCCCAGTGTGTGTGTGTGTGTGTGTGTGTGTGTGTGTGTGTGTGTGTACACGTCAGGCTGTTTAACTAAGGAAGAAAATAATAATATGGGATAATAACTTTGTGTCTGATTGATAAGTTTCAGGAAGGAGTCTCCAGTTTCAGCGTCAAAGTCAGTCGTTCTCCAGCACTGAAAAGTTTTTGTATTCCTGACAGACTGCGTATTTTAGTAGCAAAAGCAGAGATAGAGAAAAGTAAATCTCTGGATCGTATCATCTGGTTAGGAGGACAATCACATGTAACACTAAATGGATAAAAAAAATCCATCGTTTGTAAATTGTAGTAATCGCTGTAGCGTGTGTCTGCTGTCATTGGAAAATTCATGGGAAGCACAATGCAAAGTTGATGATATTTATATAATAATAATAATAATATAAATTATTTTAATTATTTCCTCCTCTACAGTTGATGATATTTATATAATAATAATATAAATTATTTTAATTATTTCCTCCTCTACATTATGATTTGCGTCTGCACCTGCTGATTTGTTGTCTATTAAACTTTAGGTTGTTGTAATTCTATTATTCAACAAATATAATCATTTGTCAGTTTATAACATCAAACATCAAATAAGGCCAAAATAGGGCAAATGCAAGAAACAAAAGTGTGTGTGTGTGTGTGCAAAATATGCATTGGTGAATTTGGATTTGAATTTGGTCTATGTTACTGTTCCCATTATAAAGAGCTGTAGTGTTACTGTTCCCATTATAAAGAGCTGTAGTGTTACTGTTCCCATTATAAAGAGCTGTAGTGTTACTGTTCCCATTATAAAGAGCTGTAGTGTTACTGTTCCCATTATAAAGAGCTGTAGTGTTACTGTTCCCATTATAAAGAGCTGTAGTGTTACTGTTCCCATTATAAAGAGCTGTAGTGTTACTGTTCCTATTATGAAGAGCTGTAGTGTTACTGTTCCTATTATGAAGAGCTGTAGTGTTACTGTTCCCATTATAAAGAGCTGTAGTGTTACTGTTCCCATTATAAAGAGCTGTAGTGTTACTGTTCCCATTATGAAGTTGTGTAGTGTTACTGTTTCTATTATAAAGAGCTGTAGTCTTACTGTTCCCATTATAAAGAGCTGTAGTGTTACTGTTCCTATTATGAAGAGCTGTAGTGTGACTGTTCCCATTATAAAGTGGTGTAGTGTTACTGTTCCCATTATAAAGTGGTGTAGTGTTACTGTTCCCATTATAAAAAGGAGTAAAGTTGTTTTTCTGAATGTGAATTGGTGTATTGATGGTATTTATATTGTAAATGACTGTGTTGTTGGTACATTTTATTGTAGTGAGGTGTGTTTTATTCAGTGCTAATATTAGCATTGTGTTAGTAGGCAAATATATTAGCAGATTTCATTAAGAAACATCCCCGTATGTATGTATGTATGTATGTATGTATGTATATTTCTATTTGTTAGTAAATGCTACTTATTTATTAAATATTAATATGTAAATATTTCATGCTTAAAAAATATCTATTCAGAATATTTGTTGAAGGCAATACATTTATTGTAATAAATCTATTGGTAATAAATAACTAAATAAAACCAACCCAAATAGTTTATGGTTTGATTTTGATCCCTTTTTTTTTTCATTAAAAGAATATATGAAAAATGGATGAACAAAGAGAGAGAAAAAGAGAGATTTATTTTCTGTATGCACCCAAAATAAAGATTTCTGTAGGTGCAGATAAACGTGTTGGCCTTTTTGAATGTGAAGCTTCCACCACCATGTTTCAAAAAAGATGCCAGCGTGTTGTAATTAATACTCCAACTTAATACTTCAATCTCGAATGGACGGATTCCACGTTTTTTAAATACTGTGTAATGAGTGCTGTATATGTTTAGAGTGTGTGTGTGTGTGTGTGTGTGTGTGTGTGTGTGTGTGTGTGTGTGTGTGTGTGTTTTTTTGGGTGGTGGTGGTGGGGGGGGTTTACACACTGTGTAATTGCCTTTCAGATAGAGCAGCTTATTGATCAGGCCAAGAATTTGATTAATCTGTGTTGTTTTGTGTATATATGTGTGTGTGTGTGTGTGTGTGTGTGTGTGTGTGTGTGTGTTTGTGTGTTTGTGTGCACCAGTGGCCTCTAAGTGCTTCAGCCTGACTTGAATCAATTAAGTGTCCTTGTAGCTTTCGGATAATTGGCATTCCGGATTTCCCATCATGCTTTTCAATCAAATTAAAGCACACCATTATGAGGGATTTTTGTTTAAGCGTGTGTGTGTGTGTGTGTGTGTGTGTGTGTGTGTGTCCTTCACTTTCTTCTTTCATCTTTTATTGGCTCTATCCATTTTTACTTCCTCAGTTTTATAGTCTTTAGTCCTTGTATAATTTCTTTCTTTTCATTCCCTCCATTATCACTTTCTCCACCACTTTGTCATTTGCTATATACTCACCAGCCACCTTTCTGCAAGCAGTTTTATATATGTGTGTGTGTGTGTGTGTGTGTGTGTGTGTTAGGTGTGTGTGTGTGTGTGTGTGTGTGTGTGTGTAAATGATGGATGCTGTGGTGGTGACACAGGGGACCCATCGCTCTCATCCTCTCAATGGATCTTCCATTTCTGTCTGGTGCACACACACACACACACACACACACACACACACACACGGATCCCTGTCTCTCTTATTAAATCATCCATACCTCAATGAACCCAGTTCCCCTAATGCTTCTCTCTCTTTCTTTCTTTTCAGAATGTTCATCTCAGCTCTTCTCTTCCTGTGCCTGATGTCTGTGGGTAATGCCACCGTTTTAGAGCCCTCACCCACTAGCCAATCAGGTAAGAGCTTTTTGCCAATGGCTTCTTCCTGTTTCTATCGTTTGCCACAATGTCTAATGTTTCAGTAACACACCTTCTAATCACCTTCTGAACTGAAATTTCACTCAGGACGTGACCCAAACCATATGATATCCAACAATTGATGGAATAATCAAATTTTTTTTTTATTAAAGAGAAATACTAAAATATACAAAAGAAAGTATGAAGTCATTTCTTTCCTTTTAAATGTTTAAAAATAAAAATATTTTTTATGGCCAAATTTGCACACAACAATATCTGTGAAAACTAAACGCATTTAGTGCATTTACTTGCCATATAACAAATATAGAAAGAAAAAAATCCTAAATAAAAATATAGAAATCTATTCTAGATTTTAAGAGTAATCTAGATTACTCTTTAAAAACAACAACAACAAAAAAAAGTAAAAACACTTGTACACTCTTTGTTTTAGTTTGAAATGATCCCAAACTTCGTTGGCCTGGATCATATGGAAGCCCGTTTACGCCACCTAAAACGTTTGCCGAGTTTATTTCTGAAACTGCCCGAACCGCTAAAAAAATCAAGTCGTAATTGCGTAGAAGGAACACAGAATTGCCAGGTATAACGTTTCTTCTGGGTTACCTGTCCAGAGCTTATTTCCACAGAGTTTAGTGGATGGTACGTCAGTAATAGTGGTCCGTAGTGTATACATATTTGAATGAACTAAACGAAAATGTTAATATTTCTTAGTTAATATCGTTTCAGATCTACACACTGGAAGGGTATAAATCTATGCTTCTTGTTAAGTACAAATGCTTGATAATACCATCATTATTTCACTTTGGATGTGTCCCAAACCACACTTCCTAATCACTTCAACAGGCTAAAATAAAGCCATCATTATTAAACCCTGGATGTGTCCCAATCCGTACTTCCTGTTCAGTAGAAAATGCTTGATAACACCATCATTATTCCACACTGGACATGTCCCAAACCACACAAGGGCTAATTAATACTATAATTATTGCTTAATGGACATGTCCCAATCCATACTTCTTTTAAAGTACAAATGCCTAATAATAACTTCATCATTCCACTCTGGATGTGACCCAAACCACACTTCCTAATCACTTCAAAGGGTATCAAACCACTCTTCCTGTCAGTACAAATACCTAATAATACCAGCATTATTCCATGTTGGACATGTCTCACTTCCAAATCACTACAAGGGCTCTATAAGTAGCTTTATTATTATACCTTGGCTGTGTCCCAAACCACACTTTCTCTATCAGTACAAAGACTAAATAATCTAATGATGATTACACCCTGGATGTGTTCCATTCACATTTCCTATTTAGTACAAATACTTAATAATGGCATCATTATTAAAATCTGGAGGTCTCGCAAAAATGACATCTTATTTAGTACAAAGGCTCGACAAATATTAGGGGTGTAGTCCAGCTGTTTTGCCAAAAGATTGCGTGTTTGTCTTTCGAAAATGATATAAATAAAATAACGAATAGAAACAGAGCTTTAATGTTGTAATCAGGTTTGTAAGCTGTATGTTAAAAAATAAATAAATCATAAAATAAATAAAAAAAAAAAACATTATAAATCCTCTTAAAAATTCAATTGAAGACAAAAATTCTGTAGCCCAAAGGGAGAATGATGGAAAACTCAATGAGCTTTCAAGGCATCATTTTAATTAGAAATAAAATGCCCACTTTCTGTGAGTTTCTTGTGTCGATTTGGTGGTAATTAAAAGCTACTACAGAACTAAATTTCCTAAATAAACACAATGTTAGTTGCAGATTCACTTGATTTCTTTTGTCTTGTGACTCTTTCATTCTAATGGTGTCCAAAAACACTTTTTATTCAGTACAAAAGCCTGAATAACTGCAATTATCGTTCCACACTGGACATTTCCCAAATTAATGGTGGTGTCGTTAGCATCTAATGCTAAGTATAATTGCAGTTATATATTAGATTTCTCTAAATTACTGACACATTTGAGGAAAACGTTGATCTTCTGTGTAGTTTTTCTTGTCAGTGTGGCATTATACTGTCTGTATAAAAGGTTTTTTATTTTTTGCTGAATTATTATGTAACCAGATTGTTGTTTTTTTTTTTTTTTGGTCTGGGTTATTCAATTTTGGCTTGTAATTTCTCAGCACTTAAGCAGACTGTAACTGTAGCATGTAGCAAGCAATACTTGCTACATCAACAAAACATCATAACACCCGCTGCTCTAAACACAGGATGTGGTTTGGCCGATGTTGAAATGTTTTTAACTAATCGGATAAATTGGAGTGAACAGCTGATGCACAATCTTTTCAGAATCAGGGACCCGTTTCGGAAATGCCGCCCGCAGTATACCGTGGTAAGCAATGCACTTAATGCAAAGCCTGAGTGAAATAAAGTGGATGTTTAGATTTGCAGAGTAAAGTGAGGTCTGACTTACATTCAAGTTCCCGATGGCTTGTGGCTAGAAGCCTGATCCTTGCTGTTTTGGCCATGTGGCGGCAGAAGCCACAGCCTGACCTCAGTAGTCTGAACAGACCATGCCTGAGGAAGGAAGTGTCCTTGATCAATTCTTGAAGCTCAAAGTATTTGCCTACGATCAGAGGACGTTTTTTTTGTACCTTTGCCATTGGGAGCCCCATCTAAGATGTCGACACCCTGCACAAAGTGTCACAACAACCAGAACCTCCCAACCAGGTCTTCTGCTGAAAGGGAAGTGTTGTTCTGCCTAATGTACCCCACACTGCATGGAGTTGTGGCCTTGAATGGGCCAGCTTTTGTACCAAGCAGTGATGCTCTGAGCAACTTGGGTGGAGCAATGTGGGTGGAAACCTGATTTTCTAAAGTCGCCAAAAGCGTCAGCCTTCAACGCTGAATGAGGCTGAAGAATTCGAAAGCTAGACACTCTTTCTGAATGAGCTCTATAGATCTTATAAACAATGCAATGTCCTTGGTCTTACTGATGATCAGACCAGCTCAAGGATCTTGTCTATGAACCAATGAGCTAGATATTCTACTTGCTTAAAGTAGGTCTGCCCAGGTCTGTTCATGATAAAACACTTTACGTTTGGTCTGTCAGGGCAAAAGAACTGTACTTGTTGATTTGGTTGGCCATTTAAAAAATGTCTACAGACAGGACTAGAAACTTCTTGCTATATACACATATTTAATCATGTTATGCTATAAGATTGATGCTGGTCCAGCTGAACGTTTGCTAATGGTTAAACATTTACGGTTACGGTGGACTTAGTAAAAATGAGGTCTTGCTAAAAGTTGTTCAAAAGATACATAAGATTAGTGGATCTCATCTGTGTAAAATGGTTTGATATTTGTACTGGCTATTCTTTTGAAAGCACAATCTGCTAATTCTGCTGAATAAATCGTAGAGACTGTTGGCATAAGCACATCTATTCAGAACGAGCCAAAGTGTATCTTAGATCATGATCGATTGATTGGATACTGACAAGTCAGTAGTATTTTTATTGATTGAGGAGAACAAAGCAAACGAAGATGGTTTAATTTGATGTCTGGCCCCTCAGCATTGCAGCAGAAACTTTGGCTTTTGGTTGTCTAGTAATATGACTAAGTAGTAGGGCAATCTTCTATTTAATAAAGAATAACACAAATTTGTTTTGGCAAATGCTTGGTAAAGAATTAAATTAATTATTCCAGTCAAGTATTTGCTTAATAGACCACCAAACAAAATCTTGCAGACTGCATCAGTTCAGCTTGTTGACTTGGCATTAGCCTTAAGGGTTGTGGGTTTCCAATCAAACATCTGCCTTGTGTCTGTAAAATTAGCATGTTCCTCTCTGGGTGCTCCATCTTCCTCCCCAGTCTAAAGACACATTGTCAACTTATTGACATTTCCAAATTGCCTGGTCCGGGGGGTCTCTTCTGCCTTGTGACCCTGTGTGGAGTAAATGGTATAAAAAAGATGGATGGATTTTTCTTCCGAAGGCCAGAACAATCGAAGATTCCAGAGCCTATCCTAGAAACTCTAGCTGTAGGACGGCATTGCATACCACACACCTTCATTAGTACCTAAGGGAAATTTAGCATTGTCCATACACGTAGGATACCAGCATGTTTTGGGAAGCCAGAGGACCCAGGGGAAGTTTTACAGGGATCAAACTGGGGTATTCTTATCTCTGAGGTGGCAACACTGTGCCACTTCGGCATGTTCAAGTGCACTTACTCGTGATGAAGCTATGACCATAGAGCTATGCTGAGTTAGTCCTTTGCGATTGTTGCTTGTCAGACTGTACAAACATGATACCCATGTCACACTGTAGGAGCTCAGTTGTCACAATGTCAGTCTGAACAACATTCAAAAACTGATGCATACAAAAAAACAAGTTTTGTGTCCTCGATCTGTGACTCATGTTCTCCCGTTAATGCAGCTAGCAGCAAACGAAAACAATCTGTAGCATCAATTTTGTTCGCGACATGCCTTGACGATAAAAAATGTCATATTTTTTCCTTCACAACTCATTAAGTTTCTCTTTTTGCTCTTCTTCGCTCCCCACGTGCATCAGTGATCCTTGGCCGCCCACGACCCTGTCGCCGGTTTATCACTGTACCTTTCTTGAAGCACTTTTGATAGATACTGACCACTGTAGATCTGGAACACACTAGAAGAGCTGCAGTTTTGGAGATGCTCTGACCCAGTCGTCTAGACATAACAATTTGGCCCTGGTCAAACTCGCTCAAATCCTTACGCTTGCCCATTTTTCCTGCTTCTGACACGTCAACTTTGAGAACAAATCGTTCACTTGCTGAACAGGTTTAATGCTACGTCATAACAATTTTCTTTTTGTTTGGGGCACGAAATTAAGATATAGAAAGATTGTAGACATTTGTGACACCTTTTCAGACCCTAAATTTGTGCACTATGCAGTAAACATGGTTTATACTATAAAGTGGGTCAATAGCATACAGCATTGTAGCATGGATCATGATGTGTGTGTGTGAGTGCATGTGTGTGCAGGAGGGGGGATACTGAATGCTAATCGTATATTCTGTTCTGGTGCAGAATTATAAATCAGTTATATGATGTGGGCTGATGTTAGCATGCAGACTATATAAGCATAAGCCAAAGTGTGTGCATGTGTCTGTGCGTATTTGTTCGTGTGTGTGCATGTGCGTGGGCGCTCGGTTCTGTGTGTGTGTGTGTTTGTGTGTGTGTAAATTTACACTGCTGTAATTGATTTTTGACTTTGTAATGTTTTACAGTACATGCTATATTTTATGGCTTAAATATTGAGTGTGTGTGTGTGTGTGTGTGTGTGTGTGTGTGCATGTGCGTGGGCGCTCGGTTGTGTGTGTGTGTGTGTTTGTGTGTGTGTGTGTGTGAATAAATGTCCAGGCCAGGGATGTGAGTGTGATATTGATTTTTGCGTAGTTATCGCTCATTCTGTACACTTTGCTTCTAGCATTCATCGCACACAGCCTGCAGTGTGTGTGTGTGTGTGTGTGTGTGTGTGTGTGTGTGTGTGTGTGTGTGTGTGTGTGTGTTTGGGTTTGTAAGAAATGTTGTACAGTACCTACTGAAAGTATTGTAAAGGCAAAGCCGATTCTTTTAAGATTTGAGATCAAACGTATATGAGGCGCTAAATCTGATTTTTTAGATTTAGTATTTCCCGATATGTCCGTGTTGGAAAAGTGGTCAAAAATATTGGGATAAATGACAGACAGGTGTTTCTTGTTGCTCAGGTTTGACCTTTTACATCGATTATTTCAACTATTAACAGGTATAAATGTCTAGTCCTTGTTTGAGCCCTAGGTTTCCCATGTAAAGACTGTATTTGCTGTTAAAAGCATAAACCAACACAAAGAGCAGAGAGATGCTTATGGGAGAAAGCCATCAGAGCCACTGGGCATCAAAAACTCCTTAGATGTTATGAGGAAGAAACCTTGAGAGGAACCAGATTCAAATGCGGAACCCATCCTCAATTGGGTGGCACCAAGAGTGTGATTATAAATCATACAAATAATACGAAAGCCGGGAAAGAGAGAAAGATCATTAACACAGAGTGTGTGATTTAAAATGAGTTTCAGTGTAGACAGGTTATAGACAGGCTTATAGACAGGTGCGGCTTATTTATGTTCAAAATAAAAATCTTTGTAAAACCAAGTGGGTGTGGCCTATATTTGGGTGCGCTTAATAATCCGGAAATTACGGTAGTTGTACATGTTAATTACCTCCCAAGCTGCCCAGGAGGTGAATCAGTTTACTGTTTACAGGAGTTGAGCTGCTGGTAAAATCCCTGATCACGTTGCGACATGGATGACTCAGTTTCCCGTTGCATGACCACATACTCCAGTCTACGTCACTCCTGACATTTATCAACAACACGAAATGGGAAACTTCTAAATTCCTCATGTCACTGTATAAACCCAAGCATAATATTATACTGTAGTGTTCCAGTTCTCTATTCGAAGTGTTTCATTGCTATTCTTTACTGCAGAGTTCCAGTCTTGTACTGTTCCATTGCTATACTGTAGTGCTTTACTGCAGTGTACTATTCCAGTGCTATGATGCCGTGTCCCGGTGCTTTTATCCAATGTTCCAGTGCTACACAGTTCTAGTTTTATCCTGTAGTGTTCCTGTACTGTACTGTTCAAGTGCTGTACCGTTTATACTCTACTGTAGTGTTCCAGTCTTGTATTGTTCTATTGCTATACTGAAGTATAATGTTCCAGTGCTATGATGCAGTGTTCCAGTGCTATGATGCGGTGTTTCAGTGCTATACTGTTTAAACTCAACTATACTATACTGTAGTGTTCCAGTCTTGTACTGGTCCAGTGCTACATTGTAGCACTCCAGTAGTATATTGTAGTGTTCTAGTGCTATACTGTAATATACTGTTCCATTGTTATACTGTTCCAGTGTGTTTAAATGCTTTACTGTTCCATTGTTATACTGTAGTGTTTCAGTGCTATGATGTTGTATTCCAGTGCTATACTGTTGTATTATTATACTGTAGTTCTTTATTACTATGATGTGGTGTTCCTGCATTTTACTGTGTTCCACACTACACTCTTCCAGTACTATACTGTAGTTTTCCAGGAGTACTGAAAATTATAGTTGAGCAAATTGTGAATTATAAAAACGTGATCATTACAGTGATCTGTGTGTGTGTGCACGTGTGTGTTACAGGGCCGCAGTGTGTAAACTGGGGTGTGTATGAAAAGGGAGCAGTGAAGGTGTATGAGGGCGATGCAGGGAGAGTACACTGCCCTCTCTTCTCACACCCCAAGGTGTATAACTACACTCAGATCCAGAATGCAGGACACACACTGCTCTGGTACCGTCATACACACGAGCTGGAGGAGCCGGTGGACCTGAGCCTAGCAACGTTCGCCAAACACAGAGATGCGCTGTGGATACAGCCGACCAGCATGGAGGACAGAGGAGAGTACATCTGCCTTCTCAGGTATATACACAAACACACACACACACACACACACACACACTCACACTAAATACTACTACAAATTCTGAGGATGTAAGGTCAGTGTGTGTAAAAAATACCACTAAATGTGTAAAATATATATATATGTGTGTGTATGTGTGTGTATGTGTACGTGTGCAGGAACATGTCCTCGTGTGTGAAGATCAGTGTCAGATTGGATGTGGTTCCCCGTAAGTGGGAGTGTGACGATACACTGCACCATAACGTCACTGTTCAATTGAATAGCAACTACACGCTTCGCTGTCCCAACGTGCAGCACCTTCCAAACAAGACGTACAACGTCAAGTGGTACCATGTGAGTTCCAGTATTATACTGTAGTGTTCTCCAACTATAATGTAGTGTTCCAGTACTATACTGTAGTGTTTCAGTACTATGATGTAGTGTTTTAATACTGTAGTTTAGTGTTCCAGTAATATACTGTAGTGTTCCAGTACTATAGTATAGTGTTCCAGTGTTATACTGTAGTGTTCTCCAACTATAATGTAGTGTTCCAGTACTATAGTGTGGTGTTTCAGGTCTATACTGTAGTGTTCCAGTGATATATTGTATCGTGCCAGTACTATAGTGTAGTGTTCTGGGACTGTACTGTAGTGTTCTGGGACTGTACTGTAGTGTTCTGGGACTATACTGTAGTGTTCTGGGACTATACTGTCGTGTTCCAGTGTAACAGTGTAGTGTTCCAGTACTATATAGTGTAGTATTCCGGGACTATACTGTAATGTTCCAGTACTATAGTGCAATGTTCTGGGACTACAGTGTAGTGTTCTGGGACTATACTGTATTGTTCCAGTACTCTACTGTAGTGTTCCAGTACTATAGTGTAGTGTTTCTTGACTATAGTGTAGTGTTCCTTGACTATAGTGTAGTGTTCCGGGACTATAGTGTAGTGTTCCAGTACTATACTGTATTGTTCCAGTACTATAGTGTAGTGTTCCAGGACTATACTGTGCTGTTCCAGTACTATAGTGTAGTGTTCCGGGACTATAGTGTATTGTTCCAGTACTATAGTGTAGTGTTCCAGTACTATACTGTATTGTTCCAGTACTATAGTGTAGTGTTCCGGGACTATACTGTGCTGTTCCAGTACTATAGTGTAGTGTTCCGGGACTATACTGTATTGTTCCAGTACTATAGTGTAGTGTTCCAGTACTATACTGTGCTGTTCCAGTACTATACTGTCCTGTTCCAGTACTATAGTGTAGTGTTCCAGTACTATAGTGTAGTGTTCCGGGACTATAGTGTAGTGTTCCAGTACTATACTGTGCTGTTCCTTGACTATAGTGTAGTGTTCCTTGACTATAGTGTAGTGTTCCTTGACTATAGTGTAGTGTTCCGGGACTATAGTGTAGTGTTCCGGGACTATAGTGTCGTGTTCCTGGACTATAGTGTCGTGTTCCAGTACTATAGTGTAGTGTTCCAGTACTATACTGTGCTGTTCCAGTACTATAGTGTAGTGTTCCTTGACTATAGTGTAGTGTTCCAGTACAACAGTGTAGTGTTCCAGTACTATATAGTGTAGTATTCTGGGACTATATTGTAGTGTTCCAGTACTATAGTGTAGTGTTCCGGGACTATACTGTTCATAATGTTCCAGTATGAAACTAAATGCTCCAGTACTTTAAAATCATGTTGCAGTACCATAATGTAGTTGTTTTATTGTTTAACATCTGTATCATCTCACTCTGTGTGTGTGTGTGTGTGTGTGTGTGTGTGTGTGTGTGTGTGTGTGTGTGTAGAATTGTGAGAGTGACAATTTTGATGGCAACTACAGGGAAGTGCGCAAGAACGAGCTGTTAATCTACCAGATGTTTACATTCTATGTCGGCCCTTACACCTGCGTAGTCACCTACCAGAGCAACGGACACACACTCAACTACAGACATACCTTCAGCCTCAGAGCCGTGTGTAGGACTCTCACACACACACACACACACACACACACACACACACACATCCTAAAACACAGGTGCAAACAATAGATAATGTATATTAATGCATACTCATGAACTGTCTCTCTCTTTCTTTGGGTGGGTGTGTGTGTGTGTGTGTGTGTGTGTGTGTGTGTGTGTGTGCGCACAAATAGCCAATATCGAGTGGAAATACCCAACGATTTTGAATCCAACTCATGACCAGAATTTTATTGTAACTGTGGGTGAGTCTCACTCAGGATCCTTGTTTGTGTTCAGTCTTGTCTCAGCATGTTCACGCAATGTTACACAACCACTACACATTTTTTTATGTATGTACATTTATATGTAGGTTATTCGCAACAATATCGATTTGATTATAAACTTTGGGGGGCGAATAAGACGTCCCCCTAACGACCGATTTTACAAAATGTAGTCAAAAAGTTATTGTTGTTATTTAAAATGTTGCAAAGGGAATGGAAATGAAAACAAGTGGGAAAACGTGGAATTACTTCCTTACTGTCTGCCGCTGCACCTAGCAAAAGCAGGATGACTCAAATTCATCATGCTAAGTGTCTGGTTTCCATGGTAACCCCGCAGGCAAGGACACGGAGTTTGTCTGCCAACTGTTCCTGCCGTACCTTAGCGACGAAGAGCCGCAGATTTGGTGGAGCATCAACAATAAGAAGCTGGAGGAGCTGGAGGAGCCTCGATACACCTCGCCCGAAGCCAGGCATATACACACACACACACACACACACACACACACACACACATTAAATTGCCAAAAGTATTGGGACACCCTGCTTTTCCAGCCAGATGTGCTTCTTGCCCAAATTGTTTTGTTCACTTGAACTACATGGGCACAATCAAGATGGATCAATGCTTAAACAACAAATTACTATTTATTACTATTTATTATAAATAAATATAAATAAATAATATCGTGCTCCCCATCTGACCTCACCTACACCCCAGTACCTGACTTTCCTAACACCCTTATGGCTGAATGAAATCTCACAAATCTCCACAAATTGTAGTGGAACATCTTCCCAGAAGAGTGGAGGTTATTAGAACAGCGAATGTGGAATTTGGATCTTCAAAAAGAAGCACATACGAATCTTATGGTCAGGTGTCCACAAACTTTTGGCTATATAGTGTATTTGCAATGGTCAGTTTTTGCATTCGAATTGTTTTTCAGTGTATATATTTGTGTGTGTGTGTGTGTGTGTGTGTGCGTGCGTGTGCTTGTCTGCTTGTACACACACAGTGTGCCAAAGAATGATTATGGGGATCGCTTAATGTACAGAGTGTTGTATGTGTCACCATTTAAAGAAGAAGATCTGCACAAAGAGTTTCGCTGCTCTGTCCAGTACGGCAAAGTATTTCACAGCAAAACCGTCACGCTAGAGAAGGAGGGTAAGCACACACGCACGCACACACACACACACACACACACACACACTCGACATTTGTCTTCATTTGATTGATTTTCATTTATAGTGGGCGTTTAACAATGGACAATGTCCCAAAGCAGCTTTACAGGAATTAATAGCGATTATAAATTGTAGTGTCATAAATCAGTCCCTGGAAGTTTATCCCTAATGAACAAACCAGTGGCGAAGGTTTCAAGGGAAAACTCCTCAAGACTTCATAAGGAAGGAGCTTTGAGAGGAACCAGACACGAAAAAGAACACGTCCTCATATGGGTGCAGAACTGTTGATGATTGTTCATTGATATATCACTTTGTAAAGTGTGTGTGCGTGTGTGTGTGTGTGTGTGTGTGTGTGTGTGTGTAGTGTACATCCCCTCAATAGAGCTCGGCTGCGGTCTCGGGTTGACTCTGGTTCTCGCGTTGGTGCTCTTCGTGTTGTATCGAGTGTTCTGGCTGGAGGTGCACCTTCTCTATCGCTCCTGGTTTGGCACAGATGAGAGAGATATGGGTAACACGTGTGCACACACACACACACACACACATTGCAGAACTCGTGACAATGTTGTTCTTCCTCCGTGCATGTAAACTTTATTTCATTACTTACAGTTATGAAAAAAATTTGATTTCATGGTACTTGCCATATTTGGGATACATGGTGTGTATCACGATCTATAACTTAGCTAACAAACTGTCTGCGAATTAGTGGTAAATTCCAGGCAAAAAAATCTTTTACCGAGTTTGATGATTCTTTTCTTTTAAATGTCAATATAATATACAGGTATGCGCTGGAACACCAAGACATTTCATTGGCATTGGTTTAAAAATATATTAAATCACAAAATCAATGAATGATATAATAATATACACTGTAAATTTTGGGGAAACCGAACCATGAGTTATGTACTTTTTGAGAATCCACATTCATCCACAAGGGCATTAGTCAAGTCATGTACTGAGGTCTGGCGTGATAGAGCAGAAGCTTTTCCACATCTTCTCACCCATGGAAAGCAGATCTTCGTTGAGCTGGATATGTACACGGGGTTTTTGCATGTGATGCTCGAACAGATTTGGGTCTACAGTTAAAATGTCATGCTCCCACATCCAAAGACGTCCGATCCAATTGTGTGCCTCCAACTTTGTGGTAAATGTTTGGGGCAGATCATGTATAATGTATTAACAGATTCACTTGTGTGTGTGTGTGTGTGTAGATAATAAGGAGTATGACGTGTACATCTCATACGCACGCAACACCGAGGAGGAGGAGTTTGTCTTGGCAACACTGAGGCGTGTGTTGGAGGCGGAGTTTGGATACACAGTGTGTATATTCGACAGAGACAGCCTGCCTGGCGGAAGTGAGTATTTAAACCCTCCCGCTACAACAAGGAGCGTTGAAAAAAGAATGTATATGTATAATGTGTGTGTGTGTATGTGTGTGTGTGTGTGTAGCTGTAACGGAGGAGACTCTGCAATTCGTCAGCCGTAGTCGGCGTTTGCTGGTCATCCTAAGTGCATGCAGTGCATTTCGGGATGCGCAGGCTCTCCTGGAGGTTCGGGCAGGGGTGTCAGCCATGCTGCATGGCGGCAGCATAAAGCTGGTGCTGATCCAGTTAAAAGAGTCTCGCGCAACACGCGACAAGAGTCACAAACCGGACGCGCACCAGTGCGTGAAAGAGCTACGGCGCGCACGTATCGCTCTAGCGCTCGTACAATGGGAAGGAGAAAAGTCGAGCTCGCTCACGTCTCACTTCTGGAAGAAATTGCAGCTGCAGCTGCCCGTGCGAACACCTACACACACGACAAAGCCTGCACAGGTTACATCATGTACTGATGAGAAACAGAAATCCGAGAGCGCAATGCTAATGCTGGAGAGCATACCTGATACACATCTGCACAAAGCAACCTACAAACACATTTCATAGAACATCATCATCGTGTGTATTACTTGCCCATTGAACTCGCGGGTTCACCACTGTTCCTCCCTTGGTACACTTTTCTTACATTCTGACTACTGCAGACCCGGAACACCCCACAAGAGCTACAGTTTTGGAGGTGCTCCGACCCAATCATCTAGCCATCACTCTTTGGCTTTTGTCAAAGTCGCTCAAATCCTGAAGCTTGGCCATTTTTCCTGCTTTTAATACATGAGGACAACATTTTCACTTCCAATATATCCCACCCACTAACAGGGGCCATGATGAAGAGACGATCATTGTTATTCAATCGCCAGTCATTATGTCATTCCTGATCGGTGCACATACATGTACATATATTTATTATTTATATATTCTGAAGTTTGAGGACACCTGACCATTGAATACATGATTATTATTAAACATTCCATTCCACATTTAGTTCTCATTTGCTCTTATAATAAGCTCCACTCTTATGGAAATTTGTGCGATTTCATTCAGCAACAATGGTGTTAGTAAAGTCAGGTACCAATGTAGGTGAGGTGATGAGGCCTGGGGTGATGTTCTAATTCCTTCCAAAGGGGTTTGATAGGGTTGGCCTTTATAGCAGGCCACTTAATATCTTCCACACCAACCCATACCTTCATGGAGCTTGTACTTAGGGGCATTGGAAAAATTGCATGCTATTGTCATGTTTAAAAGGTAACGCCAAAGCGTTTTAATTGACACAAAGTTATAGAAATATGATTCTATTTATTTATTATTAATAAAAAAAAACATACAGGTAAACTTACTCAACCAGCTGGTGAGACAATCAGGAGCTGACAGTGCATGTTTATCAAGGAGTAAAGGTCACAGGGTTTCTTAATATATTAGGGACAGTTTTTCTACTTAATTAAACACTGGTGTATATTTTATGTAGATTTTGATATACTTTTTTAGGACACAGGGCTTAAACCTAAATGATTATTATTTTTTGTACTTTTTTAATTTTAATTAATAATAATAATAATAATAATAATAATGTATTTTGCTTCATTGAATTGTAAAATTGTTTATAGATGGAGCAGCTGGCAAAACATTGATGAGTGCGTTTGTTTGCTAACATTGGCTAATTGTTCCTAGCCAGCATCTGTATATGATTTGCTTAAGTCTGCTAAATGTCTCTGCCAGATCAGTGTTTAGCTAATTTTCATGCAAAACTCTAGATTGTACTGACCTACCTAGCACTAACCTAAGCACTAACAATAGCTCCAACCTTTGTATTAGCATAAATGTTTCCTGTGAAACCTTTTTCTTGTGGTGAAAAAAAAAAGGCATGTACATTAATTGGTTTGCTGCAAACAATTCATTAGTTTTTCAATGAGGAGTTAACCCTAGAGTATTTGAGAGTTATGTGATTTATTAGTTGCTAAGTATCACTTTATGAATGTAGGAATGCCCTGTAAAGGCATTCAATTATTTTTTATTTACATTTTTTAACAACCTGATCATTAAGCCTTTAATGGAGTGTGGATGTGTTTCAGTATTCATGCCATGCATATTATTTCATTGCTTTTATAATGTCATTATCACTCATGATGTCATTTCAGATGTTTTATTTTTGCTAAAACAAATAAATATCATGTTCATATTAAACAAAGTAATACATGTCATTCAGACTTCTTAAAGATGGATATTTAATTCACATTCTACGCATACATTCAGGCACCTGATCAGACAGCACAGGCAGAAATGCTCTCTCTTTCTAATTATGGATCACAAATGCACTTTCTCTCTCTCTCTCTCTCTCTCTCTCTCTCTCTCTCTCTCTCAATAATTGCAGACATGCTCTTCCTCACTGAATTACCAAAGACGCTCTCTCAGTCTCTCAGAATGATCACAGCTGCTCTGTCTCTCTATATGATAACAGATGCTCTATTCCTCACTGAAGGATCACAGATGCTCTCTGAATTATCGCAGACACTCTTCCTCAGCGAATAATTGCAGATGTTCTTTCTGTCTTTCTGAATGATTGCAGATGCTCTCTTCCTCACTTTAGAATCGCAGATGCTCTCTCTTTTTGAATTATCGCAGACACACTTTTCCTCACTGAAGAATCACAGATGCTCTCTGAATGATCGCAGACACTCTCTTCCTCAGCGAATAAGTGAATAATCGCAAATGCTGTCTTCCTCACTAAAGGATCGCAGATGCTGTCTATCTCTTTGAATGGTCGCATACACTCTCTTTCTCAGCGAATAATTGCAAATGCTCTTTCTGTCTTTCTGAATCATTGCAGACACTCTTTTCCTCACTGAAGGATCGCAGATGCTCTTTCTTTTTGAATAATCGCAAACGCTGTCTTCCTCACTAAAGGATCGCAGATGTTGTCTGTCTATGAATGATCGCAGATGCTCTCTTCTTCACTGAAGGATTGCAGACTCTCTATATCTGAAATGCCACTTAACTCCCAAAACAAGTATTTTTATCAGACTTTGTACATTCGCTTAATAATTAGTGACTGAATCAGTCACTATTTTCATCTATTTTCATAATATATTTTGGCACATACTGTATGTTTCCAGGTAAATGAAGATTTTGGAAAATGTTTTCAGTCACTGGAAGTAAAGCTTTAACCCATTGCTTATGTGAAAGAGAATCATTTTTTTAACACTTGTCCAATGCATTTTGCATATATCGTAAATGTCTTCAGATTCTCTTGATCAAAGCTGCTGATTTGGTGGTTGTCATATCCACCACTCTGGTGCTACAAATCTGACAGTGATCATTGGTAAGACCCAAGAGTAATCTTAAGACAAATCACCAACCCTGACCAGAATAAAGATGTAACCAAAGATGAATGAGGTACAGTAGCCCCCACACCACCACCACCACTATTTTCTTTTCTGCCTGGGACAAGTGACACCAACTACTAGGGTCAAACTCCAGGGTCAGTCCTGAGTTCAATCGCCCAAAGGTGAGAATAATTGACGCTTGTTGAAAGTACTTGCATTTCAGACACATTAATTCAAGGCCTGAAAAGTACTTGAAAACAAATATAGGTCCTTGAAAGTGTTTGAATTAAATTTAAAATACATTTTATTTGGTAGAATGGTGCTTTAATCGTGTTAGGAGTCTGTATGGATACAATGAAATTCTAGCCAGATAGCTAAACTTAAAGTGAAATAGCAAAAAAGAATCATTTGCCCCTTACTATTAGAATATTTGTTTAGGGATTTTTAAACCTTACATTGCAAGCAGTGTTCGAATGTTTTCCGTTGCGGTACGTCCTCCTAATTTCGTACTGGGCAGGGGTTGGACATCTGTTTTGCACTGTTTTCCAAAGTTTGCTTATTACTTACACAGAAACAGAGCAGTGACACTGACTAGGTAGTGTGTCTTGCTATTGCACAAGTGTCTCCCATTGAGATGAGTATTCCTGCTGGATTGAGAAAGAGTCCAGGAAGCAAGTGTGATATTTTGTGAATGATGACTAATGGGTAAAGGATGCCTATTGTGGAAAAGAATAAGGATAATACCCTTTAACGTTTGTGTTTTGTGTGTGTGTCAGACCTAGCCGAGTCAGTCCTCAGGTGTATGCAGGCAAGCCGGCGGGTTGTGGTGGTGCTCAGCGGACCATGCGTGTGTGAGAAGAACGTTCAGAGGCTGGAGTGTGGGTTGTGTGTATACCTCCACGACACGTACGGTACCCCGCTTATTACGGTGCGTTGGCGGCGCACACTCAGGGCCCCATGCTGTCGTGAGCTCGCCGAACTGCGCCGGTGTGCCATTTGTGTACACTGGCATGGTGCACAATCCCAAGACCTCACCTCGAGTTTCTGGAAAAGACTAAGGCTTGCACTCCCGGGTCGGCCACTTGCTCTCGGTCGGAGACTTATCGACAGCACGTCGTCACACTCCGACCTGGCGTCGGTGGCACTTCGTCGTACACACGCTCAGACACGTGCTCACCTACACACAACTGGTGAAAGAGCGCTTGGCTGTGCATTGTGTCCAAGTGACTGTAAAATGATAAATGGCAAAGGAAACAACAAAATACAGAGCACACACTGCTGACATACAAACACACAACATTACGCATATAAAACCATCGAAAATATACACAATTGTGAATTCTAGACCACACACTGTGAACATAGTTGCATACTGGGTACACTACTGATGGACTTTTCAGGGATATGTTTTCTCTCTCTCTTAGACAAACAAGAACATGATCCAAAAAGGCTGTGTAGGGCAGTAATAAATAGTGTCTGTTCTAAAATCCTATGCAGTGGAATAGCTTTACTTTGCTGTGTTTCATCGCTCAGACACCAGAGGGCAGCACTTGACTATCTCTGAAACAACGTGCCATTACAATAAATAAAGGTGAATTCTAATGCGTCTTCAAATTTCTTGCTTTTCAAATATCTGACCTCCAATTCTACCTGGTATTCCAAGCTTTTCTGGCTTCAGGTCATGAATCTCATTCTACCCAAAGAAAGAGAAGAGAATGAGATCCTCAGTGGGCTCAGTGTCAGCCATTCATGAAGATGGACGGCCAGTGATGTCTTGTAGGCTCTGAAATCGTTTCACATTATCCTGCAATCTAAAGACATGCCTTTGAATTTGGTTACCTTAAACCGTTCCATTGACTTCTTAGGGTGGGATCTTCATAGCCTTCAATGGTTTAATTGTTATATTATTGACTCGTGTGGTATCCACAAGGGAAGTGCTTCTGTTCTGAGAAATATATTCTCTGAAATATATTCATGGAATGAACACTAATTGTTCCTTAGCGTCATTTTTCTGTTCAGACTAAAAACAAACTTTTCACAACAGACATTGAGGATCCCATGTCCTGCATCTGTTGTCTAAATTACCTCAGAAAAAGCACATTTCAGTTGGCAAAAATAATAATAATCAAATAAATAATCATGTGGACTACTTATGAAACTGGAACAGATGCTGTGTCGGTACACAAATTTGTATACTTTTGTGTTTGTAGTATTCTGGTTTTAACTAAATCACCATGTGACTCCCCCTGAGTAATGTTTTGCGGGGTCTTATGGGAGAATCTCCTAACACAAATGGGAGAATTTGGGACACACACAAACACGCTTAAGGCTAGTTACATTATATGAAAAATGTATTGAGACATTTTAAATGTTTTTTATGTTTTTGTATAGTTCTTCTTCAAACTGTTAGCACAAATCTTGAAACACACAATTATATAGGATGTTTTTAGATTCATGCACTAGCATTAAACTTCCATTCACTGTAAATAGGACATCCAGACAGGTTTCGGCTTGACAATGCCCCTATGCACACCCAGCTCCTTGAAGATATGCTTCACATGCGTTGGAGTGGAAGATCTTGAGTGTCCCGCTACAACTTTCTGAACTTAACTCTGTTAAGGATGAATTTATTCAGAACCTGACCTCATTGATGCTCTTGTGACTGAATGGTCACACATATCCCCAAACACTCTAGTGGAACATCTTCTCAGAAGAACATAGCTGAGCTTGATTGCAATAAATCTGAAGACATATCAAGACAGTTTAGTAAAGAAAATGGTCAAAATCCCAATGTCCAACTATGTAAAATGTGTTAGGGGTTAATTCTAGCTGGATGCACATGCAATGTGGTAGATCGGTACATTGCAGCACCAAACTACAACTGGTTGCCCATGAACAAGCCAATTAACCCTCAAATGCTCAGTTGAATCTATGAGATAATTGTAAGTCACTCTGGATAAGAATGTCTGCCAAAATGCCCTGAATATAAATGTACCACTGAGATTTACCAGACAGATTGCAGGACAATGGTATACATTGTTTGCTGCATTCAACTACAGGTTGTAACTTGTCAATCAAGACCTGTGATAAATAGGAAAGAATAAACAACAACAAACAAGAAAACACTCCAGCAATTAGGAATTAGGACTTTGAAGACTTTAGCTTTCTCAACTCCAAATTCTTCAAGTGACATCAAGTCAGCAGTTAACGAAGTAGTACCTTTAAAGTATCTGTAAAAGGGTTGTGCATGCAAGTAGTTGCTTTAGAGCGATCGCCTCATGTATTTTCTCTTGTTAAAGCTATAATTATAGTTTGCTGTTCAGAAGAGAATAATATGCAAAAAATGAGTCTCCATACCCCTCCCCCACCACCCATTGACACACACTTCCTAGCTTGAATCACCAAGGTCAAAAATGACACTATTTCCAGCTTTGACTTTACACTGATGAAACCTTGGACACACAGGTGTGTGCCTTTTCAAATCATGTCCGATCAAATGAATTTTGCCCAATTGGATCAATTGGTTCAATTTCAAGAGACACTTAAACAATAAGCACTTGAGTTGAATGTGAGTACCTTAGATGTTGTGTATTTACAATTATTTCCAATTTATCACCACCTTCAACCTCATAAGCATGTTGCATTTACAACAGATGTCCTCTTTTTTCGAATTAAATCGTCCTGCTCATTGCTGTCGTCACTGATTTTCCATTACTTCTTCTGACGGCAGTATTTTGTGTGTGTGTGTCGCATTATGGGAAGTAAAACCAAAAACTGCTGTCTGCTTTTTTTTTAATCACACCCGAGTGATTCCAGTGTATCAGAAATGTCATGAGGAAGGTCAAGCACTTTTCTGGCCCGTCACGTTGAAGTTTGAAGTGTGGGGGCAGGTGGGTGGGGTATGGAAATTAGTCAAGCCAGAAAATTACAACATGTGGGACTGGAATTGTAGAAAATGTTTACCTTGAGATGCAGGTTGAAGATGGGGTGATTTGGTCAAGTCACAAAACTTTAGCATGGACCAGACCGATTGCAGTTTAAGGTGTGGGGTTTGGGAGCTGGGCAGTGAGAAATGTGGTCATGGAGGACAAGGAAAATCTTAGATTTGGGTAGCAGGTGGAAGATGTGGTGATTTGTTCAAGCCAGGAAACTGCAACATGGAGGACTTGTAGAAAATCTCAAACATTTGGGGGCAGTAAGTGACTGAATGTGGTCAAGTGAGGAAAACGCAACATTACAGACTTGTAGAAAATCTTAAATATGGTGAGCATTTGGGAGATTGGGTGTATTGTTGCACAAAAAAGTTGAATTCCAACAACGAATCTATCATTGCTTAAATTACCACTAATCCAAAAGCAACTATGACAGTGAACAAATATAATAATAATACATTATATATTCCTCTCTGGTTTTATTCCCAGTATAAGTACTGTCAAGATGGCTGCCAAAGAAGTGTATCATAGCATTTTTCATGCATTCTTCAGATCTATTTGTTAAATAAAGAAAATAAAACATCCATTATAATTAGAATAGATCTGGCTTTCACTAAGAAAACAGTACCTATTGGTGAGAGAATCTTCTCATTTTTTTTTTCCCCACAATTTTTTTTTCCAGCCGTATGTCCTTCTTCCTCAAACTGTTACCACAAAGTTGGAGGCACACAATTGTATAGGACGTCGTTTTTCCCTGATGTGGTAGAATGACATTTTCCTTTTGAACTACAAGACCCAAACCTGTTCAAGCATGAAAATACCCCTGTACCAGCTCTATGAAGATCAGGTTTCCATAGGTTGATATGAAAGATCAGCTGTTAAACTCTATTAAACACCTTTGGGATGAATTTTTTAACAGCAAATGTGAAATGGAATGCTCAGAAATCATCAAAAATATGACTCTTATGCTCTGATGTCCATAAACTGTTGTTCATATAGTGTATTTGCTAGGTCATAATAACTCATGCTACTTTTCCCAGCAAACACCATGGCATTTAAACAGGTACAGTGCGTACTTGAGCGTGTGTGTGTGTGTGTGTGTGTGTGTGTGTGTGTGTGGGTGGATAGGTAGGTGTTTACTGAATCACTGCTTCTGTTCCAGAGAATCAGATTTTAGATTCAGTACTGTATGTGATATTGTTTCTCTAGAGTGATGCATCATGGGAAATATCGAGAGATGTCTCTGCTCGTAAATGGAGGGAGAGGTGGCGCTAAAAAAAAAAAAAAAGAGAGAGAGCAAAACAGGTATGTGTTAAACTCAAAGAAAACCCCTCTGTCATTCCTCCCACATCAACTTTCATACTTTCTCACACACTAATATACACACACTTGTTTTAGTAGCCTTTTAAGGAAGTCCCACTGGCTTTACTGTTATTATTATTATTTATGATTCATTATTAATTATTATTACGAATGCTGTATATCTTTTAGCTTTGTTTTTTTTTTCTTCTTTAATCAAAGCTGGACTGGGGGAAAAAATCCCCTCAAAGTCTATATAACCGATGTGCCTTTTTTTATTATTATTATTTCTTATAGGAAGTCCCCGACGTGATATTAAAAAATGTATAAATGACATATTGTATATGAAAATTATTGTAAAAACAAACAGGTAAGTTCAGGGAATCAGACTGAAAAGTGAACAGACTTACCGTATATTTGTGTAAATCTGAGTAATTCTGGAATCGAATGACTGTAAGGGGAAAATAAACCATAATATATACATTTAAATGGTAGTGGTGTAGTGTTTCTTTTTCTTTTTTTTTTTTTTGACTGGAATTTTTGTATCAACTTACAAATGAAAGATATAACACTATATAAGAACATCATTTCTGTTTTGGACTCAAATCTCATTTGTTATTACTGTAAATAATAACAAATAACACAAATGCAAGCTAAATAAGGCTAACTCATGGAGAAATCCGTTTGTGAGTTAACAGTTTGAATGAACAGTCCTGATGAATACATTGATGATGCTAATTCCTGCTTTTTGTTTATTTTAATCCAGCACAAATTTTCCATTTGTACCTTGGATGTCAAATGGCGGCTTCATGTAAAATATGGTTTAATTAGATTGGAGTGGAAGTTCTTAAGTGGCCTGCTATAGAGTTCTGACAGAACACCTTTGGGATGAATTGGATTACCATACCGTATATAATCAGTTGTCGACAATACAATGTCTTTATACAAACCCGATTCCCAAAAAAGTTGGGACACTGAACAAATTGTGAATAACAACAGAATGCAATGATGTGAAAATTTCAAATTTCCATATTTTATTCAGAGTACAACATGAATGACATATCAAATGTTTAAAGTGAGAAAATGTATCATTTTAAGGAAAAAATAAGTTGATTTTAAATTTCATGGCATCAACACGTCTCAAAAAAGTTAGGACAAGGCCGTGTTTACTACTGTGTGGCATCCCATCTTCTTTTTATAACAGTCTGGGGACTGAGGAGACAAGTTGTTTAAGTTCAGGAATGGGAATCTTGTCTAATACAGGCTTCTAGTTGCTCAACTGTTTTAGGTCTTCTTTGTCACATCTTCCTCTTTATGAAGCGCCAAATGTTTTCTCTTGGTGAAAGATCTGGACTGCAGGCTGGCCATATCAGTACCCGGATCCTTCTTCTACACAGCCATGATGTTGTACTTAATGCACTATGTGGTCTGGCATTGTCGTGTTGGAAAATGCAAGGTCTTCCCTGAAAGAGACGACGTTTGGATGTTGTTCTAGAACTTGGATATACCTTTCAGCATTGATGGTGCCTTTCCAGATGTGTAACCTGCACACACACTCATGCAACCACATGCCATCAGAGATGCAGGCAAATACGAAACAAATCAAACCTGATGTCTGTGGAAAAAGTGTGAAGTTAAAGGAAAAAATATCGAAACCGTCACTCGGAAAAGGTTGCAAGACGATCTGAAAGCAGCTGGAACGTCAGTGGAACAATACATTTTGGTGAGATAAAATTTAATAAAAAAAAGGGTTACAATTAATGTTCCAAGAACACCATATACCAACTATACAAATGTGTGCCTAAAATTTTGTGGTAGGAATTTGGGGAAAAGGCAAATATGATAAATTCAGGTTCCCCAGAGAGTGTAAATGCATTCTATGAAAAGAATACCCACGAACACTGATAAATGCTTGACTAACCAAGCAACATGTTTCACCCCACTCACTTTCCAAAGTAATAATGTTAATGTCAAAGAGAGTGTATGTTCTGTCCCCTGAGCTTTAAAGCTAAATTATGATGGGTGGTTTTTACGATTGCTTTTCATTGGATAAGGTATGAATAGTTATTCATTTGGGATTTTATTGTTAATCTTTTAATTTTCCATTTTGTTAGAAGGAAATCTTCAAGTGAACAAAATATGGCAGTGGGGGGAAAAAATCAGTTCTTTAGAAGTTAGGGACTTTTTTTTAGGGACACAATGATTCCTAACCTCATTCTATAACCACTTTTTTTAAGCTCTTTTTGAACCTCACAATGAGGTTGCAGGGTACAAGTTCAAGCAAGCAAGCAACATCTCTGTGAGAAACTTGGATCCAGAAGAGAGGAAAAAAGAACCGTCTTGCACACACCAAACACGGGCTACTAATTAAGCATTGGCTGCAGCTGGTAAGTCATTGCGTGTCACCAGCCTTCGTCGACTGGTCAGGTGAGAAGATGTGACAGTGGAGAACTTTCAAAGAAAAAGTGGAATATGAGTCAAACTGTAGTGAAAGTGAAGTACAGTGGCTGGGAAAATTTTGTTTTCTGAGACACATGCATATTTCTTTTGTTTCTATGCAGCAAACAAAAAAAAAAAGAGGCACAAACGCCTTCTGTGGACAGATGAGTTCAAATTGAAATTTTGGCTCCAACAGAAGAACTTTCATAAGACCAAGAACAGGACTCTCACAGTCAAACATGGAGGTTGAAGCTTAATGGTTTGTGGTTTTTTTTTTTGAAGCAGGGAAGTTTGGAGACTTATTTTTGGTAGAAAAGAAACCAACATGGCAACCATTCCATACTTCATCATTATGTGGTTAATTGCAGCAAATTCTCCATACAACAACAAAACAACATGGAGTCATAAGTATCATGGAATGGCTTGCCCAGTCACCCCACCCAAATCCTACTGAACTGCTCTGGGATGAACTGGATCACACGAAAGGATTTCACAGGAAAGTATTTCAGCTGAATGTTTTGAGAAACGAATCTGGATGCTCAGTGTGTAAAACTCTATTTGTGTGGTCGAAGGAAATGTTCATACTGTTATATTGCTCTAGTTTGTTGCCTAGAAACTGAAGGAACATGCATTTGTCTCGCAAAAACCATGAACGATTGGGTGAAATGAGCACAAAGTTTCATAATTTAATGATCCAATTTAAATTAATCCTCATCAGGATCATCAAATAAGGTTGCTTTAGTGTATATTTTTTAGTTTTTCACTATTATTAATGCCATGATATTTCTTCTGGTTTGTCTGTGTTACATTTCCAACTTGATTAGGATTAGGGGAGTGTAGGAACAATAACCATTTAGTTGTTGTGGGTTGTTTGGACAAAACTAGTAGGACTAGAGTAGTTATTGCGTTAACGGTCAAGTGTATTGCTGTAACAAGCTGATTTCAAGGTGTTTAAAGATGTCAAAAAGACTAGACCAACACAGGCAAACTAAACTGTGGACCGTAGGCTCCGCCTCCTCTGGTCAGGTCCTTGCTCTTCATTGGTCCTTTTTTTCCCCCCCAGGCCTAGACTACAATAAACAGGGGACTCCACCTTTATATAGTATAGAGCCAAAGCCAAAACCAACACAAAGGAGGTGGGGGTAAGAATAAAAACAGCACAGACACATAACACACTGTTTCAGTCACAACTGTAGACAGCTGTAGTTTAAATGTAGGTTCAATGTTTAAAAAAAATCTGTAATATTTTATGAAAAAACTAAACAAAACATGAAACCTGTTCTGGTTCCCATGAGTTTGGCCTGAAACTTGACCTAAAAACAAGTGCAACTCTGTTATAATTTTACAGTCAAAGTTGACGTGATAAATTTATCATATAAAGAGATATAGATAGATATGGAGCATATAGATCAGATACGGCACAAAGCTGCCAGTACCCTAATGGGATCATTTTTCTTTTCAACAAATTCATCTTTGGCTAATCTTCTATTATCACAGCTTTGTTTTTAAACCCTGAAAGTCACATAAAGGTCACGTGGGTAATAGAGAACAGACTATTTATTATGTAGGTCTAGCGCTACATTGGAGTAGGTTAGCTAAACTTTTTTCAAATCTCAGTACATTCCTGAGAACTTGTAGCTCAGTGGTCATGAAAAATTGACCACTGATTAGAATGGGCTTTATTGCCGAATTTGCTCACACACACACAAGCTAGAGACAAAAGCTTGTGTATACATTGAGGGTAAATGAAAGAAAAGATTTTTACAGAAGGAACAGCCAGGATGAAAAAAAATATAAATATATGCGCTCAATGTTTTATATACAGGTTTTAGCGCAACTAATACTTCAATCCCGAAAACATTGTTTTCAGGGAAGGCCTTGCATATTTCAGCAAGACGATGCGAACTGCATACTTCATCTATTACAATAGCATCACTTCGTAGCAGAGGAGTCTGTCTGCAGTCTAGACCTTTCACCATTTGGCACATCTTGAAACAAAAAATACAACAAAGGACACCCAGAACTGTTGAACAGCTAGAATCCTGTATCAGACAAATATGGGACAACATTCCTCCCCCAAAACTTTAGTAACTGGTCTCTTCAATTACCAGATGTATATGGGTAGAAGATGTGATGCTACATTGGAGACCTGTTGCATGTATCAAATTCAAAATGTCCCCATTTTTCTTTTCCCTAAAATGGTATATGTTTTCGGTTTAAACATTTTATGTTTATTTGTTTTACTGGGAATGGAATATTGATTTATAAGATTTGCACATATATATAATATGCACTTGAATAGTTTGCATTTTTGCACATTTATTATATTAAACTAATTACAGGTATGACTTCAAGTGTTCATGAAGTGGATTTGCTTGGGGAAAAACTGTTCTTGTGTCTTCTTGTGTGCTCGTTTGTGATTTTGTGATTTTCAATGCCATGAATGCAGCAATAATCTCAGCAGTCCAAGCTGTCCTCTGTTGTCTCCTAATGTCCAACCGAACCAGACATTGAATGACTTACACAGGACAGACCCCATGACGGCTGAGTAACACTGCATGAGCAGCTCCTGTGAATGTACTGTACTGTAAGTCACTGTGGATAAGGACATAAACAGTAGTTTAGCACACACAAAAATCTCAGGTTTATGTTGGTACATTTTCTGTGGTAACGTTAAAACGACAAGCTGTTTGTCTTTTATTCACCTTAGAAGCCGTATATAACTTGCAGTACTCTAGATATCACGACAGTGTAACTTACACACAGTGTTTGGTATTGTTTTAGGAACAAAGATATAATATGACCTCAGGGCATCTTTAGTTGGCTTTTGGAATACACTTTACTCATTGTATTGACCTATAATACATTACAGCTAAGTGAAGAGAATGGATAAACGAGCAAGACGTCGGCTTTGTTTCAGATTTTTCAGAAGATTTTGTTCATAAATCTTCATAAAAATGGTGAATTAAGTGACAAATGAAACAAAAAAACTTTCTCATTCTAAATGTAATGGTTTTTAAATATCTTGCTTGTCACTGTATACCCTTCGAGGGCATTATTGTGTTACTTTCCCTTATATTTCAGAGCACAGGTTGGGAAAACCCTCTTTTTTTTTTTTAACAAGAAGTAGTTCTTTCTGTGTTTGACTAGCCCTAAATCTACACATAGAAAAAAAATCTGGTATTACTGGATTTCAGTCATTTTCTCCCCTATGAGTGAAGTGAAAGAAGTCAATTTTTAGACTAATTCAAATCATGCTAGCTGCTACCAGACTGCCTACGTAGCGTGTGTACGTTTAGCTTCTCAAAAGCATTCAGCTAACAAGCTGATCCGGAAATAGGAAATGGTGTTCCTCTAACCTATTTGTATCTGACTTGAAGGATGACACAGCCTAGCTTTTGTGGAAGCGTTTGCAGGTGGTTTTTGAGTGAAGCATAGTTGGCAGTAAAAAGGATAAATTCCTCGCCACACAGCAGGAACAATGATCTCATTGAAACCCGACTCTGTAACAGATTCTGTCCATAACACCGTAGGAGATTTGTCATGGCTACCTGGGACACTTTGGTTTCATAATACACTCCGCTTCTAGATTAACTCACCCACTTGGGCTCAGCCTTATTCGATCCGGGTGCTAACTGAGCCGATATATTACATTGTGAACAGCAGTGTTGTGCTAGTTACTAAGAAATAGTAACTATTTACAGTTACTCGTTACTTCGTTCAAAAAGTAACAGTTACTTTGTCGATTATTTTCACCAAAATGTAATGCGTTACTGTTAAAAGTAGCTTTTTAGTTACTTTTTAAAAAAACGTTCTTTAATGTTCCCATTAATGGCCTTTTATGCGTTATGATCTACACAAACACAAAACTGACTTAAACACAAAGTAATTTTTAAACACTATTTTATTAAAGTCAGAGCAGCACAAACTGAATATATCACAAGGATTTCTGAAATAAATAACAAAACAAGCTGAATAATATATTCACAATCAAAAACTGAAGTGGCTTCTGCATCATAAAAGCTGTTATGTTGAGCTCTTAAACATGTTCCTTTCACAGCTTCAGTACAAAAACTATCAACAATGTAGAACAGAATACTGGGTTAGCTTCTAGCTTCTAGCTACTAGCATTGAGTTCCTGGAGGAGCTTCAACAAATCGGAGTTGCTGTTTATAGCAGTAGATATGAGCTTCGAACCAGAAAGACACAGCTTACATTCAACTAAAAAGTTTTTGTCTTTATGCTCAACTAAAGTGAAATAATGAGCATATTTCCACTTTGAGAAACTCGTCTTGCTCTCGCCTCGACTCGCCATTACTGCCGCATAGACCTGAATAAACGGAGACACTCCCACAGCGCGTCTTCTTCGTGTTTACAGTGGTTCATCCACCAATCCTACAATGCGACGATGCTGTAAGCAGGTCAGACTGTAGGCTACACTTCAGCCGAAATTAATTCATTTAAAACGGCTAACGCACCATATGGTAACGGTAACGGAGTTACTTGATTTAAAAAGTAACACGTTCCAATATTAGTTACTGTCAAAAGTACCGGTAACGTTACCGGTAACGTGTTACTGCCCAACACTGGTGGGCAGAGCTTTGCCATGTGTAAATACACTTCTCCTAACTTTCATAGCTAACCTGAAATGTACTTTGTTTTGGGGTATACATGCCATAAATCTACACAGAATAACCCAGATAGAAGAAATTGAGAAAAAAATTGCAATGACTGTGTCATTTGTTCCAGAACATTCATTATTTGGCCAATGGTTTTTCCCTCAAACTACAGCCAAAAAGTTAGAAGTTCACAGTGGTGTGGGATGTCTTTATTTGCCGCAGAATTACAATTTCCCTTTCAACTTGTTCCCCCATTAAAAACATCCCAGTATGGAGATCTCCATGAAGACAAGTTTGATTAAGAAGAACTGACTCCTGACAATAACCACATTTCAAACTTTGTGGCTAAATGAAGACAATTCCTAAAAGGTACATTCCAGAATGTTGTGGAAAAGTGTTCGGTCAGATGGTAGCTCCACAAACCATTGGTCATATAATGTAATTAAACCATACAGCAACATGAAGACCGAGAGGTTTCAGAATGTCGTGGAAAGGTGTTCACGTCAGATGGTTGCTCGACAAACCCTTGGACATATAATGTATCTAAACCTTACAGCACCATTGAAAGCAAAGAAACAAATCCAGGACACATTTCAGAAAGAGTCCAATAGAATATGACATAATTACATGCACTGAAAACAGGAAGCCATACAGCAAAATTTAGGGGCCTGATAAAGATTCCATGAGTCAGAAAAGCAAATTGCCAAGGGGTTTCATTGGCAAGAATGCTCCCACCACCATGCTTTACATTTGATCGACACCCATATCCAGAATGATTTACAATTC
>MU551552.1:2088643-2110015 GCA_024362625.1 Silurus asotus | reverse complement strand
TGTGTGTGTGTGTGTGTGTGTGTGTTTATGTTTCGGAATGAAGATCAGAACAAGGAAGAGAAAACCTAATGTTTCTCTGTCTGCGTGTGTGCGCGTGTTTGGTGTGTGTACGCGCCTGTACAGGTCTTTTAAAGGAAACAAATACATCAAAGCGTGTGTGTGTGTGTGTGTGTGTGTGTGTGTGTGTGTGTGTGCGCGCGCGTATTGGTGTTTGTGTGTGTATTGGTGTTTGTGTGTGTATTGGTGTGTGTGTGTATTGGTGTGTGTGTGTGTGTGTATTGGTGTGTGTGTGTGTGTGTGTGTGTATTGGTGTGTGTGTGTGTGTATTGGTGTGTGTGTGTGAATTGGTGTTTGTGTGTGTGTTTGTGTGTGTGTGTGTGTATTAGTGTTTGTGTGTGAATTAGTGTTTGCGTGTGTGTGTGTGTGTGTGAGTGTGTGGGTGCGCGTATTGGTGTTTGTGTGTGTATTAGTGTGTGTGTGTGAATTGGTGTGTGTGAATATGTGTGTGTGTGTGTGTGTGTGTGTGTGTGTGTGTGTGTGTGTGTGTTTATGCATATGAATATACTGTATAATGCTGTGATGTAATCAAAACCTTTAGTTGATCTCTGCAACATGATCAAATAAAGGACATTTAGGTAATAACAATAATAATAATAATAATAATAAGCTCTATATTTTTAATATATCCTCAACATTATTAAGCATGTCTCTATAATGCTTATAAAAAAAAAAACCTGACTATGAGTCTTGATCGAACTTCTCAACCTCAGACAGTGTGTGTGTGTTGATGATTTGTTAAAAAGGATGGGATATATGACATCATGTAACAATTTATTTACAAAGTTTAATCACTTTATTTGTCAGAATTCCCAGTATCTAGATCGACTTGGGGGTAGAGATTAAAATTGATTGATTTATCTATCTGACCAGTTCAGGGTTAAACCCTTCACTCACCGCTGGCATCTCGGCAGTGCTGGCATTTGAACCGACGACCTCCTGATCGCAGAGTCCTAACCACCGAGCCACCACTTCCCTGCCAAGGAAAAACTCGAGAAAAAAGTTTCGCTGAATTTCTGAGGACTCACGTGCGTACTGACGCCACAGTTGTTCTTGACGCAAGCGGGGTTGATGGCCACCAAACCATAAAAAGCCCAGGGTTTACATCATCTTCAAATAACAAGCATCATAGTATATAGGGTGCCATTACTTATTTCCTGTTGGAACGATAAGGCTGATTTGCTATTATATCCATATAAGTATCGGGACACCTGATACCACCCAACTTTATAGGACGTCTCTGAATGTGGTAGCATGAGATGTTTCCTTCATTCGAACTTGGAGAGCCATCTGGATGAAGATATGCATTCCATGAGTAGAAGATCTCCTTGAAACATCACCCCAGGCCTCCTCACCTCACCTAAATCAGTACCTGACTTTACTAACACCCTTGTGGATGAATAAATCTCCACAAAAGAGTTCTAGTGGAACATCTACTGGGAAAATGTTCCAGAATGGGGACTAAATATGGAACCTGATGTTCAAAAAAAAGATATTTATCGCACGGTTTGGTGTCCAAAACTTTGGTCCATACGGAGTTTTTCTATACTAGCAGCTAGCATGTTAAACTAGCTACCTCTGACTGATGTGTTGGGAGTGAACTTCGTGCTAGGTTCACAATGCTAGTTAGCGGCTCACGATCAGGCTAGGCTCTCTTTCTGGCAGTTGGACGCAATGCTGATTCGTTGTTAGCTTGAACGCTATAGCGGAAATAGCCTTAGCTGAAATCTAGCTCGTTGTTAGCACCTGTCATGGTGGCGTCATGCTACTAATGTGTAAGTAGGTCGTGTTTATTGGTCGTATTTGCTAATTTTCTGATGTTTGTTTAATATTTCAGGTTCCTAGTGGTTGCCATTTTGGCGCTGCAGCTGGGAAGGACAGGTAAAGGACACACACACACACACACACACATATAATAGAAAATATTGATATTAATAGCAGTTAAAAAGGCTATATATGACTTGTGTGTAAATTCTTTGTGTTTGTGTGTCTGAAGATGAAAATACTGTGGAGCTCAATTTGCACGGGTTTGTTGGAGGAAGTGTAAAAATGAGCTGTAAGCTGGAACAACCAAAAAACGTTAACCAGGTTTACTTCCAAAAGAAAGATAGTGATGGAAAAGTGACTTTTATCAACGGGTTTTACTCAAAAAAACTCAAAGTGGAACCTGAGTACATAAACCGTACCATCGTCAATCAAACTGAACTCAGCATGGAGCTGCTCAACCTTTCTCCTGCCGACGAGGGAGAGTACACCTGTATCCCATTTTTTAACAGTGTCCCATTTCAAAAAACCAATTTTTACCTCAAAGTAACAGGTATGCATACACACACACACACAATTATCATATATCAGATATTGGTTATTGGTAATTGGTTATTTTCATATTGGTTATTACTATCTCACTGTATCTCATACTGGTTATCGATATCTCATAATTGGTTATCAATATCTCACCATATCTCATACTAATTACCACTATCTCATAATCGGTCATCACTATCTCATAATTGGTTATCACTATCTCACCATATCTCAGACTGGTTATCACTAACTCGACATATCTCATACTGATTATCACTATCTCATAATATCTCATAATCGTTTACTATCTCACCATATCTCGTAATCGTTTATCACTATCTCAAAAGCATCTCAGATTGGCTACATCAGTGGAAAGACATATAAGGGTCCACTCTTGCCAGGCAAAAAACAGAAATCTATGTTGGTTGAAGAGTAAAAAGAGAGCAACCTCCTCAAAATTCTGGTCTCGCAAGCGTAGCCTTAAGAAGAATTTTCCCAACTATCCACCGACATCAACAAATGAGACCCATTCCAATGGGAACAATCAATTGAATGAAATGTTTCATGGCCAGGCTTCCTCTTTTGAGAAAGGTCCTCACATATGTTTGCAGGCTGATGATGCATTTCTGCCTGATGAGACACCACCTTCTGCTTGGTGCTTTTTACATGTGTGACTCAGCTTCTGCTGCTGGGGGTGATCCCTCTTGTGAACAGCGTAAAAATGAGTACTTCCCAGAAACAGTTGTTTTGTTTTTCTTCAGTGAACCGTTTCACGTTGAATCTGTAGAATTAAACCAACAGCTAGCATCCAGAAAGTTCTCTCAGGTTTTCTTCCTCAAACCTTTTATTGTAAAAAAGTTGCCATTTCTTACGTTTTTCCTCCATTTCATCTCACAGCCAACTACAGCGCCCCCACCATTGCCGTCCAGGGATGCGGCAGCGGTGCAGCCGCCCACAACTGCGTGATCGAGTGCTCGTCGGCAGGAGGATTCCCTCAGAGCAACATAACCTGGAGCGTAGTTGGAGGCAACCTGAGACTCCTACTGAAGGAAGAAGAGGATCCTGTGTATCTGATGGACAAACACTCGCAGCTGTGGAACGTGTCCCAAGTTATTACGCTGAACTGCAGCCAGCCGATTAACATCTCCTGCTCTGTCGGGGAGGTTTTGTCATATGCAGTGAGTGTGTGTGAGTACTACAAATATACACACACACACACACACACACACACACACACACACCCCCCAAGTATATATATATATATATATATATATATATATATATCATGTGTGTGTGTGTGTGTGTGTCTCTGCAGGTCCATCATCTGATACCCTAGATATTCGGATTATAATTGCTTGTGCGGTGCTGTTGCTGGTTTCTATTGTCATCATTGTCATTGTAGTCATGAAATGCAGAAGAACACAACTCCCAGGTAAAAGCACACACACACACACACACACACACACACACACACACACACACACACACACACACGGACATACCAAACCACTTTTTAAAGAATTACTTTGTTTGTTTGGAGCTATAAAGTTGTTACTCAATAATTATTACTTTACATTTTTCTGTTAAAAAAAAAATCTATATTTTGTGACTTTAAGCAGCCGGAAGACTCGTTATGTAGGAAGCGACACTTTATAATTAGCTTTTCGTTTTAATTCAGTTCGATTCTTGTCATTCATAAGTCTGTTTCTCTCACACAGGCGATCACACAACAGAGGCCGAGCTTATGAGTTTGAAGTGAGTTTGTGTTCCTTGCACACACACACACACACACACACACACACACACGCTTATGAGTTTGAAGTGAGTTTGTGTTCCTTGCACACACACACACACACACACACACACACACACACACACACACACTGTGCTGCGATCTCATGGAAAACCAAATGCTGAACAGAGTTTTGTGGCTGTGTGTGTTTCGTTTGTTTTCCCCTTCAATTAGCTTACGCCAAGCTGGATGATCACGTGGAAACGCACGCTTTCTGAAACTGAAGATCCGTGTGTGTGTGTGTGTGTGTGTGTGTGTGTGTGTGTGTGTTTGTGTGTGACGGACAGATAATGGAGCAGATGGATTGTCTGAGAGTTTACACACACTCGCCCGCTCATGGACAAGTGCAGTTCGGAGTCAAGCTGCAGCTATCGAGCGTGCGATCTGCCGGAAGAGACGAGCGCCACACATGCTAGCATAATGTTTTGGGGGAGAAAAAAAAATGTCCTTATAATCCTTTTACGTTTTTGTTTTTTTTTCTCAGTGGGAAACGCCTTTTTCAGATTTCTTTTGATGAAATGTTATTTTTCATATTGAGTATGATATCTGTACAGCTGAGTTTCAAGATACTTAATCCCGTCATTAATTTAAAATTTGTATAGATTAGCATAACACTCATTCCGCATGGCATTCGTCTGGCATTCTTCGCAGGTCTACCTTCCTACACGTATGCACGCTTCCCTATCTACTACTGAAACGCCGTGTGACACTCCTACACGTTTCTGGGATGGCTTTTATCATGCTAGTCTGACCTTTTTTTAGGAAAGAACATGGCTGCCATTACTTTAAAAACAATAGGCCTATAAAGCTGTGTTTGCTGGAATCGTGTACATTAGTGTGTATGCTAGCGTAGTGTGTTGACACTGAAACACTCGGTATGACCATAGAATACCTCTAAGAGGAAAGTGTGGAATGCCGGAGCAAAAACACAGCTGTTCGATTCCAGGGCGGGCTCCGATTCCAAATCGTGAATTGGGAATCGATCAAAAGAATAGATTCTGTGAATCCTCACAAGAATTTTACTTCGGGATCTGGAAATTCACGAAGTGCAACAGCATCAAACTCGCATTAGAACAGTTCCAGCTCAAGAATTCGTTTATATTAGTGTCATGGACGAAGAGGGCGTAAACGGAGGCAATCGCAGTCAGAGGTGAATTTGTTAGAGACAGGGAGACGAATGCAAAACCTTATTCCGTGTTCGAGATCGTAACCAGGCTTACGATCAGAGTATTCCGACAATGAAACAGAAGTAAACAAAATATGACAACCCCCAGGACCTACAACACACCCCTGAGGCAGTCCCACCACTCTAGGCCAGACACAAATCCCAAGTCGAACAGGTACATTTTTGGCTTCTTCCTGCAAAGCTGAGAAGTAGATCAGTGGTTTTCTTTGGTGGGCAGACAGGAAATCAGTGAAAGCATCTCTGTAGTCTTGTGGCAGGGTTGAGACAGGCTCACCGAGGACAGAGTGGGAATAAGATGGCAAGGACAGGGGACAAGACTGGGATAGACTAGCAAGAATTAGGTAACAGGGCTGAGATAGGCTAGTCGGGGACAGGACTGGGATAGGCTAATTAGGGACAGGACTGGGATAGGCTAATTAGGGACAGGACTGGGATAGGCTAGTCGGGGACAGGACTAGGATAGGCTAGTCGGGGACAAGGCTGGGATAGGCTATCCGGGGACAGGGGACAAAACTGGAATAGGCTAGCCAGGGCTGGGGCAGGCTCAACAGTTTTAGGAGAGCTGTTACAAGGTTTGTAGCTCAAGTCTGATGATTTGGAATCACTTATGAATTCCAGGGTACTTGGAATCAGATACTTGGACACTTTATGGAATTGATTCCCAGCACAAAAGCAAACCAAAAAAAAAAAACGAAGCTCGTGGCGCATTCTTAAAGGTTAAACGCCAAATGCTAGTTTTTCTACTAGAACTTTAAAAAAACAGAGTGTCGGTTTCACTGTTTTAGAACCCTATCTTAGCTTAGCATTCTAGAACGTTGAACCTAAGTACAGTAGTGTTCTAAACTGCTCAAATAAACAAGCGTTCTAAAATGCTAATCTGTTCTGCTTTCACCCTGTAAGCTTATGCTAGCATTTTTGTACAAGCCATTTCTAGTGATGAGTAATGATGTGAAAAGTTCTCAGGCATATTTATTTTAATTTCGTACTACATGGACTTGTGCTTCCTAGGAGAATGTGTGTGTAAGAGAAAGACAAAGAGGTTTGGGAAGGTTTTTCTTTGATTTCCATCATCTATTTACTTTAATAAACCAGTACATTTCGTGAATGCGAACCTGTTGTGCGCATTCATGCCAAGTCCTTTGTAAACCTCTTGTGCTGTAAATTTGGACTGTTCATGATACAGGTGAAAATTGTGCAATAAATCTTTTTTAACCATTTGTGTTTTAACTTCTTGCACAAACACGCCAATCTAGAAGTATTTAACAACCTTTCATTAGTCAAGAAAATGTCATTCGTTACTGTACTGTACTGAGTATCGTTTTCACGGATCTGTACTTCACCAAAGTGTTTCTTTTTGAGGAGACTTTAACTTCACTACATTTCAAGTCTTCAAAGTACTCGACTACATTTTGCATAATCGGTTGACCCTTTTTATTTATTCGTGGACTACTATTCCATCCACCAATCGGGTGCTCCGTTTGAAACTTGTCTTGATTGACGCTTGCTGGTATCTAGCATGAGAAACTCCAGACTTGGACTCACCACAACATCCGTGGCCTCGTTCACGCGAATTTATTTGAAGTTTTTGGGTTCATGATCATTTGAATAGATATCAGTGTTCGGCCCATTAATATCATTCTATGAATAGATTGGTGTGCTGAGATACCCATCCCTTCCCGCCTTTTATTATACTTTTATACTTATTTTTTTTCTGTTACATGTTGGACAGTTTTCAAAAGCATTTCACTGCATGTTGTACTCTGTATGAATGTGTAGGTGACAAATAAAATTTCTTCTGATCTGATACGTGTCTTTCCACATAAGTTGATTAAGAGTCTTGTGCCAAAAATGATAGTAGCAATCCAGCCAAAATAAGTCATAGTACATTGGATACTTAAGTACATTCGGAGGCAAAATACGCTTTTACTTTTACTCAAGTGAAAGTTTGAAGGGACACTTGTACCTGAGTCATATTTTAGAGTTTACCTTAAGTACATGGTTTGTACAGTAATAACACGTTTTCCAGTCATTTCTGAAATACGTTCTTGTCAAGGAATAGTCAAGCAAATCCTCCCACTGAACAAAATGTATGCAAGGTTCCATTTCCTCTTTTTTTCAGCGTGGTCATCATGGAAGTACAGAAGAGTTTGACTAATATTTTTAGTGACAAAAAAGATTACAACTTCTCCCGAAAATATAGCAATCCCATTGATTTTGAAGAAAAGCTTTGGTTGTATTTGATCAGTGGTGGCATTAGCACCTTAGGGATGTACGCCAGTGGCTCCTCTATTTGATGGTATTTTTTTCCCACACCAAAGACAAAGAAATGATAGAAACTAGGTAAAACCTTATCGGAAACCCATAAAGAATAATTCTGATGCCCCCTTGACCACCCAAACCCTAGTACTCGTCCTAACTCAATGTGTTATAATCCTCTTTGAGGTACACAGAATTAGCTATTTCCTGGAATTTTCTCACACTTATTTGTCTGATCAAAAATACCGAAACATGCGATGGAAAAGTATATCTTGTCGTCCCATGAGATTAAGTTTAAACCCTAGGTTTCACCTATGTAGACTGAATTAGTTGAATTAAAGGAGAAATCAACACAGAAAGTTGTCTATGGACAAACACAAGCATTTTAAAATTGTTTATAAAGTTATAAAAATCAATCAGAGCAATTAAATGAGCATTGGATATATGAGCATAGCCACAACAACAATCAGGAATGTCCTGAAAAGGAGTTAAACCACTGGTGTGCTAACAACCAGACACTCGTCAGGTTGGTCATGGAAATATTCAGCAGTTGATGACAAACTTTGTAAGAGCTATAAAAATAATAATAATAATACCATAATTATCCTCCAGAGGGCAGTAATGAAGCTATCACAATCCAGTAAGGAGACCGAGAGCAGAAATATTAGATAGATAGATAGATAGATAGATAGATAGATAGATAGAACATGATCCAAAGTGAGGTACAATAATGAGTTAAGGGCAAAGCTCAAGGGTCCAGCAGTGGTCATAAACATCTTGACCAGGTTATGTGGAGATACAAAAATCTGCAGAAATACACACACTGACTTTACGTGACATGACTCCCCCAACAGAGCAGATGATGTCAAGCGGCCTGGTGCAAGTAAGAGTAAAGTCCCAACAATGTGCGCAAACACCGGGTCCATTTCTTTCTTCAGCAGGCTGCTCATGTCATTTCCAACTATGTCCCAGGTTACTGTGCTGAGCGGGAATCCTCCTGACGATGAGCATTCGATCACACAGTTATAGGCATTTTGGTTGTCGCAACCCTGGGTCGTTATGATCGGAGTGCTGTAATTAGCTACAATCAAAACATAATACGGTGGAGGGTTAAAATGGCAGAATGCTAGTAATCACATCAGTATCACTAGCATGAATTCTTAGAGATAGAATGCTGGAGAAGACATTGAAAAAAGTTGATAGCATACATATGAGGTGGTATCAAAAAGCTTTGAGACTAGTTTCATAACATGCCAGCAGATGGCAGCACAAGACTGCACGCGTGGTCACAGGGAGCACCGAACTTCATAAATCAGTGTGCCAAAAGACATCATCATGTGTACATTGGGAGCTGTGGGACGTGTCCACCCTGTCTCCTTACACGTGAGTGTCTCGCCGGAAACAACACGATCTCACTTCTGCACCCACTCCACTCGCCAGATTTGCTTTCTGCGGACTTCGCCATCTTCCCGAAGATCAAGGTGCGAAACGAATACTTCATATTTTAGAAGTAGCAGGAACACTAGGGGGCGCTGTATTGCTGTGCAAAGGGACTATATTGAAGGTGGTGTGTAAACATAGATAAATCAAGTACTTTCTTGTAAACAGAGTTGATCTCGAAACTTTTTGATATTACCTCGTACAGTGGTGGAGTTTTTAATGTGCGGGTTCTGGATCATGTTCACATATGGCTTATTCTTTTCATGACAGTTTTTACTTGCATTTTTTAAATTGGCACAGTGAACTGTGTTTACAGACAGTGATTTTTGGGAGTATTCCTGAGCCCATGCAGGGATTTCCATTCCAGAATAAGAGCAGGAACGCAATGATGTAGTGTAAATGAGGATATTTATCTTCTATAGAAGCCTTTGCAATTTTACATCGAGGAACATTCTGAGGAACTCCATAAAATCCACCATTTATACCAAATCATCGTACAGACCTGACCTCATTAGTTGCAAAAATGTTCTTCCTTGTATTGAACTTTTCTTCCTTATTTTTTCTTAAAATAGTTAGCTTAAACAGCTGATATGTTTTCTATGTTCTATTATGAATTAAATATGGATTGATGAGATTTGCAAATCATTGCATTCTTTTTTTTTTATTTCACATTTTACACCGTGTCTCAACTTTTTGATATAATCCGTGAGACCATTTGACAAGATATTGTGTCTAGCAAGCACGAAGACTGCAGTCGTTAGAGGTTTATTTGGATTTTTCAGTAAAATATGAATAAAGTAATGTGCGGGTTCTGCATTTTCACTCGGTTATAACGTCATGTCTTTTCTGGTTTTTGTCTTTCAATAACACTGTTTTTCACTCATATTCCAGATTACACATTTTTAACCTTTACACAAATGTGTGTGTGTGTGTGTGTGTGTGTGTGTGTGTGTGTGTGTGTGTGTGTGTGTGTGTGTATATACCTGTAACTGTAAGGTGAAACCGGGTTTTTTGTGAAGGTACACTGTTGATAAAGAGGATACAGGTGTACTCTCCCTCATCAGCAGGAGAAAGATCGAGCAGCTCTACGCTGAGTTTTGTTTGGTTGACGATTGTGCGATTTTTGTACTCAGGCAACACGTTGAGTGTTTTTGAGTAAAACCCGTTGATAAAGATAATTTTTTCATCACTCATTTTCTTCTGTAAGTATAAATGGGAGACATTGTGTGGTTGATCTGTCACACAGTGCATTTGTACCCTTCCTCCTACAATCCCCTGCACATTGAGCACTATAGGATTGTCATCTTTGCACACACACACACACACACACACACACACACACAAAACACTCAGATTTTACATGAAATATTGAGAATGGCAAGATGAAATGTGTGTGTGTGTGTGTGTGTGTGTGTGTGTGTGTGTGTGTGTGTGTGTGTGTGTGTGTTTACCATGTTTACCAGTGCCCACTAACTGCAGTGTTGAGGTAATAATAAACAGGAACCTGAAAAACAAACAGAACAAATGAACATTTCTGTCAGGTCACAGCAACTCCATTTCCCATCGAACGTGGACCCCGAGGACCACATTTTCCACATTCTGACTGAGCATGTGTGTGTGTGTTCAATTATTCACACACTTTAAATAAAGATACTCTGCTCAAGTAGACCGTCCAAAACTTGGAAAGTCTTCTTGAGACACAGATGTGTGTTCCTTTTTTTTTTTTTCCTATGCAACTAAATCAATGTTCAAAACCAAAATGTACAAGAAGAATGAAATTTCATTGGAATGGAGTCTCTGGAGTCTAAATGTGATTTTTTTTTGGCTCCAAAAGAAGAACTTGGGTGAGATAGAGAGCAGGAGTATTTCAGCTGAAGGTTTAGAGAAACGAATGTTCCCGATGTGGAGAGTGTGTAAAGCTGTGATTTATGCTAAGGGAAGATTTCTTTATAAAAATAAAGCTGCACATATCTACATTTATATCTTTTTTCAGTTAAAGGAAAACTTCATACTGTTTAATTATGAGGAAGGAATAATAAGGAACATGCATTTGATTCTCAAAAGCCATGAAAGACCAGGTGTTTTTCCAACCCTGTTCTTGGACCATTGACATTTCCCAGCCTTGTTTGTTCTGAATGCTTTTTGATATTGACCTGTTTCGGATTCCGATTCTGTTTCTGTTTTGCTGCATATTTTTTTAACCTGCATTTGCATCCAGCTGGTTTTGGTGGAAAGTAACATTTCTTTGTGTAATTCTACTTTTTAAAGTAGTTTTCAAAATCTGTAATTTAACATTGACTTAAGTATGTTTTGTTTGAAGTATTAAACTTAAGTACATTTTAAATCATATCCATTAATGAGTAAAAAAAGAAATAATAATGAAAAATAATAAGGCAAAAAATTGCAGATTTTATTTTGTGCATAAATCACATTTTTCTCGTGTTTTCTTATAATTCTTTTTATTATTGCATTTTAAAATTTAAACAACTAGTTTGAGATTTATATCCTTTTGTCCTATAAGAACTATACCAGAATCCCCACCCCTACGGTTAAAAAAATAACGCTAATAGTAAAAAAATTAGTAAATTTTTGATTGAGTTACTTTTATTTGTGTAGATTTTTAGATCGTTATCTTTACTTAAGTATCTTTACTTTAAGTCAAATTTCATTGAAGTAACTTTTTGAAGTACTTTTACTAGAACACAATTTTACTTTTTGACCTCAGGTCATTTGTTACAGTTACTATTGAATGTAATATATATTTGTAGTAAACACTGTATAAACCAGGTGTTCCTAAACGTTGGTCATTTACGTCTCATGGCGTTCATCCACATCTAAAATTCGTCGAAAACTACTGTAGCATTTACCGAAATCTTGCATTGGATCTGGATGCAGAATTTTATATTTGGTTCTCACAAGTGATTTTCACAATTTAAATTTATCTGTTGCACACAACCAAAGCTAATGAACCTGACCCACAGTACTGCCTGTAACAGCACTCGAATTTGTACTGCGATTTATAATTCAGAGAAAGTAAACAAGTGAAAAAAACATTACATTTTTATGCGGTTCAGGCAAATTGTTGTGTGTGTGTGTGTGTGCAAGCATAAGTGTGAAAATATGTGTAAAGTTTGTACTTACCAATAAACATGTCGCATTTCCATTGGACTGGAGAGAGACGTTCTTTAATGAACTCTTACCCAAACTAGAAAGAAAGATGAAGGGCACAAGGTTTGGTTTCGCAGTTTACTGACTGAGTAAACAAAATGACTCGGCTGATACTTGGGCAAGCTGAGAGCTCTAGTGCACACTGTTTGTGTGTTTGAATGTGTGTGTTTGAGAGAGAGAAAGAAATGAAGAGAAGGAGGGGAAGAGAGAAAGAAAAAGGTGTAAGGGGGGTATACATTTATTGCATTTCACAGATGCCCTTATACAAAGTGATTTATCTAACTTACACATCTGAGCAGTTGAGGTTTAAGGGCCTTGCTGAAGGGCCCATCAGTCCTAACCAATGAGCTGCCATTTCTCCACTGATATAGACATTTCCATTTCCAGATATACCATCAGGGAATTTGGCAAATGCTCTCATACAAAGGGGCTTTACGAAGTTACATGATTGAGCAGATAAGGGAAAGGGCCTTGCTCGAGGGCCCAGCAGCTTTGATTTGAACACACAACCTTCCAACCCTAATGTGTTAACCAATGATTTGCCACTTCCCCAATGCTATAGAATAATACTGATGATATAGATTTGGATTGTGGCCAGTGACTGTGAGCAGTTCCAAACTCTGACCTTCTATGAGAAGAAATTTGGGGTTTTGGATTATGTGGTATTTGGGCAATTTATTGAATTGCCACCGACCTTCTACATTAGGTTCTTCATCTTTTTCCTTTGCTGGTCCCCAAAAATGGGGGCATTTCTACTAACGCTGGTGGCACCTGTCTGAATTTAACTAATTAGATATCGTAAATCCATGGATTAAGGCTGTATTGAAACCAGCTTTCACCAATTCCAGGTGGATGAAGGCACTAATAGCAGAATCCCAGCTTTATATCTGGGATCAAGTGCATAGTGTAGCTTATATACCCAATGTTATATATACATATTTTCATTATTGGATCAATAGTCCAAGTTGGTGTATGCAGATGTGTAGGAGGATCTGATTACTAAAAATGGAAGATTTTATTTTATTTCGAAGGAACGAAATGAACTAAATGAATAATAAAAAAAAAAGATTTCTTCATTTAGATAAGCGAAATTCAAAAAATCGAGTCCCCACACACACAAAGTGTCAGAAACCCAGAGTTTTATTTCATCTTACAAAATCGTTTAAATAACAAACCTGTTTTGCATTTCACTGATGTTTTTTTACAAAGATAAATTAGCATATTACAATATTAAAAACACAACAAAGCTACAAAAAAGCCCAACACAAAATTGTGTGTATGCGTCTGAGGCACTTTGTAACATACATTCACTTCAGCGATTGTCTTGCAGTTTGCATTGTGTGTGTGTGTGTGTGTGTGTGTGTGTGTGTGTGTGTGTGTGTTTTGTAGTGTGCTTGTCCAAGAGGACGTTCGTTATATCATTTTAAATAGTTCACGCCAAGTGTTTAAGACCGGGAAAGTTTGGAAATGTCCACACCCATTTCATTACACAGTGCACTATTTATTGTCGTCATCTCGTCATGTTTGGAAGCACATGGAGGACAGTGTCTCAACCTATGCTAATACACCATTTTATAAGGGAGGCTGAAGGAGATGGTCATGTTCTAGCTGCCCTGAGGTGATATGAAAACTAGTTTATTGTGTATTTGTCCTAAATCTTTGCTAACAATTGTGTTTCAATCAACATGTGTAACTTTATAAGGGATCGCAATGTTGTCAGAATCATTGAATTACAACCAACAATCAAATCCCTAAAACTTGTAAAAGGAAATTAGGCGTTTTCTGGAGATTTATCATTGATTATCTCTTGCTAGTTATGCTAGCTAGCGAACTCTTCGGTTGTCTTTTAGCTGTTTCGATGGCTTTAGTTAGTGTTTTTTTTGTTTCATGATTAATGCCTTGGTCTAGTTTATCCCACTAAGATGTAATTAAATTTTTTTTGGCTCACATAAGGCTGTTTGTGGAAGCTGTATGAAAGATATCAATTCTTCATGGAAGAATTCGGCCACAGCTCTGCGATTTCCGTCACGCAGATAGGGGAAAAAAAAAACATTTTTACGCAAGTACTGTAGGGTTTCGTTTGTTAATGTCGGCGAACTGTATCTGAGATCAATTCCGGGCTAATGTGAGAACAAATCAGTGTTTCTATTGTCTAGATTTGACACAGATTACAGTCAAATGCTTGTCATGCCTAGCATTCGACCAAAAACATATACGCAATTGATCAGGAGGAACGATAACCTACACACACACTTAAGTTTGCCTTCGGAGTCGGATTGCGTTCTAATGCCGTCGATTCCACTACAATTATTACATTTTGTCTGATTTTATTTAGAGTTCTTTCACTTCATTGTGTTTTCTTAAAGATGACCTGCGATGGCTAGTTCCTGCGATGGCTAGTTCCTGCGATGGCTAGTTCCTGCGATTGGCTAGTTCCAGCAGCAAATATATATAAAAAACAGAAGTATGAAAAGTGCACCAGTTTCCCTTTCTAAGGGTTCAGAGTAGATAAATCTAACTGTGGTGAAGGTGCGTCAAAGAAATGAGGAACCACACAGGAAACAGAGTTGCAGTACATCAACATGCAGACAGACCATTACATATAATAAGTATCATTTCCTGGTGCCCCACAACCCACTTTAATTTCCTGTTATACAGTCGGAGTAAGTTTTGTAAAATAATACTGTATTAGAATGACTAAAATAAGGCAGTATCTGGTGGGTTTCGTCATTGAAGGTTTTGCGGTATATTGCTTAGTAAAAGTTGCCGTTTTACGTTTAATAAACTTCACAGAAGTAGGAAAAATTGTCGGGCGAAAACACGGCAGGATTTTTATAGAACTCTTCGATTTTTACTGGGTTTTTTTTAGGTCACTACATTTAAAAAAGAATGAGTATAAAACAGTGTTTGGCTGTACCCTAAACCTAGACTTATTCTGAATTACTCATTTATACAACTGAGCAGTTGAGGGATAAGGATCTTACTCAAGATCCCAACAATGGCATTTTAGTGTTGCTGGGCTTTGAACTTACTACATTCCTATCGATACTCCACCGTCTTCATCGTTCAACAATCAGCTAACAAATAAGACCAATTTAAAGTTATAGCATTTGGCAGACTTATTATTATTATTATTAGCATCTACTTTTACAACTGAGCTGTTGAGGGTTGCTCAAGGACCCAGCTATGGCAGCTTGATGGTGCTGGGATTTAAACTCATGACTTTCCAATCGGAATTCCAGCATCTTAAACACTCAGCTACCCGTTCCCTAGTTCCTTGCACTACCTAAGACCCTTTACAGTTTTAAACTTAAATATATCTAAGTTTTGACACATCAAGATGTGAATCTGTTGCTAATATAAAGGAAATGGCCTATAATGGAGGAAAAACAAATGCACATAAAAAAAAACAACACTCCCATAATGCACTGAATACTTCTGTACCCCCCGGACTGATGTTTAAGTCATTAGTGCATTTATAGTAAGGTGTTTATGTTAACTCTGTAGTGAACTGAGTGTGGTGTTGAGGATACATTTACACTCCAGTAAGCTGTTGTAAAGCAAAGGCATTACTGAACATCACTCGCGACGCATCTGTTTCCCGGTGCTACATAGTGCTAATAACTGTACATGTTGTCCTCAGGGTGCTCGTCTGCATAAGGCAAAAGCCATGGTAATAGTATCCGAATGCAGAAAATAGATAGGCATGGTCTGTATGCGAGGTAAATGGTTATGTTGACTGAGGAGAGAAAAAAAACTTCCTATTTCCCAGGTGTCTTTGCTGCATTGTAGGTGAAAGCTACCACAATTTCAGAGGTCTGGGAAATAAGGCACTTCATTCGGCTCATTGTCCTGTTCCCAAATGTGGAAAAGCAGCCCTGCTATTTCCTGCAACTACACAGCTTCCTGTCATGACACAACTTCCTATTGCATGTTTTCCACTGTTTTCCAGTGTAGAAAAAAAACAACAACCTGATGACATTTGTCCAGACAGAACAATGATGCATAAGTGATACAGTGGCAGCAAGTGTCCACCAGATGTCGCTCTGTCCATGCCAGACGGATTCTCCCTGCCTCACACCACAGTCTCGTTCCCTTTACCACTGACGTTTTTGTTAGTGTGGGTTCGTCGTGTGCTGCTCTGTGGGCAGAGGAGGCGTATCCAGCGGCGTTTCCAGGTCTGCAGTGTCTTGGCAGACCACACCCACATGCCACAAGTTACGCCCACCAGCAAGGACATGAAGATCCTGAGCATCTCGGCAGCGGCGTACGAGTCACTCGGTGCTCGCTGAAAGTCAGACCAATTTGAGACACGATAGAAGTAACACGCCACGACGCAAGAGGCTGGGACAGTGTAGAGCACAGAGAAGACGCCGATCTTCACCATGAGTCGTTCAAGCTTGTCTGTTTTGGCACCATCTTTCTGCAAGTTGGACCGGATCTTAAACAGCGAGACGAGACCGGCGGCAATGAACAAAGTCCCAACAGCCAAATACGTAAACAAAGGTGCCACCACAAAACCCGTGAGTGCCTCTAGGTTCTGGTTGCCGACATAGCACAGGCCGGTGAGGTCGTCCGCGTCGACCAGGCGCATGACGAGCACCACAATGGTTTTGATCGCTGGGATTGCCCACGCTGCCACATGAAAGTAGGAGCTGTGCATCTCGATTGCCTCATGTCCCCACTTAAGTCCTGCTGCTAGGAACCACGTAAGCGTGAGGATTACCCACCACACAGAGCTTGCCATTCCGAAAAAGTAGGCTAACAAAAAGACCACTGCACAGCCAGAGTTCTTCAAGCCATCCCTTGCTAGGATGGGGACGGCAGCCTCATCAACATCGCATGAAACACGCTCGCGTCCAGCTGCTAACAACACCAGAAAGGCGGCGCTGTACGCGTTGTAGCACACGCTCAAAAAGGCAATTGGACGCTCCGGGTACGAGAACCGACCCGAGTCGAGCAGGAAGGTCAGCACGGTGAAGGAGGTGGAGACAAAGCAAAGCCCTGCCCACAGTGCTATCCAGGCATCCGCAAAAGTCTTTGCAGAGCGGCTGTATAATCCAGAGTCATAGCCACACTGCAGGACGCAGGAACCGCTGCGCTTTGACCACACATAGCGGTCTGGCGGACTGGGGTCGTCGCCTGGGTCATGGTCAATTAGGAGGCACTCAGCGTCGAGGCCGTGGCGTGGGCGCAACGTGCGCACAGATGGAAAACGTACGTCGTCCTCGTCCTCCTCGCCCGGACCCTCCATGCACATGTGGGAGTGATCATTTGAGGGTGGGAACAGGCTGCAGTTTAGCAGGTCAGGCCACGTGAAGCCGAATTCCTGTAGCACCGGCAAACACTTCCTCTGTACCGAGAGACACATGCTGCCACACGGGCCGATCAGCTCCGGGACCTTCTCAGTACACATTGGGGCGTAGACTGAGCACAGGAAGAACTAATAGGGAGACAGAAATAAAGTATAAATGACAGCGTTTAGTTCTTCATATATGCACTTCAAGAATTTATCTTGGACATGACTGGTACCCCATCGAATTAACATTCGGAAACAATGGTATCTTCTTCACGATTTAAAAACATTAAGTGGACATGTGTGTTTATGTCTTTATTGCATTCTTGTGTTTGCAGTCTGGTTCTTTAGTGAGCTGAGTGCTTTTTGAGTGATACATTCGGATACCGTTCCCAAGCTATACTTTTGCACTGTGAGTCTGGTAAAGGTGGGAGCAGAGGCGAGACTCTTCAGGCGGGACTCTCCAGATGTATTCCCACAAGAGTAATTTCCATGTCTGGGGCGAGTTCCAGGATGCCCTTGGATTAACCTGCCTGAGACTTATTGCATTGTTCTGCAGTTACTTGGGGATTTTTGTTCTGGAACACGGCTGGTTAGTCAGACATGAATGTTACAGTCAGTGGTGGAAAGAGTAGTGAAAAATCTTTCTTGAGTAAAAGTAGTACTACTTCGCAAACAAAGCAGTGTGAATAGAGTAAAAGTACCTGTCCTTACTACTGCTCAAATTTCCACAAACAGTTTTTTTTTTTTACTGCTGGCACTGAAATTCCAGGCATGTGATATCTGAAAAAAGCAACCAATAATCAGGTAACATTTCTGACAACCATTCTATAGCGGTCTTCAGGGTCCCTGGTGGTCTAGTGGTTAGGATGCGGCGATTCCTGGTCAGGGAACCATCCCCAGCCACTCTTAGTGCCGGTCCCAAGCCCGGATAAATGGGGAGGGTTGCGTTAGGAAGGGCATCCAGCGTAAAAACGTGCCAAATCCAACATGCGGATGACCCGCTGTGGCGACCCCTAATGGGAGAAGCCGAAAGAAAGATTCTATCGAGGTTGTCATCTCATCACGCTTTGCACAATCTACAGGTGGAATTTTAATTACGACGTAAACAATCATCCGCAGCTGTGTTGCTAATATTGACTGATATCGCAAGTCGATCAATGCCGCTACTACTTCCGACGGAAAGGATACTCATAATCTTTTGTATGGCGCTGCGATACTGCGCTACTTCCCCTTGACTTGCTGTCGCTACTTTAGCCATCTGTTTCTCGAAGGGATAAAGTACTGACAGCAAGTTGAGGGGAAGTAGCGCAGTAAAAGTACCGATACGGCACTAAAGATTTTGTAAAAAGTACAAAGTTGAAGTACTTTGAAATACTACTTAAAGTACAACTTCAACTTTGCTACAGTAACGAAAGTATTTGTAATTCATTACTTTACTCCACTGGGTGACTTTTGGACCAGACGTTTTTATGAAACACAAATCGGATTGCAAACGTTCCCAAGTGTAATTCCAGGCAAAGGGGAATGACTGCAGCATGGTCACCCTAGTGTCAAGTCAAGATTACTTAGTGGCATAGGATGGATGTGTGTGTGTGTGTGTGTGTGTGTGTGTGTGTGTGTGTGTGTGTGTGTGTGTGTGTGTGTGTGTGTGTGTTTGTGTGTGTGTGTATATATGTTACAATCGTGCCACAATTTGGTTAATGACAGTTTCCTGCAGTGTACAAACACAAACCAGGAACCAAAACTCCATGTTACTGAGTCCCCACAAAATCAGATGTGTCCAGGAGACATATCCATTATCAGTACATTGGTGTAATATGTTGTGTGTAAAATATGATAACATCAGTGCTGTGAGAAGTCCAAATCCAACTGCAGGTGTAAACTCATAACACACACTTCGAACAGCACACAGTGTGTGTTTAGGTGTTTGTGGGGACCAAATATCCTCACAATAACAGGGACATCTGACTGTTAAAATGCTGTCAAAAGAATTCCAGCTTTTCTGTAAAACTACTGAACGGGGAAAAAAAGATCAACAAATAACAACAACAAATTTTTGGTTATTGTTGTGGTTTATAGCAAATGCTCATGTATTTGTACACCAATGCGTATTTTTTTCCTTTTTTTATTCAAACCTTCGAAGTTTGCCGCGTTTCTCTGTTCCACTCTCTTTTAATAAGTTAATCTCTCTGTTTTCAAACATAATTTACTGCAGCTTTACTACGTTCAAATGCTCGCTTTCGATGTTTGTATCTTTAATTTATGCATATATCATTTCATTATTATACTGAATTTTAATCATTATATTTTAGACGCGTATATCTTCAGAAATGAACAAAATGAATTTTATTTAAACGGAAATAAAATACAAACGATGTTGTATTATATTTTTTAATTTGTTTTTCCTAAGAATGGCTGTCGCCTTGTTAATCATAACCGCAACTATCATTCAAAACAAAACAAATATTGATCATTGATATCGATTTATGAAATGTCGAAATGAAAGATAGTTCAACTCAATATGTGGCTTTTGCATTTTTACGTACACTGTTATACAAACATTCTCAGAATTTTATACCCTATGTTTTTTTTTTTAATAGTTATATAAATAAGCAAAACATCTCCCTTTTTTATCCGATCATTAGAAAATAATCGCCGATTAATCGGTTATCAAAATGATCGTAAGTTGAAGCTCTATATCGATACATATGCACTGACCACCCACACACACATCAGAGGTGGGAAGTGATGAAGTACAAATACTCTGTTACTGTACACGTCAATATTTCTGGTATCAGTATTTTACTTCACTATTTATTTTTCAGACATTTTTACTTTCACTCATTTAAGTTTTTACACAAATATCTGTACTTTTCTACATCTTATATTTTTAACCCAGACTTTAGTTTTGATCTATTCGGTGACCATGAATTTTTGTTCTTCTCATTGTGCCCTTTTTCAGACCATCAACCTGTTTCTTGTCTTTTTCAAACTATCACTGGTGCATCATTTCCAAGAAGTCCAAACTCTTTTACTTTAACTTGAGTGGAAAAGTGCAGTCAGAACTTCAACTTTTACCTTTTAAAACATCAGTATCTGTAATTTTACTGAGTTAAGGATGTGTGTACTTTTGCTAACTCTGACACACACACACACTAAATTTCTCTAAACACAATGTATCAAACTCTCATCAGGGGATGGATGGATGGATGAATGGATGGATGGATGGATGGATGATGGATGGAGGACTCGTACCCGCAGCTGTTTGGCGCATCCGTACTGGATGAGCGGTGTGAACGTGGAAAGCTGCAGCTCGGCGTCCGCCTGAAGTACGTTACCGACCAGGTTCGGCATGCGCGTGACGTTGTAACCCAGATCGCGGCACATGGACATGCGGATCGGTTCGCACGCGCTCTCCGGCTCGTCCTCCTCCTCCGCCGCTGCGCCGGCGGCACCGAACGCGCGCGCTACTCCTGCACCGCCGCACAACGCGATAAGAAGCAGCAGCAGCAGCGACAGACCCGAGCGCGAGCTCCAAGCCATAACTGTATCATCCAATAAAAGAAGAAAAACAAAAAGAAAACAACAAAACCTCCAAAAAAGCCAAGCGGCAGATCCGAGAATTTCCCCGAGCGCGTCTTTTGTCCTTGAATGGAATATTACATCCTCCGGTACGCACGTGCGGCGCAAACAATAATGTGGGCGCGAGCTTCCACCAGACTGCAGCCCTGGGACGAGCGCGCGGAGATCTGGAGGGAGAGGAGGAGTTTACATCTGGAGCGCTGAACCGGGATCAACCAATCAGAGAGCAGCGAGACAGACAGTGGGCGGAGACTATTATTATTATTATTATTATTATTATTATTATTA
>MU551552.1:2082982-2088393 GCA_024362625.1 Silurus asotus | reverse complement strand
AGTAAAATTAGGATTATTTATTTATATTTTATTATTATTATTAAAATCAAGATTATAATTTTTAATCTTTATCATTACACATTTTTAATATTAACATTATTGTTATTATATTAACTATTATTATACTTTATTATTATTACTATTTTATTAATTTTTTTTACAAGGAAGAGGTTCCCTGATGATTTTCTCAGCCACCCTCACCCTCATCACTCTTGTGATCTGACACGGTGCTTGTGGAGATTTCTGAGATTTTATTCAGCTACAAGGCTGTTAGTCAAGTCAGGTCCTGCTGTAAAGTGAGAGGGGGGTGTGTGTGTGTGTGGGATTTCTGGAAATTTTACCACATGCTCACAATTTTGCAGCATGTGTAAAAAAGAAATCCTAAAAATTCACATTTCGGTGTCACTATTGGTTTAGACTGCACACTTCCTGGACACTTTAGTGGACATTTTTGTCCTCTGTTTGTAAGACACCATCATGATTTACTGTAAAGACCTACTGTATGAAGACAAACAGAAAGAGGAAGATAAAGAGGAGAAGGAGGAGGAAGGTACAGGCATGCTGCAGGCTTTATCATTTTATCTTTTGTTTCCTTTTTGTTTCCATCACAGCAGCATCAGAGGAGATAACAGAGAAAAAAAGAGAGGGAGAGAAAAAGACAGAAAGATACTCCACACCCCCCACAAAACACCACCCTTCCCGTGACCCCTGGCTTTGAGAGGTCAGGGGTAATTAGCAGGTTCAGGCTCACACAGCCAGAGGCAGGACACAAAAAGGAGTCATCCCTCTCTCTATTACACACACACACACACACACACACACACACACACACACACACACACACACACACAAACACACAAACATTGTGTTAAGATGCTTTGTGTGTGTGTGTGTGTGTGTGTGTGTGTGTGTGTGTGTGTGTGTGTGTGTGTGTGTGTGTGTGTTCATGCAAGTAACACACTGAGCCTAGATTTTACACATATAAGTTTTGAATCACACAATCCAGGGGTGCGCACACACACACACACACACACACACACACACACACGGTTTTATGAGCGAACAGTACGATTAAATACAGTGTGCAGTGTATCCATGGTTACATCATGGTAATGATGAAACAGCTTCCTTCCATACAGTACACACAACCACAAATATATTAGGGTGTAAACTATAAGAATGTGGTTGTGTGTGTGTGTGTGTGTGTGTGTGTGTGTGTGTGTGTGTGTGTGTGTGTGTGTGTGTGTGTGTTTGAGAAAGGGAGTCTGTTTTCCCTGCCACATTCTTGTCCCATTGTGTGTGTTTGTCCAAAATCAACACGATCGTGGAAGCGTACAGAATTGCACCATCCTGAATCCCTCAACACCACGTCCCAATCCTGTGTTAAACACTTCCTCTAACTGCCCCCTAGAGAAGAGAACTCAATAAAAGCCCCACCCGTTTAAGTCCAAGTAAACCAAAACATTTTTTTTCCAAAATGGCACTGGTATTAGACGGTATTAGGCAGAGTATTTTGTAAGGTACAATGTGACTTGAGAGTTGAGAGTCCAAACATCATGTTGGGGTCAAATACAACTAATCTACACTGCTGTGTGGGTCTTCCTTATATTGAAATTTTCTTTATAGGCGACTCTGGCAGGAATGGGAAAGAAGCAATTTTTTACAAAAAGTGGTGGATAGTAACAAAGTACATTTTGGAGTATATTTAAGTACAAGTATTTGATAAGTAAAGAGTCTTATGACAAAAAAAAAGATAATAGGACAATGTAAAAATTATAGTACTTTGGATACTTAAATTCATTTGAAAGCAAATTTTCTAATTTTACTTTGACTCAAGTAAAAGTTTAAGGGACACTTTTACTTTTACTGGAGTAAAACTTTACCGAGTTTATCTCTACTTTCACTCAAGTACATGGTTTGTGTACTTCGTCCACGAATAATAGCTCCTATTTTATAACCTAGAAACTTGCGTGGGCAGTGCTGGAATTCACACTTGTCTAGCTTGACCTCATGTAATTTGTTTAGCACCTTTCAAACATGTTAGAAATGTCTGCTGTTTAGGGACAAGAAGATTAGTCATCCACTAATAAAATACACTTGCTTTCTTTCAGCTTCTCCCATTAGGGGTCGTCACAGCGTATCATCAGCATGTTTAATTTGGCACGTTTTTACGCTGGATGCCCTTCCTAACCCAACCCTCCCCATTTATCCGGGCTTGGGACCGGCACTAAGGCTTGTGCAACCCTAATGGCTGGGGTTGGTTCCCTGACCGGGTCGCTGATCCACTAATAAAATAATGGACTTATTTGGATGTACTCGTGACAAGTCCGGTGAGACAGAAGGCATACTGACCGGACCAAAAGACATGACCGAGTATCTGTTGTGGACTGGCGTGATTATAAACGACGCCTTCCGTTCATCTACTTTTGAATATGAATAAGGTTCTATACACTATGCAAATGTTTTATGAAAATCTTCTCCTCACACCTGCTTCAGTGCTGAAACAGTGGATCTTTGAAGTTTTCTTTGATGGCTTGGGATGGAATGGTAATATGCTCTTCTTCTTGGAGGGAACAAAATGCAGGAACAAAAAACAGGAATTCTTTTCTATCTTGGCAGCAACTTATTGGCTCACCTGGTCACCTGGTAAAATGGCGTCAACTTGAAATTATTGCAACTATACTGGAACTAAAAAAATTCCCCAATTATCCGCCAAAAGTCTGAAGCATCGGTAGCAAAATCCATTGTTGAATTGTTTTAACCAAGAGGAATTTCTTCCATGCTTTTTTTCCTGAAGTGGGTTGATCAAAAAACATTTCAGAATTCCTTCTTAAACCCTGTGAAAGTTTGTTGTAGTTTAGTCTGATCAAAGGTGACAGTTACCTTTGCAAGAGCTTTTCTCATTAGCAGTAATAGCACCAATCTGATGTTTTTTATGTAGCTAAGGGAAAACGCTTGCAAAAAGACAGAGCATTACATAGGGAAACCTTTGCATTTTTCTGAAAAACTTACCTCCATTGAATGTTTCAATACTTATACTAGGGTGCCGCTGTTGCATTGGCCGTGACTCCCCTTTTGCAGGGTTCCTCCACAGTGGCTGAGGTGGAGTTGCTGAGCACAAGTCACCAACTGGCCCTAAGATGGCTTGGTTAAACAAAGACTGCATACTGGATCAATATTCTTAGTCTGCTATAATGTGAAAATCCATACCCATTGCTCCTAACCAGAAAGTCCACATACTCCAAATCAAAACCAGGCCAAAGTGAAACACAATAGTCCAAAGAATTTCCAGATGCCGAGAACTAATCCAAAGAGTTATTTGTTAACAAGGCACGGGTCAAACACAATCATCAACAGTATTTCCCAGAAGCAGAGTACAAACCCAAAGACTAATTCATTAACAAGGTAAGATTCAGACATAATATTCAAAAGTATTTCCAGAACCGGTGTGCAAATCCAGAATATTTCAGGTAAACATTAAGATCAAAGAGTACTTATTAGTGCTTCAGAATGAGGAAAAATGGCAAGGTTTTGCAAAGACACTCAGTAAACATCTGCGTTATGTAAAAGTTTTTTTTTGAGGATATTAAACATCACAAATGAGTCTCAAGAGTTTGTTAGCGGGGCCCCTTTGGTGGGGTCGCTGGCAGTCAAGACACATACCTGCTATGTTTTAACCAGAGAGTTACAATCTATAACTGAATTTTGCTCATTTCATATATAACCACTTGCCCACACTAACACACGCGAGTAAAGGAATAGATACTGCAAAATTTACTACATTACAAGTTAAAAGTTAGCAAATCCTATATGACTTGAGTAAAAGTATCTCATTTGAACATTACTTAAGTATTTTGATTAGATTGATCGTAGGCTCAAAGATATACTTGTCCTTGACAAATGTTAGTGAAAAGCCAAAAAAAGAACCAGTTTATTTGTGAGGTTTTCTTTCCTTGTTCACCTCAACACTGCATTGACAACATTAACATTAACAGCCTCTTCAAATTGGCACAAAGCTAAAGCTATTGGAAGCATATCTTTAATTAACAAATAAAGTTAGAGAATCATGTAACAAAGTAGAAAAACCATCAGAATTTAATTGACAAATAAAATGTAAGTAAATAATTCTAGATAAACTAAAGAAAGAGTAAAAAGTACATCTACCGAATTATAAAAGTATTTGAGTAGAGAGTAAAAGTTGCTTATATCCTTGAAATTACACAAAAAATTGCTGAAGTACAGTAACGAAAAACATTCACGAAAATAATTAACACTACTGATAAAATCACATAAAATTTCCTGCTTATATGACTTTTCAGTTTGGACTTGTAGGATCCCAGTCCTAACCCATAGTCTCAACAAACAAAATATCAAAAATATAAATAACAAATAGAGCCTTTTATTTATATATGCATTTGTCCCCAGTTAGATAGTATTAACCTTTTACTATAAGTACTTATGTTCATTTTGGATAGATCCCTTATTATAAGAGGACATGGTGGCCAAATATTTTGGAAATCAATGTCTTAGAGAGCAAGCATTGCAGGGTCTTGCTTTGTGTGGGTGTTTATATGTTTAGAATAATGTCTGTGTTTGTTTATGTGTGTATTTGTGTCTTTCGGATATGTTTTCTGGTGTACGTTCTCTCAACACAATAGGTACAGGAAACCTCTCTATGACAAGAGGAAGGGTGTGTTTGTGTCTGGGTGTGTGTATGTATAATTTGAGTCTATTGTCCCTGTTTTTTTCTTTCAGAGAGAATCTTAGCAACAGTATCAGCTGTCCAGTGAAAAAAAAAAACAACAACCTTGGCCCAAGACTTGCTCACTCTGTAGTGCACTATTTTGGATAGGTGACTATTAATTGTTTGTGAAAACACCCTGGGCTAGGTTAGTGAACCAAACCATTTTCCATGAAGGTATTTATCCAATTACACTTACATTTGGCAGACACCATTATATACAGAGTAACTGAGCAGTTGACGGTTGAAAGCCTGGCTCAGGGGCCAAAGCAAAGGCAGCATGGTAGTGCTGGGATTCGACCTCTGAATAGAAATTCAACCTCTTAACCACTGAGCTTCCACTCCCCCTCTGCCCTGCTTTCTGACTTGGGGTTCAGGCTCCACCCACTTTGTGCTATCTGATGGATTGTCCACTTCATGTTTATTGATATACGACTACATGGGAATCCCAAGGTATGCAAAGTGGTATCAAAACGTTTTGAGACTAGATCTGTTTACAAGAAAGTACTTCACCTTCAGGCCCCTTGCACAGCAATACAGCGCTCCCAGTATTCCTGCCACTTCTGGAATGTGTCCTGGAAGTCTTCTTTTTAAAGCGTGTCAAGCATGTGACCTTTTTTGATTTGCACTGGATCTCTGCAATGGTGTCAAAACGGTGAGATTTGAGCTG
>MU551552.1:2061560-2066560 GCA_024362625.1 Silurus asotus | reverse complement strand
CACACACACACACACACACACACACACACACACACACACACACACACACACTACTTCATCCCTTGTATGTATGATATTTATAAGGACAATCAAACAAGAAAAACAGAGGTCTCTATAATGTGTGAGTGTGAACAGTAGAAGTGTGTGTGTGTGTGTGTGTGTGTGTGTGTGTGTGTGTGTGTGTGTGGAGAGAGAGAGAGATTCAGAGAGCCAAAAAAGCTAATCGGACCATTGTTCCACTGAGACATGGAATTTTAGCTCTTGCCAGATTCCCAGGAACATGAACACACACACACACACACACACACACACACACACACACACACACACACACACACACACACACACACTCTCTCTCTCTCTCTCTCTCTCTCTCTCTCTCTTACACTCTGTCTCTATCTCTGTTTTTGTCTCTCTCTCTCTCTCACACACACACACACACAATCACACACAGACATTTTAGACCTAATATTATTACATCTGTAGGCAGGAAGAAGTCTGTGTGTAACTGTGTGTTAAAGTGCTGTTGTATGTTCCTTTACTCCGTCCACTTTTTATGTGTGTGTGTGTGTGTGTGTGTGTGTGTGTGTGTGTGTGTGTGTGTGTGTGTGTGTGTGTGTGTGTGTGCAATCTGTAACACAGGCAGCAGAACAAACTAAACACAGCTGCCAATTCAATAGTTTACATTCAGTGCAGATTCGATCTCCATCTGTCTCACTCTCACTGCCTCCATCTTCATCTTCTTCTTTTACCGCCTTTTCTTCTCCGTCTCTGGTTTCTTGCTCTTTTCTGTTCACTTTGTTTTTTTTCCACTCGCTTCTTTCGTGGAAACGAAATGACCTCATTTCCAGGCCACGCTTCTGTCGGTGGCCTTCTTTCTGATCCTTGTCGCCACCAAGCCACCCGTTTTCTGTAGCTGCTGCTTGGTTGATGGCTCCAACTTACACGTCTTTAGATCATCATAGTCCAGTATGTGCAGGTGAATAGCAGTTGTGGAAGAACCCCTTGAAAACATCTTCTCCAGGAACCTTCTTCTCCAGGACCTTCCTCTCCAGAACCTTCTTCCCCAGAACTATCTTCCCCAGAACCTCCTTCTTCAAAACCTTCTTGCCGAGAGTTAGGGTTTGAATTGCTTCCAGTAATTTAATGGTTTGATGTTGACCATCATAGATTGCCAAACATGGGTTCTTCTGGTACATCAGCTAGGGGGAGAACAGGATACCTTTATTAGACAGTGTCCTCATGGAGACGTGACCACTGTTGGCTTCTGATCCCTGTCTAAGTAGCTTCCGTTCTGACACTAAACCACTCAATTTCTGGGTTGGTAGCTCCAACTCAAACATATTCAGATCATCTTAGTCCAGTGTGTGCAGGTGAATAGAACCTTCTCCAGAACTTTCTCTTCAATAGGATGTCCTCATGGAGATGAGACCACTAAAGACAGAATGGTGTAAAGACAGTATCTTGGTATTGCCATTTGTTTGGCCATTTAAGACTTATGACAAATTGCCCATTGTGTTAAGAGCTAGGATTACGGCAAGCATGAAGGGTCATAACGTAGGTGCCAGGTTTGCAGTAGAAATACTCGGAAAGACTAAACAAGCTCAGTAAATGCTAAGGGTGTGTAGTTCTGGGATGGCCACTGGCTGTGGTATGTTTACCCCGAATGGCCTCTGGAAGACATATTTTCTCATGTGGCCTGATAGATAGTCACCAGCTGCTGATAGATGTTTCAGGTTGCGTGAGACCAAGTTGGCAGGAGGATAGGGTCTAACTTGGGGTTCTTAGGTTCAGGGTCATAAATGCAAGTGAAAGAGAGAGAGAGAGAGAGAGAGAGAGAGAGAGAGATCATTAGCATCCTTCGTAGTTAGTAATAGTCAAATTACAATATGAAAAGATAATGGCCAAATTCAGCTTGGCGAAAAATAAGGCATTGGTCCATTTGGATGTATTCTAGGTGATACAGTGAAGAACATGAACTCAATGATGCACCTTTCTGGACTGTTTGATTCCATTCCATGTTCTGACATCTTTCATTTGACAAGTTGACCATCTTGACCATGTGGTGTTCATACTGCTATTCCAAATGTTAAGCCAACATGGCTGTTCCGGATCCCCATTTTTTCCCACGCTGAAGCAAGGTCCTGTTCATGCCGGAGACCGAGATGGCTAAATGAACTCCTGCCTGAGGGCTTGATGTATTTTTCCATAGCTGCATAGTTTCTTGACAGAGAGGGGTACATTTGAGAATGTGGTGGAGTAGCCTTTGGCAGAAAGTCAATGGCGCAATCCCAGGTCCGTTAACAGCCATGTCTGGTGGCTCCTTTCGTACATCCAGGTCACAATATTCCCAAGAGACTTCTAGTCTCACATTAATGGGAAGGATTTTATGGCAGTATAAACTGTAACTTCTATACAAGTAATGGAATCATTTATTATTACAGTATGACATTTATCATTAATCTGGCCACCCAGTGTAATCCAAAAGCAACAGAATAATGAACTGAAACATAGAATCCTGATGCCATGTTTAGCAGGACAAATTGTGTAATTGTGTATATGGGGGGAGTGAATAGTGCAGGTCAAATTTCTGCCTTGTAGGACCTGTGTGATCTTGAGCTCCAGTTACTTTGAGTCGTGCATCTTTTCCCTGTATATGTGTGGGTTTCCTTTGGTTTCCAACCACTTCCGTAAGAAATACCAAAAGGTGAATTGGTGACCCTAATTTGCCCCTGGATGAGTATACGAATTTGAGAGGGCATTTGGCAGAAACCCTGAAACCCAGAAACCTTTATATTTATATTATTTAATATAATTTTTTGATCTATCTATCTATCTATCTATCTATCTATCTATCTATCTATCTATCTATCTATCTATCTATCTATCTATCTATTTGTGCACTTTAATCTTATTCATCCAACTAAGCAGCTAGGGGGTTAGGGGACTTGTTTAGGGGCCAAGGAGTGGCAGCTTAGTGTGGCTTAGATTTCAACTCACCTTTGGATCCTAAGTTCAGTTCCTTAACCTGCAAATGTTGTCACAAATTATTGGTCACTTTCTAAATAATAAAATTAGAGATAATTTACTAATAATTATATGTTCCCTGGTGGTCTAGTGGTTAGGATGCAGGACTTTCAACGCTGTGGCCCGGGTTCGATCCCTGGTCAGGGAACCAACCCCAGCCATTAGGGTTGCACAAGTCTTAGTGCCGGTCCCAAGCCTGGTAAAATGGGGAGGGTTGCGTTGGGAAGGGCATCCAGCGTAAAACGTGACAAATTAAACATGCGGAGGATCCGCTGTGGCGACCCCTAATGGGAGAAGCCGAAAGAAAGTTGTATTTACTAATAATTATATACAAATATTTTGTATTTTTTACTGATGCGAATATGTTCAAAGCAAAGCATCACAATACAAATGGCAACTTGAATTAAATTGAACATTGTTTCACATGTGAATAGGTGAATCTTTTTCATCCCTACAACAGCCTTTATTGGTTATGTATATTTACATAAACCAGCTTCAAAGTTGTAATGGCTTAGTTCAGAAGTTGGGGGCAGAGTGTAGGATATGCCAACCCTTGAGAAAAGAGGGCTCAAGGGCCTAACAGTGGGCATGAACCCCCAACCTTCTAATAAGTAATCCAGAGCCTTAACTGTTACTGCCCCTAATGTACAATGCTGTCTCAATTTTTAAAATAAAGCCCACTGACCTAAGAAAATTAAAAGAGCATGGGAAAGTAAAGAATAGCCTTTATTTGCCACATTTACATTACAGTGATGTCTTTTCTTAAAATATTCAAATTTGTTTGGAAGTTAAGGTCTGAGCACAGGATCAGCCATGATACACACCCCTCGAGCACAGAGGATTAAGGGCCTTGCTGAAGGGCCCAAGAGTGGCAGCTGGGTGATACCAGGGCTTGAACCCCCATCCTTCTGGTCAGTAACCCAGAGCCTTAACCACCAAGCTACCACTGTTCTGGAAGCAGAACTGTGGTCCTCAGAGGTTAAGCTATAAAGCAATGTAGCGTTCATGTGTGACCATGATTTTTTCCTTAGATTCCTTAGATAAAATACCTCAGCAACTTTCTTTCTTTCTTTCTTTTTTTCTTTCTTTCTTTCTTTCTTTCTTTCTTTCTTTCTTTCTTTCTTTCTTTCAGTATCTGTCAGTAGGTGCATTTGTTCTCTATGACACACTGTCTCTCTTTGATAGTCTCTCTTTGACTGTCTGTCTGTCTCTCTCTCTCTCTCTCTCTCTCTCTCTCTTTCTCACTCTCACTCTCTCTCTTAATCTCTCTCTCTCTGGTGATAAAAAAATGTCCTCAGATTTCACAAAAATCACTCAGCAACTTCCGCTTCACAGATTTACATTTTCCCCCTTTTTCTGTCTCTTCAACTCTCTCTCTCGCTCTTTCTTTCTTTTTCTTTTTCATTCCCTCTTCCTGAAAACAAGTTGAAACATTTGACTATTGGATTTTTTTTATGCTGCTATCTTTTTCCTTCATCTTAATATTCTGCAGGTTTACTTGTCAATCAACACACACATACACGCACACGCGCACACACACACACACACACACACACACACACACACACTCTAAGGGACATCTGGAACCAATTTCTAGCTGACCGCAACACACTGAACGAATCACTCACTCACACACACACACACACACACACACACACACACACACACACACACACACACACACACACACACACTCTAAGGGACATCTGGAACCAATTTCTAGCTGACCGCAACACACTGAACGAATCACTCACTCACACACACACACACACACACACACACACACACACACACACACACACACACACACACACACACACACAGACAGAGAGCTGAACTGCAGCTCTTCTAACAAGCAGCTAATTTATGGGAGTCTGTCTTTCCGCTAACATTTCTGTCTCTGGAAGTGTCTGTGTGTGTGTGTGTGTGTGTGTGTGTGTGTGTGTGTGTGTGTGTGTGTGTGTGTGTGTGTG